>JAXIVH010000416.1:7500-104844 GCA_036785325.1 Urophycis tenuis
AGCTGTTTAAACCGACAAACAGACACACAGAAATACTTTAATAATCCCGGACGGAAATTGCTTAAAGATCCTGTGGTGGCTTTTGTTTTAGAACTCCATCAAATGCACCTTTGAACATCCTTCAGCGAGTTGTCATGCCGTGCCACATGTGATGCAGAACATTACATGTGATGCACAACATCACATGTGTGCACAAGACATTTGACCTCCACGTTGTTCTTAAAGCAGGAATACATTTACATATAACCGTTCCAATAAACAGTGCAGCCGACCGTGCATGACTTCTTTGCATTCCTTTCTTAAAGGTGCAGTGCGTTTCATTTCGCGGCGTCTAACGGAACGGACTTGGCCGAATTGTCGCTCTCACTCATAGAGAGGTCTGTTTGTTTACCGGTAGAACTTCCTCTCCTGAGCCTGCTGTGATGTGGTTTGCAGAAACACTTTATGAGCTGATAACGTGTTTACGGCTCTGCGTGTGCCATTTAGCCAATCACCGAACATGCGCAGGGTTATCATGTCTTCACCGCCAGCGCGACCAATCAAACAAGTTTCTCTCGCCTGCAAACAGTAGACCTTGAAACGGCATGCCCCCCCCCCCCTCCCTCCCTCATCACCCAATGTACACATGAAAGATTAGACGTTTGCCACAAAGAGTCCTTCTTCAATGTTATGTCATTTTTATATGTAGCCTATACAAAGGTTCAATTAAAGGCAGTTTTGAAAAAAAAAAATTGATCTTTAGCCGTTATGAGATCTTTAGCCGTTAGCCGATATCTTAGCTGTATCTTGGCGGTGGTTTTGTTGTAGCATCTATTGTGGAGGTCTTCTGAGGCAGAGCAGCGGTGCTTTGAAAGGACTTAACCGAGTGTATACTATTGAAATACACCCCCCCGAGGCTAGCCGTATTAGCTCTGAGAAATATCTGTTGTGAAATGACTGGATATGGGACCACCCCCCCCCCCCCCCCCAACCCCCGACACCCCACCACCACCACCACACACCCCTCCCCCAGTCGGCCATGAAGAGAGACTACCCATGGTTTGGGGGGTTTTTTTGCCATGAAAAAAAAATGGAGGAGCAGGATGAATGGGTTCTCATCTTCGGCGCCGGGGGTCCGAAATGGTTCACTTTGGCAGGTCGACCGAGAGCGCTCAGCAGCGTCTCGGCTTCCCAGACGTGCATTATTCCCCCAGGGTTTAGCCGACAGCACGAGGGATGAGGTGGAGCAAAACAGTCAAACCAAACACGTTACTCCTGTCCAACGGCAGCTTCAGAGAACCATGTTTGTAAAGCGGAACATGCATCCTGCAGATACAGATAAGGCAAAAATATGTTTATATATATATTGTATTTTTGCAGTGTCGTTTTCATTTGGCTTTGGTCTTTGGCAAGAGAAGGCATATCATTGCATTGGTCAGGCCAAGTGGGCTGGTTCCATGCGTCACATACCCATGCATGTTTGGCCTTCTATGGCTTTCTATGTTATATGTTCCATCAACGACAACATACACATTTCTTGAATGAAGGCCAAAAAGATGCCGATTCGCGCACAGGACCGACATGTGACAAACACTCCAATGACACGCATCAAGAACTCCGCGATGCTATTACACCGGAACCAATCACACGCTGACCCCGCCCCTTAAAAAAAGGGACAGAAACTGTGTGGCTCAGGAGGTGAGGTGGGTAATTGCGAGCCGTGGGGCGTAGAGGCAAGGTAAACACAGCGCTGTTTGCCTACCAATGATGAAGGAGAAGGACGAAAAGGATTGGGGGGTGGGCGGGTTGTCTGTGCCTTGTTAAAAGTCTAAGTAGGTGTGAAATGGGTGGACGGACGGACTGCAGAATGACATCTCTGAGGCTTAACATGAGGCTTTCGCTTCCAGAGCCAGCCAGCCAGACAGACCGCCAGACAGCCGGGCCAAGCTGCAGGCCATGAGCAGCCCTCTCCGGAGCAGAACCCCTCAACCCAAAACAGGAGCGTGATGTGAACTGCGTATCGTTCATCATTATCAGACTTCAGATGCGGATTGCATCGTGATTCACCACCTTTTGTGTATAAATGCATCGTAAGAAGGTATTCCTTTCGATGATCCAAAAAATGAGGTTTGAAATGAAAATGAATTGGGATTACTTTGAAACTGTTACTCATTTTCTCATGGTTATTCTTAATATTTGTATAATGTGTGTAGCAATGCTTAACCTAGCAATTGAAATGCTTGAAACTGGTGACTTTCTTACTGTATTGGCAGCAATGAAGTGTTTCACCTTCTTCTGACAAATCTACTTTTTGTAAGTCGCGTTGGATAAAAGCGTCTGCTAAATGCCCTAAATGCAAATGTAAATGTGTAAAGAGCAGACTCTCGACAAAAACCTGCACAGCATTGTTTACAAACATTGTGAAGGAATCACTGAAGGGAATCCTTTTGGAAGAGCTGCATGCATGCTGAATCTCATTGTTAGGTATTCATTCATTTACACATCAAAGGAAAGATAGCATAAATAGATTACAAATCTCACAGAGAATGTAACTAGTGTTGCTTGTGTAAACAACTTTTCTTTCCTCTGTATTCCAGAAACATAACTCACACGGCTGGAATGCGTCGTTGAGGGAACATCTTCATAGTTGACAAGGTTGTTCTCATTATGTAAGGTTTCTACTGTGTTTTTTTTTCTGAAGGCCGTTTTCATAACAGCTGAAGAGGTGCAGTGGACATGCATTGGTTTTGTACCAAAAGAAGTGTCGCCATTACGTGTTTGTTAATACATAAAGACTTCCAGCACGTCTGCGAACGAACGCAGCCCCTTGGGAATAAACTAGAGACAGATATCGCCTACACTTCTGGACTCACCTCAGAAAACTCTCCTTTATCTCTCCCTCTCTGACTCTCTCATACGTATAGCTATGTCTGTCCCATATCTAGCATTTCCCTCCCTGTCTGTCTCTCTATCTCTCTCTCAGTCCCATATCTAGCAATGAGTTTCCTCGTTTTTCTTCCCCGTCTGTCTCTCTATCTGGAGGGGGCGGCTGCAGCTCAGCGGGCAAAGCGGGTCGTCCACATACCCCGGGGGGTCGGCGGTTCGATCCCCACCTCCAACTGTTCGACATGTCGAACCCCACGAATGTACTGATCGCGAGTCGCTTTGGACAAAAGGGTCTGCTAAATGCCCCTTCTTCTTCTTGTTCTTCTTCAATCTCTCTGTCTGTCTCACATGGTCTCCCCTGTCTTCTGCACAACAGCTGCGTGCAGCAGCAGTATAAACAGTAAGTCTGCCTGTGAGGAGACACAGTCAACGCAGACGGTCGGAGCTGCGCTTCCAGCACCCCGACGGTCCCCACTGCACTGGCTCAATGTAAATACACATGTGGGATTTTCTCCATTTTGGCCTTCCATGCATTCCGAGCCGCGGTTTTCCCACTGCGTGTCTCCCAGATGTATCTGAGCATGCAAAGCATTGAGGTGCACTGCAAAAAGGGTCCATTTGTTTAAAAAAATTAAAAAAAAAAACGAAGAGAGATGATTCTTCCTGCAAATGAGGATGGATAACCGGGGCCGAAGATGTAAAATCCTTGAGGCCATCCGTCATCGTGGTCTCAAGTTGTCTCAGGGCGCGCGTGTGTGCATGATAGATGCCGTGTGAGCAGACGACCGCAGGGGCGTTTTTAGCGTGGATGTGTGGAGCACGGCCCCCCCCCCCCCCCCCGTGAAAGCGCCGGGGCAAAAACACTGGTATAGGCAGAAAGCTTTGGACTCCAAAACACAGTGTTCCTGCATTCCTCTGGCGCAGCGTGTGGGCATGGCTGGGGAGGTGCTGCCAGAGTGCATCCAACCGCGGTGCTTCAACAGTGATAGTGAGCCTGTCCTCGGCCTGCAGGTGAATCACTCCACAAATGCAACACCCATAACAACAACAACAACAACAACAACAACAACAACCAAACAGAAGCCCAAAACAGAGGCCACGCCAAAGGAGATGTATTTTCTGCATGGTTCACTGTGATGACAATGTGATTCTTAAACCCTGGAAAAAAAAAAAGGCTACTGCTGTTTGACCTGTAGCTGTCACAACTGATCTGCAGAGAGACGACGCTGAGTCAATGTGGGCAGAATTTGTAAAACACCGGGAGGGGCGAATGTCAAACGATAACGTGCGAGCTGCAGATGGCGAACACACAACTTCCAACAGCGTGTGTGCGTGCGTGCGTGCGTGTGCGCGTGTGTGTGTGTGTGTGTGCGTGCAAGCCTACTAATGGCATCACACGTTATCAGCGTGAGTGATAACAATGGTGTCAAGGCGTGTTCATGTGTAGGGGCTCGTGAACATCAGAGGGCTTACATAGACAGACACAAGCCGTGCGGTCTGACGCCTGACCCCAATCAGCACCGCGCGACTGAAGGCCACCGAAATGATGGGAGTGACAATTCCATTAGATGGTGTAAGAGAGAGGGAGGGGTGGTAGGGGGGGGGGGGGGCGGGTGAAAGTAAAGCCCGTGGTTAAGTTTGCATCCTAATGAAGGCAGATGTCACCGATGTAAAGACAGGCGGGAGAAAACCCAATTCAGCAGACCATTTTTGCTTGCTGCCAAACGTACGGTTATCGCGATCTACGGCACGCATGTTGTATACGGACATTATTCATAAGACGTCTGAGAAGCACCCCGAGCCTTTTTGCTATAACGGATATGCCAGCGGAATGCAACTACGTCCAACTTCAGCCCAGACGTTGGCGTCGCCTGTCCAAATGATCGGAGAAAGCCATAGACTGCACGCTCCCATCGGCGTTGGGCAGCATAATGTCTCGTGGTCGTGGAGACCCCACGTCCAACACAACACAAGTACCAGCTCTGTATGCCAGGCGGTGTTCTCTTCCACAGAGCCTCCTCATACGTCTGGGGTTCCCTTAGCGCAGTCACAACAACGCGCAATCTTAACTTTCGCGATGCGCATGCATACGCTTAAATGCAGTATCCACCCCCCACACAACGAGGAGACGTTGAGAAGACACACGAACACAACTTTCAAGACACGATTGAAAAAAAACAAACACTTACCAGAAAAACACAATCCAAAGGGGATCCAGCAGACGTAAAAACTGAAAGTCACTGGATTTGATCAACGGCGCGGGATTATTCCTAACTAACCCTGGTATTGTTGTGAGATTAGACGTGAAATGCAATTAGGTCTCTTCTGAATGCAAAATACAAGAACCGGCTTTGCAACGATACGCACCCTGCCTACATTGCTGAACACACGGATACTGGGGCTGTTCACTCTCTCTGCCCCGGTCTGCTCTCCGGTCTCCGCTCATGAAAGATGCTGGTGTGGGAGGAGGAGTGACAAGTGATTGCAAAGGTTCATGGGAAATGTAGTGTAATGGGCTGTAAATTCACTTGGAACTTGAGTTGGAACCAATAGGCCTAAATGTCTTTTTTGGAGGTACAATAACTATCCAATACGTGGTTTGATAATAACCGAAACTAAAGGTCGGTCTCATATATAATGTAATACAACAACATTTCAATGTTATTTCAATGTTATATGTTTTGTGAACATGTTCTAACATATTCTCTCAAACCATATGAGACCAGAGACCAGATCTATCATGTCCAAATGGATTCAGTTTATGTTTGTAACTTCTGAGAGGATATAGCCAAAACATGTAATTGCTTTATAATTACATTATTTAATCAACCCACAATAGTGTGATATTTTGACATTTTAACGCTCAAACAACAACACATCACAGCACATATCACTTTGCTGAAACAGAAGCCATTTGTTGGTGGAGAGAGGGCTTTGTCCATCAAAAAAGTCCTGTTCCAACACAATGGCGGTATTGGTCAGCAGGCCAAAGTGACCGAGACCTCAGAGGGAAAGTGTAATAAATAGAGCCGCTCCGCTTTTCCGGCCTCTCCTTCTACAGTCCAGACCCAATGAGTGATTCAGCATGGCCGCTCTTATTTTTAGTCCGCTGAGCGCTGGAAAAAACACCAACAGTCCCCTTGACCCCTCTTTCTTAGGGGTCAGTCGCCTCACATAGCATTCCTGACGCATTGTTTTACAAGAACTCCCTCTCCCCCACTTTGTTCATCCTGGGACAATAAAGCATGGCAGTTGACTCGAAAATGTGTGTGTGTGTGTGTGTGTGTGTGTGTGTGTGTGTGTGTGTGTGTGTGCATGTGTGTGTGTGTGTGTCTGTGTGTGTGTGTGTGTGTGTGTGTGTGTGTGTGTGTGTGTGTGTGCATGTGCTGGGTGGGTCATGCAAATGTGTGTGCACGTGTGTGTGTGTGTGTGTGTGTGTGTGCGTGCACGCGTGTGTGTATATGCATAAGATTGTGCGTGCGCACACACTCTCTAGGCCCTGATGGAGAGCTATAGGAAATGCTATGGTAGTCCACATCTAAATATAGACGTCGCCCCACGCCGCAACCGCCAAAGTATGGCGAGTTGGCTGTTGGCGCCGGCCGCTCAGGAAAGAGACAGCAGATTGTGTCGAATCTCCTGAAGGAGTCGGGTGCAGGAAGGTGAAGCGGCGAGGGAACCGCTCCGTTTGAACAGAACCCCTCACTCCCGAGCCTGCTCAGTCCCGCCTGCCTGGGACTGTGTCGGTACTCACTGTAGGCCACGATGGAGACGATCTCCTAAGATACATTACTAGATAGTGAATAGCAGTCCATGTAAATCTGGGATGGAAAACATGCACTCTGATAAGTCTTTGGCTTAAGAGCTGCATTCAAAAAAGAGACCCGATCTGTGACACAAACATTTAGATTAGATTAGATTAGATTCAACTTTATTGTCATTGTGTGCAGAGTACAAGTACAGGGACAACGAAATGCAGTTGGCGTTCTAACCAGAAGTGCAAATGAGCGATAAAGGTGCGGGTTGAAATGCAGAAATGCAGAATAAGGTGCAGAGTGCAAAATTGAAAAACATGAAAAGTGGCAATAGTTATTAAAGTGACGGTAATTAACGGTAGTTATTAAAGTGACAGTAAACAGTGCAGGTGGAGGTAGTGATCGTTGAGTCCATCCAACTATTATAGTATAGTATAGCACAGCATAGCATAGTATAGTATAGTATAGTATAGTATAGTATAGTATAGTATAGTATAGTATAGATATAGTATAGCACAGGTGTAGGTATCGTATAGTAGTAGAGTATAATAGAGTATAGGCAAGTTTCACGTTTCAAGTTTCTTGTCACATGCCAGATAACAACATACATGACCAGCAGTGACATTCTTACAGCCCGGGTGAACTCAACTTTGCGTAATAAAATAGAATAGAATAAAATAGGATATAATACAATAAAAATAAAAATAAAGTATGCGTGCATACTTTATACTTTATAGTTCCTAGTTCCTTTATACTATATAGCACATATAGCACATATAGTACAATATAGCATAGTATTATACGGTACAGCAACGACAAAGACAAATTCCTCGTAGGCGCAAACCTACCTGGCAATAAACATATTTATTTGGCCTATAGTAGGATATAGTAGGATATTATACTAGGTAGGATGGTTTTTATTTTATTTTATCTTATTTAATTAATTTAGCAGACACTTGTATCCAAAGCGACTTACAAGGAGTACATTTGTCAGAAGAAGGTGAAACCTTTTACAGTGAGAAAGTCACCAGAACAAGTTTCAAGCATTACATTTGCTAGGTTAACCATTGCTAGAATACAATGATTAGTAGGGTATTATGAGTTATATTGGGCACTTGGCACAATCGCTCTTTGTAATTTGGCACTTTGATCGCTCTTTAAAACTTTGCAGAGATGTTGTTTACTAGCAATGGTTAACCTAGCAATTGAAATACTTGAAACTTGTTCTGGTGACTTTCTTACTGTATTAGCAGCAATGAAATGTTTCACCTTCTTATGACAAATCTACTCTTTGTAAGTCGCTTTGGATAAAAGCGTCTGCTAAATGCCCTAAATGTAAATGTAAATGTTGGGTACAAAAACAATAAAAAATAAATTAGCTTTGGGTAGGCATAATTGTTGATAATTTAACACTTACTACTATGAAAGGTGGCTCTGACCGCACTATCGATTATTACGCTTTCATGAGAAAATGAAGGGTGGCTCTGACCGCACTATCGATTACTACGTTTTCATGAGAAAATATTACTGGCTTCGCATTCCTAGGTGAAAAGAGGGGGCATCCGGATTTGAACCGGAGACCTCTTGATCTGCAGTCAAATGCTCTACCACTGAGCTATACCCCCTACGATACTGACGCGCTACAGTTAGTTGCTAGATTTTCATAAAGTTGTTATAAAAAATGCTGCTATCGACTTTATTCGACGTTATTGTGTATCCCGACATGTTGATTTAACTATTTCATGAAAACAACGAACGCGCCAAGCGAATATGACATAGTAACAAAGACGAAATCTATCAATTATTTCTGGTAAATATATTTTTTCTGAAATAATAATACTTTGCTTACTCATACAACTAGACTATATTATTATGCTATATTATCGTGCTTTGTTGTCCTTTTGACTATAAAATAAGCCTATGCCAGTTTTGTTGTTTTTTTGTGTAAAGCAAGCCCGTTCGCAATTAAACCTTTTCGCTATATTAAGCAATCAGTAGGAGTAACCCTATAATTGACACATAAGGAGTAATGCCCTTTTAAAAAGACGATACTGTTGTGTTGATCGTACTATTTCCATACTTTATACCTTGTTCACTTATATATTTAACGTAGGTTCGTAAAGTAAACGTAGGGCTTGGGGGAGATTCAATCCACTGGCGCTCTCTAGTGCTCTTATGTTAGAACTGACACGGGTGTCCTCAAAAGACGCGGAGTTCAAAGGTCACCAAAAGAAACATGGCAGCTTCCAGCAAGTCGTCTGTGGTGTTGAAAGCAGTGAAGCAAGTATTGGTGCAGATGTGTCCTTTCGAGTCAAATGTTCGGTCCACACGGTAAGGATTGTGAAAATATACCGTACCGAGTAAATACTGGCGACTGAGTGTTTTAATTCCGGGTATTAGGAGTAATTTCACATCAATGAATCTACCCGAGATTGACATTGTACTCGTTGGTCGGTAGTAAAGTCTTGTCTAGTAGTTAAGACATGTGCAGTTGTTTAATTGATTACTATAAGATTATTGATTCTGTATAAGAGACTAAGATTTAGACGTTTTTGAAGCTAATATTGTCGTTATATCTTCGAGATTGGAATTAATCTTGCAGGGTCTACTGTATAGTAGGAAGACAACCACGACTCGATTAGAAGAAGCGCATTTAGCAGACGCTTTTTTCAAAAGCGACTTATAATCAGTACATTTGTGGGGTTCGACATGTGGACAGTCGGAGGTGGGATCGAACCGCCAACCCTCCGGTTAGTGGTCGAACCCACTGAGCTATGCCGCCCCATTACTTTGATTACTCTCCGATTAGTCCCTATTACACTCTCATGTATGAAATATCTCGGCTGTGAGACCAATACTCAGACTTCGTCGACAATGCACCCATATGGCTGCTTTGTGTGTTTCATAACATAACGGCACTGCGTCTCCATCCACAGCGAGTTTCTCTTCATGGTGGGCTCAGAGAAGGCCAGGGCCACCAATATGAACTGCCAGGTGACCACCATAGTAAAACACGACAAATCTGAACCTCTAGTGGACATCACATTCAGTAAGTATTGCAGTGCTTGTTGTGATGTCTGTCTGTCTGTCTGTCTGTCTGTCTGTCTAATGATGACAAACGGCAGGTTCAAACACATGTTATTACAAGATCACAAGCAACCAATATAGGTCCTTCTGCCATCTCTGGTACATCCATAGCATAGCATGCATCATGTGAAAGATGATGTAAGAAAACTCTGAAAAGTCCATCCATCCATCCATTATCGTAACCGCTTATCCTCTACGAGGGTCGCGGGGGGGGGCTGGAGCCAATCCCAGCTGCAACGGGCGAGAGGCGGGGTACACCCTGGACAGGTCGCCAGCCTATCACAGGGCTAACATACATAGACAAACAACCATTCACACTCACATACACACCTATGGGCAATTTAGAGACACCAATTAACCTAATCCCCAACCTGCATGGTTTTTGGTCTGTGGGAGGAAGCTGGAGTACCCGGAGAGAACCCACGCAAGCACGGGGAGACTCTGAAAAGTAATTAGAGATTAATTACTTTTCCCCACTCTCAACTTCTTCTTTAGTCCAGCAGTCTCTCTAGACCAGGGGTCTCCAACGCGTGGCTCATGATCTACTAGTAGCTCGCCAAAGGGGTCATTATATCCTATCAAATTCATAGATGTCCCGCTCCCTTCTTACACAAAATGATAATCTGCCAATTAGTTGTTAATCAAATGGTTGTGCTGCTTAAAACGTACTAATTTCATGAAGAGTGGGAAACAAATTGTTTTGTTTCACGAACATAACATGATGTTTTAATGCAAAATGTGAGTTGTGGACACCAACATTTTGTAAATGTTCAGGCAAAACAAGGCTTATTCCGTTTGTTTAGGTTGAAGTAAACTATGACAATAAATGTTATAAAACACGAGTAGCTCTCGGCCATTTCAATGAAGTAAAAGTAGCTCTCAGAGGGAAAAAGTTTGGAGACCCTCATTGTTTTGCTGTTCAGCAAGTCTGTCAGTCTCTCAGGGGGTTTAATGCACCACTGCAATCTTAAAGTGTGTAACAAGGTGAACGGGTTGCAGCTGTGGTCAGCTGGGGTGTTATTAGGCTTCAGTTCAAGATGAAGATCCACTTACTGAGCGTTGTTCTGTGCACCGACTGGATCCTACAGGATCGTGGAGTACCTTCTTCCCGTATGTTACATTTACATTCAGGGCATTTAGCAGACGCTTTTATCCAAAGCGACTTACAAAGAGTAGATTTGTCATAAGAAGGTGAAACATTTCATTGCTGCTAATGCAGTAAGAAAGACACCAGAACAAGTTTCAAGCGATTCAATTGCTAGGTTAACCATTGCTAGTATACAAGTATGTGTCCTCATCCTGTTCATATACCTGAGCAAAAATCCCCGGGCTTCAGGTAGGGAAGTTGTTTTGCACTCATTTTGTAGTTTCCTTTCACTGCACCCACAGCTGTCTCATCCGTGTGCAGCTCCTTAGCTCGCCCCCAGTTGGTCTCTGCTGCTCTACACATGTTAAGTCTTTTCAGTGTTAATCCATGGTCACATAGCGGTCTCTCTCTCAGTCCACTATCTGGTGTTTCACAGACGATTCTGACTCTGGCTAGTGAATCTTACAATCTTTCCAAATTCCAAAAGGTTTTGCTCAGTGTCTGTAGTTAAATTCTGATTTAAAATGCACTCATGTTTCTGATCACGGATAAAGCACTCAAACAGGACTTTCTGGCTTCAGAAAAAATACTCTTCAGATTTTGCTATTAGTCATGTCAATATTAAGTTCGGCTCATCTATCTAAAAGCTATTATAAACCTCCAGAGGATCTTCTTCAACATAATGTGGAGAATGAGTGCTTTCAGTTTTTCAATATTACCCCAACCTCCACGCAGCTCTGCTTAAAAACATTTCCAGTTATCAGCGAGATGACCTCTCCACTGCATGCATGTGGCTGGATGGAGTTTATCTATGATGATGGGTAAAACTGGTACAGGTTCAATTTGTTAATTTGAATTGGCATCTTCGCTGATGCTGATGTTATTCCTCTGCTAGAATTTATTAACATCTTGCTCTTCGCCTCCCGCTACTGATTTCTACTTCTAGTGCAGTGGTTACTTTTGTTTTCACTTGCAGGTCATCTCGTGGCTTTTTGAAAAGTCATTTATTTGTTTTGCTCCGTCTATTGCTAGTGACCGCTTCTGATACCATGACATTATTGATTGACATACCGTGCGTTTTTAAGACTTGCAAAGTCACATCTAACTAATACAGGTCAGACTGCTTAGTCCTCTTGGGCATGACCAAAGTCAGCTGGTAACGCAATGCATCTTGGGCACTGGAGTCCTACGGTTATTGAGGCACTATGACAAAAGTACCCTGTGTATTCATTCCAGTTGTCTTGCTGATAATTCCCACACGACAAATAGGGCTCGTTCATCTCACAACGTCACATCACAATGACCCCCTCCATCTTGGAAGCATAGGAGCATTGCAATGTTATTGTGTTGTAGTAATGTTATTTTAGTTTTCATTGTTTAGTCATTCATGAAAATATTAAATGATGTTGAAATTATTTGTCATTATGGGAAGACATTGTTGAAAGACATGGCAAAACAAAGTGTTCATCAGCCTAGGCTACAGTACGTTGACAGTACTACAACTCTCTTGAGTACCGTCAATTTGATGCTGTATCGGCAACAAAACGTAGCTTTTCCTTAGTGGATGGGTTTTGCTATCAGATAGGTGGAGGCTATAACATCTTGTATCAGACCGTAATGGTGAGCCATTCTGGCATAGGCTGTCCAATGTCCATTCATTTTCAGTAATAACAAAAAGATCTGGTAATGTTTCCCCAATATTAAGAACTGCTTTGTTTCTGCAACCTTTGTAGAACAAGGCTCAGTGACGTCAGCTGCCAAGTCTTGCTCCATACCATCTCCTCCCAGTGTGATTAGGATTATATATGATTATTTCTGTGCATAGATTTTCCAAGCGATGTGTCTAGAGGAGGTTTGATGTCCAAAATTCTTATTTTTCATTTTTTATTGTAAATGCACTCACTGTAAGACTCATATGGAGGAGATCTGATAGAGCTAGGTTACTGTGACATGATTCTTTGGTCTAAACACATAGTCTAGATAAGGTCTTATATGAATACTTGTTTATTTACAAGTAATATAGAATTACTTTTAGTGTCTCACAAATCTCTAACATAGAGCTAACATCGAGGTAGTATGCCTATAGGCTGCACCCATTGATAGACAGGTTTAACTGGTTTAATATACACCCTCTGGTGCAACCTAGACACATCATCAGTGATGTAACCTGAGGTCATAGGGTGTTTCGGGTCTCTCAACATCAGACACCCTCGCCCAGGCGACCCAGCCGGGGGTGATCAGACCCCGGCTTGTGTCTAGGTAGCTTGTGTGGCCCACGGATCACCCCTCCTGATCCACAGCCATCTTGATGCCTTCTCAGCAGCATCAGTGATGTTCTTGATGGCTTTCTTGCTGTGCAGTCCCCTTATTCCCAACAACTTGAGGGCCCTGCAGAGTGACTGGCCTGCGAAACCTCGGCAACCAACCTCAATGGGACTACAACGAGTCTTCCATCCGTTGCGCCAGCATTCGCCTGCCAGGTCCTCATACTTGGCCCTCTTCCTCTCAAATGCCTCCTCCATCCGGTCTTCCCAGGGCACAGTCAACTCCAGCAGTATCACCTGCCTTGTTGATTCTGACATAAGAACCAAGTCCGGCCTAAGTGTGGTCACTGCGATGGTCTCTGGGAATTTAAGCTGTTTCCCCAAGTCCACCTTCAGCTGCCAGTCCCTAGCTGTTGTCAGGAGCCCCCCTGTTTGGCCTGGGTGTTGTTGAGGCTTCTCACCAGATTTAACAAAGGTGATTGAATGCCTAGCTGGCTGTTGCTGCTTGCTAAGTGAGATCCCCGAGCAGATGGTATCTGCTATCACCTTCAGCACCTGGTCGTGGCGCCAACGATAGCGCCCCTCGCCCAGGGCTTTCGGGCAACAGCTTAGGATGTGCTCCAGTGATCCTCTCCTCTGACACAAAGGGCAAGCAGGTGTTTCTGCCAAGCCCCAACAGAAGAGGTTGGATGGGCTGGGGAGGACGTCGTAGACTGACTGGATCAAAAACTTTATACGGAATGGCTCTGCCTTCCAAAGCTCTGACCAAGAAATCTTCCTATCCAGTGTCTGCTCCCATCTAGTCCACGCCCCCTGTTGTCTCATCCCGACCATCTTGCTTGAGCGGGTCTCCTCCAGCCCTGCTCGAACCTCTTCCTGGATAAGCTGCCGCCTCTCCTTCCCCCGGGCCTTGTTGTACCGAGGTCCTGGGTTGCTCCCAAGCCCTGCCCGGCCTGTCGCCACTGTTCCCACCAGAACACCGTGGCGCAGCCGCGCCTCAGCTTGCTCGACCGTCTCCTGGGCTCTCCACTTCCGCCCAGTCCGCACTTCAATCCCCGCTAAGGAGACCTTGGTGTCACTCGAGTCTCTGTACAGCAGCACCTCTCTCGCACGGGTAACCATGAACTCCTCCGACAGACTACTGAAGGGAAGTCGCAGCTTGTTCTTATGCCCATACAAGGCTATGCTGCTGAGGCTTCTTGGTAGGCCCAACCACCTGCGAAGGAAGCTACTTACCTTACGCTCGAAGCCCTCAACGGTCGTTAGTGGGACATCGTAGACCAGTAGTGGCCAGAGGAGGCGTGGCAGGATGCCATGCTGATATATCCATGCTTTATACTTACCTGGCAGCCCTGACTTATCCACCGCCACTAGCCAGTTACCCAGTTCTCTGCTGGTCGCCTTGAGCGCTGCTTTGTCCCTCAGGGTGCCATCAAAGATCTTCCCCAGGCTCTTCACTGGCTCCTCTGAAACCGATGGAATCTGGACACCTCCCAGCGAGAACCGGAACTTGTCTGTAACCTTCCCCTTCTTCACCACCAGGGAACGGGACTTAGCAGGCTTAAAGCCCATACGCGCCCAGTTAATGAGCCGCTCAAGGCCTTGGAGAACCCACCTACAGCCTGGAACTGATTTTGTAGTAACTGTCAGGTCATCCATAAAAGCTCTGATGGGAGGCTGCCGCACACCTGACTTGGTGAGCGGTCCTCTGCACTCCACCTCCGCTGACTTAACAAGCATGTTCACGGCCAAGGCAAACAAAATCACTGAGACTGTACACCCAGTGATTATGCCTTTCTCCAGCCGATGTGATGCTGATGTTACTGTTCCCGAGGTGACTCTCAAACTGAAAGAGTTGTAATAGTCCAGTATGAGGTCCCTGATCTTGCCTGGAACATGATGCCGGTCAAGCGAGGTCTCCACCAGTTTGTGGGGAATTGACCCGTAAGCATTAGACAGGTCAAGCCACAAAACTGCCAGGTTCCCATTGCCCTCCCGGGCCTCCCGGATGAGCTGAGTAACAACTCCTGTGTGCTCAATGCACCCTGGTACCCTTGGGACCCCCCCCTTCTGCACGGAGGTGTCGATGTATGCATTCTTCAGGAAGAACTGTCATGCGCCGGGCAACAATGCTGAAGAACACCTTGCCCTCCACACTCAGGAGTGAGATGTTTCTAAACTGCTCGATGGTGCGAGAGTTCTCTTCCTTCGGAATCCATACACCCTCTGCATGCCTCCACTGCTGAGCCACCTTCCCCCTCCTCCAGATGACCCTAAGGATCTTCCAGAGTCGCTGCACGAGCCTGGGGCACCTCTTGTAGACAACATATGGTACTCCACTGGGACCTGGAGCTGAGTTGGATCTAGCTGCTCTGACTATGTCCTCAACTTCTCTCAGGGTTGGCTCCTTGGTGTTAAATGCTGAAGTGGGTTCTGGTGGTGTAATCAGAAAGCTGCAGGGTCCAAGATCCTGCTCCCTTGCGCTGTCGCTGTAAGTTGCCTTGAGGTACTTGTCAACCTCTTCTTGAGAGCAGGCCAATTGTCCACCTCGCTTCTGCCCAAGGATCTTCTTGGTGAAGTTGAAAGGGCCTGAAACGAAGGCGGCACGCTTCTTGGCTCTCTCCTTCCCCCTCTTCCTGTGCCATTCAGCACGACGGAGTGTCGTGAGATTCCTCCTTACGATGTTGCGGAGCTCTGCTATACTTACCTTCTCTTCCTCTCTTGCCTGCTTGTACTGCCGTCCTAGCAGTCTAAGCTCTTGCCGCAGCTGACTGATCTTCTTCTGCCGTCGGTTTGGCTCCCCTGCACCGCTGATCGGGTGGTGCTCCTTGGTGCCAAACCTTTCAGCGGCGATGCTGACAATCATTGCACTCATTGTGCGCAACTTCTGGTCAGCATCTCCTCTGGCTGTGGCTTCGAGAATCTGATCAACATCCGCATCGAACTGGCACCACTCCTTCACCATGTTGGCCGAAGGCCACTTATCCCGACGTTGTTCTGACAAAATAATTGTCAAACATATCTTTGAGTTTATAATTGATGATAATTTGCAATATGTTACATGGACAGTTCAATAATGAACAATATCACTCGCAATTAATAAAGTTTTATGTCACTCTAATCTTGAAATTTAGAATTCAAGTTAGTTATAGTAGGCAGATAATATAAAAAACTGTTTAGCCACATTAAATTAACATGCAAAAGAGAGACAAACCAACACATTCACCTCTGGAAATTGCATTTTAATATTCCATTATCAGGCTTTACGAGGTAAAACGCGACACAATGCCATTCATACATTAATTACAAGGTCCTGTACTTGCCAACGCTGCCACAGTAGTCTACGGTAATGGTTCAGTGTGCCCTGGCTGCACGCACATCCAATGGTGTTTGTCAACGGTAAACCCGTCCCATTGTTAGGCTAGCTCTGCTATATCCTGGCTTGCCCATTCCCAATCACGTGCTGGCCTGATGAGACTCTGTCTCCACCCACATCACACCACACCACACCACGTAGTCCTGCCTTCTCCCGCAGTCCCACCCAAGTTTACGTTACTGTGCCAGAGTGCAACTCGGTTTGCATGAACTTGTTTTGTACAATTGGAGGAGCGATTTGAGGGTCACCAGAACCCGCCCAGAATTGATGGTTGGAACCTACATGCAGTTGACAATGGACGCAAAATCATCTGTATTTTAATAAAGACGCCTTTTAAGTAAGACCTAACCCGTTTCGTTCCGTACCAGACAGATCCAACCATTTTGTGGTCAGTGGTACTCCGTGGCAAACACAGAGCCAAGGTCCAATAAATGCCACAACAGATTTTTCGAACCTTCATAACAGCAGTCTAAGTGGGCGTTGAATTTTAATTGTAAATATTTTAGTGGTTCTAAAATGTAGCCAATGTAAACACAGTTTTTACATCACTGATGCCTCATCAAAATGGAAAGGCTTTAGATCAGATTAGGGCATTGCATTGTTTGGAAAAGTCTGGTATATATTTCCTCGAGGTATTGCATATTGTTCACATCAGCGAGATTTGAATAACTGTCACAGTAGACTGACGCTGCACCACCAGGAGCTACATTGCAAAGCCCTTGTGGTTCAGTTCCCTCATTGAGACTGGTCTGGTTTTCCATTCACATCAAACGCATTGGACTTATACCCAATTCACACTCAGGGGGTGTACGTCTTCGACATACGTCATTGTCGTACGTCGCCATCTTTGCTGCGTGTAAATCGGCCCCTTGTGTCGTACGTCTGGCATTTTTTACGGACGTACGTCTTTGTCGTACGCCACCTCCAGGGTGGACGTACGACCGCTCAGCGGGGAGTCTGCGACAGTTTCAGCCTAGTGTAAATCGGACTGGTCGTAGGCAGCTCATTTTTAAAGCTTCGCGGGCTGTCAAAAGGTCGGGGCGGGTCTATACGGGTGACGTGGGACGTCGTCGCTGGTGACGTGGGACGTACGACAACGGCGGAGAGGGAGTCCCAGGTCCGTGTTTTTTGAAAAGGAAAAGGCGTTGTCGTACGTCCAGATTTTTTTCCCTTTTTACACACACACACACCTGGGACTCCCGCTGCGCCGTTGTCGTACGTCTAGATATTTTCCCCGTGTGAATTGGGTCTTATTCTGTGAGGTGGTGAATTGTGTTGTGCTGTGTTTCACAGTTGATGGTGACAGGCTGGTGATGAAGGGGGCCAAGCTGACCGGCCGGGAGATGCTCCAGGCCTTTCAGTCCCGCTGTGTAGCCAAGGACCCTCAAGGAAAAGCAAAGAAATAAATGTAAATAATCCTTGTGTTGAATGTGTTATGCGTCCCTCGCTGTGTATATGCTGTATAAGTTAATAATAAAATAATATTCTTGATTACATCCTGTTTTGCCTTTGTTGATCAGTTTATTTTACGTGAACATGAATCTATTAATTAGTGTATATGTGTAATAAACAAATTTAGAAATGTAGATTTCCAAAATTTACATTTAGTCATTTTAGTAACCTATTTCAGCACAGCTCACTGGGCTGTATACAATGGTGCAGGTAACCACGGGAACATGGGAGTAGACTAGACCATCTAGAATTATATTACACTGCTAACTATATTACATCAGATAATATTTTTAAAGGAAATGTTTTCATGCAGGTAAGGTGTTTTTATGTAAGGTCAGAGAGCAGCATAATGCATGTAATGCACAATATTCTGTAATGGCATATCAACTCAACATCCAAATCATACTGTATTGTATGTATTAAAACTTAATATACTATGCCATTATATTACTATTGAATACATGTATACTCCTTTGGATTACTGTCCAAAAATGACACAGATAATTTGGGACTATTTTCATTGCTGTGAAAGGCTTTAGATCAGATTAGGGCATTGCATTGTTTGGAAAAGTCTGGTATATATTTCCTCGAGGTATTGCATATTGTTCACATCAGCGAGATTTGAATAACTGTCACAGTAGACTGACGCTGCACCACCAGGAGCTACATTGCAAAGCCCTTGTGGTTCAGTTCCCTCATTGAGACTGGTCTGGTTTTCCATTCACATCAAACGCATTGGACTTATACCCAATTCACACTCAGGGGGTGTACGTCTTCGACATACGTCATTGTCGTACGTCGCCATCTTTGCTGCGTGTAAATCGGCCCCTTGTGTCGTACGTCTGGCATTTTTACGGACGTACGTCTTTGTCGTACGCCACCTCCAGGGTGGACGTACGACCGCCCAGCGGGGAGTCTGCGACAGTTTCAGCCTAGTGTAAATCGGACTGGTCGTAGGCAGCTCATTTTTAAAGCTTTGCGGGCTGTCAAAAGGTCGGGGCAGGTCTATACGGGTGACGTGGGACGTCGTCGCTGGTGACGTGGGACGTACGACAACGGCGGAGAGGGAGTCCCAGGTCCGTGTGTGTGAAAAGGAAAAGGCGTTGTCGTACGTCCAGATTTTTTTTCCCTTTTTACACACACACACACACCTGGGACTCCCGCTGCGCCGTTGTCGTACGTCCAGATATCTTCCCCGTGTGAATTGGGTCTTATTCTGTAAGGTGGTGAATTGGGTCTTATTCTGTGAGGTGGTGAATTGGGTCTTATTCTGTGAGGTGGTGAATTGTGTTGTGCTGTGTTTCACAGTTGATGGTGACAGGCTGGTGATGAAGGGGGCCAAGCTGACCGGCCGGGAGATGCTCCAGGCCTTTCAGTCCCGCTGTATAGCCAAGGACCCTCAAGGAAAAGCAAAGAAATAAATGTAAATAATCCTTGTGTTGAATGTATTATGCGTCCCTCGCTGTGTATATGCTGTATAAGTTAATAATAAAATAATATTCTTGATTACATCCTGTTTTGCCTTTGTTGATCAGTTTATTTTACGTGAACATGAATCTATTAATTAGTGTATATGTGTAATAAACAAATTTAGAAATGTAGATTTCCAAAATTTACATTTAGCCATTTTAGTAACCTATTTCAGCACAGCTCACTGGGCTGTATACAATGGTGCAGGTAACCACGGGAACATGGGAGTAGACTAGACCATCTAGAATTATATTACACTGCTAACTATATTACATCAGATAATATTTTTAAAGGAAATGTTTTCATGCAGGTAAGGTGTTTTTATGTAAGGTCAGAGAGCAGCGTAATGCACAATATTCTGTAATGGCATATCAACTCAACATCCAAATCATACTGTATTGTATGTATTAAAACTTAATATACTATGCCATTATATTACTATTGAATACATGTATACTCCTTTGGATTACTGTCCAAAAATGACACAGATAATTTGGGACTATTTTAATCGCTGTGATTATTAGGGTAGCTGTTAGAGCGATAGAGAGATTACATACTATTTACAGAGTCTGTAAATCAATAGAAGCGGATAGCGAATGCCAAATCATCGACCTTCAGTTCTGGAAGCACAATCAGGAAATTGTAGATTAATCATCTGATATGAATCTGGGTAGACTGCAAACGCCAATTTCCAGATATCTTGACATGTCCCTTTAAATAGACTACAGAAATCCATTTAGATTTGTCCTAAGGACCATGGAGGTTTTAGACACACGCCACGCATTTACTTTACAAAGTGTCTTTACATTTGTTTACATTTGTGGCCGGTGCATTCACACACACGATTCTCTTCAGGACAACGAAGTGAAACCAGGAGAAAAGGATACGGTTCGATGGTATCAAGACCAGTACTGTCCTCTACAGAGCATCACATGGAAAACGGCTGACACATGATGAACAAACCCTCTGCTGGTCTTTGAGAAAACCATGCATGCTTCAACTTCTGTCACAATGAGCTGTGTGTGCACTTTTATTAAGTATTGTTGTACTCGTTGACAGCATATAGTGCAAGCTTGAATTAATTTTACACATGTGAGAATCACCAAACATACAATTTACACATCTTACATACCCAGCTATAAATCCGCAAATCCAGTACAATGTGTTTTTGTAGTCGCAAAAATGCACTTTAGAGTGAAATTAAACTCCATACATGCTTCATTTAAATTGACACGCGAGACAAATGTAGCTCTTTCAAAAATCCATCCTTTTGTCCACCTGTCAAGTTTCAGTTGGCTTAATTGCTATTTTGGTGTACCGGGTCCAATTGTCATGATACTGTATGCCACACCCATGGGCCTGTAGACTAAAGCTGCAGTCACACAGGTTCCACAGGCTTCACAGCAGATCACTGGCACCACAACACGTTGCAGATGTATTATATCCGCTTGTTTAACCCCAAGTGGAATTGACAGGCACGTTTTTGAACAGGCACTTTACTAGTGTAATGACAACCAGATGTGAGTGGGGGTGACCGGGGCACTGACCAAGCCTTCCTGTCCTTCTGTACTGTAGTGTAGCTGTACTGTAGTGTAGCTGTATTTTAAAATGTTAATCACGCCATTGGTTGTTGACTAATTATTGGTTGTTGACAAACAAAGAAGAGGAGAAAGTGTCTTCATGAACTGCTTCCTATCGTAAGTGCTACTATGATACTAATGAACCATTAACCTTTGCTACAGAAGTCTTCCCTTTTTAAGTGCATGACTCACAACAGAATGTGCATGACTCACAACAGAATGTACGTGATGCATTCTGTTACCACGCCAGCGATTGAAGTCGAGGAATGAGCTGTATGTTCTGGAAAAAAATATGGTGGCAAAAGTCAAGAGATCACTCACTCGCTCAATACTCATGGGGCTGAAGCACAAAGTGTGATAGATGATAGAACCCGGCGTCAAGTTATTCAGAACTCTGCCGCCCGGATCATCACCCGCACCAAATCATCAGACCACATCACTCCCATTCTCATCCAACCACACCGTCTCCCTGTCCAATATCACATTGACTACAAAAACCTCATGCTCACCTTCAAAGCCCTCCACAACTGAGCCCCCCACCTATCTGTCTGACCTCCTCCAGGACTACACCCCTTCTCGTTCCCTGGGTTCATCTTCATCTGCTGGTCTTCTGCTCACCCCCTCATCACGCCTCAGCACCATGGGTGCTAGAGCTTTCAGCTGCACTGCCCTCAGGCTCTGAAACTCCCTGCACCCACACATTCAACAGCCAGAAAACATAACAGCATTCAAATCCCCCCTCAAAACTCACATGTTCAAACCGGCCTGTTCACTGCAGTGTTCAGTATACTGTCCACGTGGCTCATCTTCACAGTATTACTGTTTCATTTTCCCCTCCCACACATGTCTACCCTCATGCCTACCTTATGCTTCATCTTGTTTTATTCATGCTAGTCATGTCTTTGCCATGACTGGCTGTTTTAACTATTTAACTTTATTCTCCTGCACTATAAGGTGTCCTTGGGTGTCTTGAAAGGCGCCCACCCCAAATAAAATGTATTATTATTATTATTATTATTAAAAATGCTGTGCATCATAGAATAGGCTATCATGATAAATAGTGAACATCTGTACACTTTTGTGGTGCATTGTGGGTATTAACAAGTGCACAATATAGGGAACCAAATTTGGCCACTCAAATCTAACCACTGAATAGTTTGTTTAAACGCCATTGACATGTAATAACAGCTAAATGGGAGTGGGTGAGTGACTTGATTTTAATGGTATTTTAGGTTGTTTTGTATGGTCATTTGTATGTATTTTGCAGGCACTAACAGCCATTAGTACCAACTGTATAGATGTGCCAAACTTGATGATGTATACAGTGCATCAACTAAACTAAAGCTACTTAAGAGCTACAAATGACCAATTCTTTATTCTGGTGAGAGAGCACGTTGTAAGTATGACACAGATTATCACACTGAAAATTGCAGGCAAATTATGTCAAACCTTCATCTGGTATTGCCCAAAAACTTGTTGCACGCTTCAACTTTTGGCACACAGTCTAAACGTGTTTCATCGGAAATCCCTTTCACCCACTGGGCATCGTTACTCCCCAGTCCCCACCCATGTGATTGTAAAGGTGTTCCCATACCAATTTCACACGGTTTGTGGTAGAACACAACAGGCCACGCTGTGGTGGATGTCCTGCCCAATAACATTGCCGACCCTTTATTTCTTGTTGTTTAACCGCCGAATAGTTTGACAGATTGAAAAGATTAGATTGAAAAGTCAATGACATGTGGTAACAACTAAATGGTAGCAGGTGAATGGCGAATGACTTGATTTTAATTGCATTCTAGGTGGTTTTGTGTGGTCATTTGTATGTATTTTGCAGACAAAATAGTGTTTGTGTTTCATGATCTACCTCCTATGTTAGGTTTTAACCTTTGTCACAGTAGGCTTGAATGTAATTTGACTCGCAGGTGCGTGCGTGTGTGTGTGTGGTTCTTTCAGAAATCCCTTTCACCCATTTCAACGAAAACAATGGGACGATGATGCCGAGATGTTTCGGGCTCTGATTGGTTAAGCCCAGACTGCACATGTCATTCTCTTCTTTTTTTTTCTTCATAAGTGCTGGTCTAGCATCCGCACCTTCACTCCAGAGGTAAGCAACAGTAAGAGATCTGCTTCAGTGTACCACGGACCACACTGCAAAGATGGTTGAACAGTTTGTGGGGACATGGAAGATGGTCGACAGTGACAACTTTGAGGAATTCCTGAAAGAAATTGGTAAGTGAACGCCGTGGGGTGTTTTTTGAATATTCTTTTGGTTTCAATGTGTAAATGCAGTTCAAAAATATTTGAGGCAATTTGTATTTCACTACAAAATGATGTGCCGTAATCACAATGCAGGAATTGGAATGGGGAAGCGGAAAGCTATATCTCACGTGAAACCCGATTTGATCGTGAGTGTGGACGACCAAGGCATGATCAGCATTAAGATGAAGAGCACTTTGAAGACCAAAGAGTTCCAGTTCAAACTTAATGAGCCTTTTGAAGGAACAACAATGGACGACAAGACTTCAACAGTAAGTCAGGGGGGGCCTGAGGGCCTAAATAATTTGACTGATGGGTTATTCATTCATTCATGACTTGTCTCTGTTTTTGTTCTCCAGAATGTCGTGACCCTTGAAAGTGGAAAACTTATCCAGAAACAGACCTGCGAGAGCAAAGAAATAACATTTGAGAGGGAAATAGTAGATGGCAAGTTGATCATGGTGAGTTTTTTTCATCTTGTTTTGCTTGCAAATTCACTGTTCTCTCCATTCATCGTACTAATTTACAGTGCGTTACGGAAATAGCACATCAGCCATTTAGCGATGTGTGGAATATGTTCAATACATGATCTCCGTTGTAATAATTATAAACAAAATACACCACAGTCTTGTAAAAACTCCCTGCACTGTGGGCAGCCTGTTTTTCCTAGAGTGAAAGCATATGCAAAAAGTGTCCGTCGTCATCTGCGCCCCTGCCGTGGCTTTACCCTCCTGAACTTATCCCCCCCCTACAGACATGCAAAACGGGCAGCGTTGTCGCCAGACGGACGTTCCAGAAGCAGGCTTGATCGACGTTGTCGGCTGACAGCGGTTCAGCTCACTAGCGGAGTGAGTGGATGGGGACTCGGCAATTCAGTTCATTCAATCCCGTGCAGTGTTGTAGTGGAATGAACAGCAGTTAATTCAATAAAAAAGTTGGCCATTTTTTATCTTTGAGTTTGGTTATTACCATATGGTTGTAAAGGGTAAAGGGGCATTTAGCAGACGCTATTGTCCAAAGCGACTTACATTCAGTACATTTGTGGGGTTCGACATGTAGAGTGGGGGGGATCAAGGGGATCGAACGGGCAACCCTACAGTTCATGGACAACCCGCTCTATCCACTGAGCTACTGCCTCCCCACAGTTATCTAGCCCAAAGTCCCACCATAAAAAAAAAGTTATTTTGTTCAAACATTCATCCGTGTCGTTCCATATTTCTGAGCACACAAGTGACATCAATTGGGAGGAAATGACTCAGCAGTGAAACCTTGCGGAGTTTGAAGTCAGAGGGTGAGATGTTCCTACAGCCCTCGGCAGATCCACGTGTGTAATTAGGTGTTGTGTCGGCATATCTATTGACACCGCTGGGTTTTCCTCCCTGATTTATAACTTTACATTCAAACAGAAGCATAGCCAGGAAATTGGACTTTGGATGGGATAATTGGGTGGGACCATGTATCGTTAATCAATAATGAATATATTATAACATGTGTTACTAAACTGTTCTGATTGGGTAGGATGATTCCCCATGCATCACTGGTATACGTCTGAGTTCAAATAAACCCCAGCGGTTAAATCAGGGGTACGTGCTCCAAGAAAAGTTTCAGCCGCCACCAGAGAAAGAGTTTGTTGTGCAGTAACTGCACACGGAGGACAGTCTGGTGAGGAATCCGTTTTGGTTTAAATCCATCACTTCAGGTGTGGAACAACACACCGCAACGTTGCATAGGTACCTACATTGCCCACCAATATGTAAACACAGTGCTTGATTTGTAAAGTGGGAGGTCCCGGAACGCAGAGGGGGGGGGGGGGGGGGGGGGGGGGTGTGGATCCGGCAGCTCAGTATGGGGGTTAGAGGTAATGGAACAAAAAAATACAACATATATATAACCTAAGGTTATATTCTGACTTGTGGGTGGGCTAAGGAAGCCACAGCGGGGGGGCGGGGGGGGGGGGGGGGGGGGGGGGGGTATTGGGATGAACCCATGAACTCATGCATCGGTGCATTCATTTTTTGTTTTGGGGATTCATTTTTCATAGTGACACGGGAGGTGGTGGATCCAATACAAAAGGTTCCGGATCCAACGTCAGGAGGTGGCGGAACACGTTCTGGCATGTTCCGGCTCAAATTAAGCCCTGTAAACAATCTTTGTGTTTGATACACCTGCATTATGTGTCTCTCGCTGTTTGCATGTAAATGTTTGTGATAAGGGCATTTCTTTGAAACAATCCTGATCCAATCAAATGAATAAAGTGATGCGGGGGTTAAACTTATCTTTTCATAATCCTGACTCTTGAGTAGATGAGAAGTGAGGGCAGTAGCAACGTTTCATTTCATTCTCCCTGATCTAGTATTTGAGGAAACATTACGCAAGCTCCAACCTTTGTCACAGGAGGCCAAATTTGACACACAGGTCAAATGTGGTTCTTCAAAAAAAAAAAACCTTTCACCCATTTCAACAGAAATAGCAGAACCTCAACTTTGTAACGTTTCAGGCTGTGATTGGTTTGCTCTGGGGTGTCATTCACGCCCCCCTTTTTAAGAGCTGGACTCGCGTCCAAGCGTCAACCTCAGAGTTGGAGAAAGTCAGAGACTGGCCGCCTTGGCGTTCCACAGAGGCCGCTAAGATGGTTGAACAGTTTGTGGGGTCGTGGAAGATGGTGTCCAGTGAGAACTTCGATGAGTTCCTGAAAGCGATAGGTCAGCTCAAGTGCTTTTGTGTTATTCGAATCATCTGTTGTCTCAATGAATATACAATTCAATGCAAGCTGTGATTGTTAACCGATATAGCCTACATAAGTGATTATGTTACTGCATTCTTCTTAAGCTGTAACCTAACCACCCCCCGGCACAGGTGTCGGATTCGCTCTCCGACAAGTTGCGAGTCGGACCAAACCCAGCTTGGTAGTCACTGTGGACCAAGGAGTCATCTGCCTGAAGATGCTGAGCTCTTTCAAAACAACAGAGGTCAAGTTCACGCTCGACGAACCTTTTAACGAAACGACGCCAGACGGCAGGAAGACAACGGTGGGTCAGCGGGGGGAAGGAAACGCACACTCACTTCATCGGACCGGTTCTGGACACAAATAAATGTCTGTTGGAATGAGACTCTTGAGTGTCTTGAGTGTCCAAATGTCTGAGACTTTTTTTTTTTTTTTTTTTTTTTAACTTCCCAGAGCACCGTGTCCATTGAGAACGGCAAACTTGTGCAGATCCAGAGCTGGGACGGCAAGGAAACAATGATTGAGCGGGAAATAGTGGATGGAAAGTTAGTGATGGTAAGCATTTTTTTTTTTCACTTTTTGTAATTTCCCCTCAGCTTTTCATATCAAACCAGACGCGAAGCTGTTTGGCGGAAGCCATGTTTTTGTGTGATTAAACATAATGATTTGATAAGATAAGATAAATTAAGATCAACTTTATTTATACCCGAAGGGAAATTAGGTTGTCTTAGCAGCCGCAGTACAAATACAGTAAAAACAAAATATACAATTAAAATGTGAAAAAAAATAAAAGTGTAATGAAGTTTTGTACAGTCTGATGGCAACAGGTAGGAATGATTTTCTGTGCCATTCCTTAAGGCAGCGGGGTTGAATGAGTCTGTTGCTGAAGCTTCTCTTAAGCTTGTCCAGAGTTTTGTGGAGGGGGATGAGAGAGATTGTCCATGTCCATCACCAGCAGTTTTGTTTCCAGGTGCATGATGAGTATTACACTCATCCCAAAACTGACCACTGGGCCTGGGAGACTGTGGCCATCATCACATGGCCTCCCCAACTGCATCACGTTCGCCTACTGACCGCCTCGCCTCGCGTTTCCCTTTCCCTTTTGCAGACGTGCACGATGGCTGGCGTTGTGGCCGTGCGGACGTTCGTCAGGGAGGCGTGACGGGACTCTCCGCGCTCGCCGATGCGCCCGTGAGCCCACGAGCTCAAAGCCCGCCGCTCTATGTGCGTGAACCACAATGCTCCTGTGTCTTTTTTTATTTTTCTATCGTGTCGCCAAAGTGAACGTGTCTATGCTCCACCGCGATGTTCATCCGATCCAAAGCCTTGTCGGGCCGAAATGAAGAACAGTTTATTCCAAGAGTGTTATGTGACATTTGATTCATGTTGTCATTAAAGCTTGTGTGAAATGAATGGAAGTGGCCTCGTTTCATTTTGTCTTTTGCTTCGGGTTGTTCTGTAGTTGCTCCAGACCACCCCGTGTTTTGCCGCTCGTCTCGTGCATCTTTTTGAATCGCTCTTGAAATGAAACCAATATGCAATTTTTCATTGATCACATGTCATAATAGTGATGATAATAGTGATATCCACCCACGAGTCACCACAAATACTCTGCATGAGTCTCCCTTTCTGCACAGGCCCACCCACAGAAAACCTATTAGCTCGAGTGCAACAGCATACCACATGCTGACAATCACTGCTGACAGCTGTAGGTCTGCATGTCAAAACAGATTGTGACTAGTGCATATTTCATTTGAAAGTGTTGCTGCAAAAGGACATGGCTTTGTTCACTACATACGCAGCTCAAACAACATAATGCATTTATGTTCACATGTTTTTAACCATATGGGGTGAAACTGTAACATAAACAATAAGCAGTCGGTACAATCCAGTGGTTGGGTGTTTGACTCGCAGTCAAAGGTTATGGGTTCAAACCCTAGTGCCTGACCTTCACCAGTTTAACTAATTAATGGCAGTTATCTGTGGTCACCTCACTGAATAAAGGTGTCTGTTAATGACTTAATAGTCAAATAGAAATGTTAATTCCCTGCTTTAAAAAGTAATATTACAATCGTTTTACTAGATGAGTGTGTGGTGTTTTTATAGGCGATGATAATGTACTATTTTGTTTAAATTGCAATGCAGTCTCAAAATCTGTAAAAGCTAAGTTAAGCAAAACATATTAGTTAGATTTTAGGCAAAGTTTTGTGGTTCTATGGTAGTATGGAGAGGGTTTCTTAATCGAAGAAAATAGGCAATATTCCGAATATATGATAAAACGGGTTTGTTTTGTTTTTAGACGTGACTAAATCATTGCAGTACACCATGTTGCCACATGGTGCTGCTGTGGTACAATGCGAGGAGGAAATGTTGAAACGCGCTCTTCATGGAGATCATTAGAGGCTCAGTGAATTTACTGTTCCACAATGTATAACATCAGCAACATGACTGACATTCAGAATTTAAACAAGTAGTTAAACTACTACTATTGCATTTCAATTCAGTTGGGTGATAACTGTTATAACCTTTCTAACAGAAGAATATGAAAATAAATATCCTAGTAAATTGCATAAATGAGCATAACATCACATCGGGATAACTGTTTCTTAAACAGTCACTATAAAAGCCTGATGAAGTAGGCCTACAGATTGTGGTTAATGCATGCTTTGTGTCAATAATATTGTATAAAGCATTGCATTAGTAAGACTCTTATACTTTGCTTTATACAATATTATTCACAGGAATGTCCCTAGGAATTCTGGGCCCCCTGACAGAATGCAGTTATGTACACAACACAATGAATCACTGATCACAATAGGTTTGACCTTTTATTATTTTAAATCAAAGTCACACAAATTTAAAACAGGAATAACTTAAAAAAAAAAAAAAAAAAAAAAGGTAAAAAACAAATATAAATATAAAATCACAGCAGAAAATATTAATATGAAATCACAAGAAATCAACTATTTACAAATCAGCAAACATAACTAAAGGTCTGTGTATGGGGTGCTGCTGCTCTCCTCCCACTGCAGGTCATCCTGGGAGGCCAACATTTGCGTAAAGGGCCCAACAGGGTTAACAGGCGGGGGATAGGTAAAAGTACCTGGCCTCTGCAGAGGTGCAAAGTGTGTGTGGGCTGTAGGAGGGGGTTGAGGACGAGTGTAGCTTGGGTGTGGTGATGGCTGTGTAGAAGTCGGGCTGCTCTTAATGTAGCGGAGTACGTTCAAAATTCCTATTTTGGCCTGTTGCCTTTTCCCCTGGTCCAGTCTGTGGAGTTGTGGTACTATGCTCATTGCAAAGTGGTAGCACTCATCGATGTCAGTGGATGGTCTTGGTTCTTGTAAAATTTCAAGGAGCCGTTCTTCCACATCAGAGCTCTGCCCTGGTCTGTGGCTCCTCCTTTTGTCAGAGCGACCCCCCCTCTCTCTTGGGCTACGGGACCTGCGGGGCCCAGATGTAGATGGCCCCGGCACAGACTGGGCTGCTGAAACTGCCCGTGCTGGAGAAACAGACACTGGTGGCACTTCTGATACAGTGGAGGAAGTCTGGTCATCAGATCCACATGCAGAGACTGGTGTGGATGATCTCTCCCCCTCTGCCAAAGCAGTGCTCAGGCTGCTTTTTGAACTACAAAACAAACACACACAGATAAACAGATTAGTCACATTGGTGTCAGATACACAAGAACGATCTATTACTTAATTTGAAATGTGCACATAGAATTTAAATATAATACTACAATCAATAATGTTATTTAATAAAAGTAATCATAATAATAATTTCATACAGACCTTCTCGGTTGTAGGTGGGGCAAAAGAAAAGACATGATGTCTGTATTTTTCCAGTCTTTTTGATATCCCCCCGCTGAGCCACTGGCAAGCACCTTCTTTCGGCTCTTCACAAAGCTGTCCCTTACGGAACGCCATTTTGCCTTGCAGAGATCGGCTGAAAAATGAGACATATTTTAAAAAATAATCATACATTTGATTTTTTTTTTCTTTATTAACTTCACAGGTACTTGGCTTCCGGGGACTCACTTATCACTTAGCATTCAACTACCGCCTCGGCCACACAACAGTGATCAACTCTGTTCACATGGTGTGTGCTGCCATTGAAAAGGTGATGGTGACGCAGTTTTTACCACATCCGACCGAAGAGACATGGAAAGCAGTAGCACAACGCTTTTGGGAAAAATGGAACTTCCCAAATTGCCTGGGAGCAATTGATGGGAAACATATTGTAATTCAAGCACCACCCCTATCCGGCAGTCAATACTTCAATTATAAGAAGACTTTCTCTACAGTGCTTCTGGCACTCGTGGATGCAGACTACTGTTTCAGGTGCATTCAGGTGGGAGACTTTGGGAGGACATCAGATGGTGGGGTGTATGCAGGATCAGATTTGGGGAAAGGGATGGAGAACAACAGTCTTCATGTTCCACCAAAAACTTCTCTGCCTGGTGCTGCTCACCTCGGGGAGGTACCACACGTCATAGTGGGCGACGCAGCATTCCCTTTGAAGCCCTATCTCATGCGACCCTACCCAGGACAGAACCTAAACCACAAAAAAGAGGGTTTTCAACTACAGACTCTCCAGAGCCAGGATGGTGGTTGAAAATGCCTTTGGCATTTTGGCATCACGTTGGAGGATTTTCCATAGAAGGATCAACATGCGGGCGGCACGGTGGTGCAGTGGTTAGCGCTGTCGCCTCACAGTAAGAGGGTTCTGGGTTCAAATCCACCTGGGACCCGGGACCTTTCTGTGTGGAGTTTGCATGTTCTCCCCGTGCTTGCGTGGGTTCTCTCCGGGTACTCCGGCTTCCTCCCACAGACCAAAAACATGCAGGTTGGGGATTAGGTTAATTGGTGTCTCTAAATTGACCATAGGTGTGTATGTGAGTGTGAATGGTTGTATGTCTATATATGTTAGCCCTGTGATAGGCTGGCGACCTGTCCAGGGTGTACCCCGCCTCTCGCCCGTTGCAGCTGGGATTGGCTCCAGCCCCCCCGCGACCCTCGTTGAGGATAAGCGGTCACGATAGATAGATGGATGGATGGATCAACATGCACCCCAAAAACGTGGATACGCTTGGTGGTGGCAGCGTGCATCCTCCACAATTTCCTCCTTGCCCCAAATGACAATGTGCGGCTGCTGGAAGAGGCAGAGGAAATTGGGAGATGCATGGCACCAGTAAGAAACATGGGAGGAAACGGGGCATCAAGAGAAGCCTGTGCTGTTAGGCCACTTTTTTCACCTCCCCCGAGGGCAGTGTGTCCTGGCAGGACAGAATGGTATAAAATGATTTCACTAGAAGTCATTAACTTGACTTAAATAGTGTACATTGTGTTTTTTTTCTTTCTGGTGTGAAGAGGTTGTAGCTACTATGTTGTGAATTGTGTGTGTTTTTTATTCAAAATAAACTTGTCTAACTTCTTGTCAGTCCCCCAATTTGCAAGTACTGCAGCCATTGTTATGTGATCAGGACACCAACATCAAGGCAGAGACACTCAGTACGTTTACATGCAGCAAGAAATTCGAATTTCTGATCGGATCAGATAATGACATGCGTAAGACCGGATCACTTGTCCGAGTATACATGCCGTTCAGAGAATCGGATTAACAGCCGGAGCATGGCTGACTCCGGACGCTTTGTGGCGCTCTGCGCATGCGCAGAATGGCGATGCGCATGCGCAGAATGCAAAATCCGATTCAGATCCGATTGCTGAGTATACATGCAGTTAAAAGTCCGACTATGAACGAATTATCTAGGTGTTGTTATCCGATTTTGAGATGTCCGAAGTAGGTCGGACTAAGGTGTTTACATGCACTTAAAAAGTCCGAACGATGTCTTATACGATTAGAAATTCAAATTTCTTGCTGGATGTAAACGTACTGAGTCTCTACAGCACCTTCCCCTCAACTTAGTATTTTGGGTAACACAGCAAATATATACCAGGTCTTTTTACCAGGCTTTTTAAACTTAAACAAATGTCAACCACAATCTTAAATAAATAATTTATTTATATATCTCAACTTTAACTTAGCACAGACTGCTGTAACAACCAAATTTCCCTTCGGGGATGAATAAAGTAATCTATCTATCATTTCATGACCTGATAGAAATTACATAGCCTACAAATCAAACACACTAATAGAAGTTAAATACAAAACAAACTTTGAAATAACTACCCATTGCAGGATATTTATTTAAATATTTTTCATGGGTTGTCTACATGTATAACTACAGAGTGTCTCATTTGATGTACAAGAACAGACCATTTGCTTTCAAACATTTAATGGACCATGTTAGAAACTTACCATCCACTCCCATTACTTCTAGAATTGCTTTCCAAGCTGCTTTCCTTTCCTTTCCTTTTTAAGGTTATCCTTATAGAAAGGATGTGACGGGTCATAGATTACTGGGTGATTTTGCACTCCCATAATCAGCCTCTCTTCATCCATGGTGTTGTCGGGGTGAAAAGACGCCTCGAACCTCTGACCTGTTGACTTCAGGTCTGTCCCCGCCCATTATGACGTCTTCCAAGTTGTGAAATATGATCCGCTGAGAACCAGAGGTATTTTATTTTGAAAATAAACCGGATGTTTTATTATGTATCTGTGCACGACTTCCTGCTCGAACGAGTCTGCTCTGTGCTGAAGTGATGTGCCGTGCTCCGGCGTCCGGCAAAAATAGAAGTTCTGCGTATGGTTTGCGAGGGCTACCGGATGCCGGAGCCGTTCCGGACCCACGACGCAGCGGACCCGGAGTCGGTGGACGCTCACACGTTGATTATAATTGATACGTATCGGCTCCGCCGCCGTAGCGGAGCGGATCTGCAGCCGTTCCGCGTCCAGTGGAATTTAGGCGTCCTTCACCTCACTGTGTGCTGAGTGTATTTCCACTAATTCACGATTGGGTTAAATGCAGAGACCAAATGTACCTCACGGGATCAAAAGAGTAATTCTTCTTATTCTTCTAACCTCTCCGTTAATGGCCATTCTTTCACACCTGTAATATGGTGAACATAATCTCAATGGCAAAAATAAAATTTTTGCTCTGTGCGAGAAATGTCTGGGGTTGCATCACAAACAGACTCTGCCAACTATTACGTCAAGTCTCCCGGCATTTTTAAATACCTCAGCCTTTTGACAGCAAGCCTAGCACTACGATATCCAGTTAAAAAAAACTTTAAAAAAAAACTACGATATCCAGTTATGGCAGAGCGAAAGGCTGTGCCTTGGTCAAATGAAGAGGTCGGCACATTTCTGTCATTAATCGCAGATGACAGGATTCAAAGAGAGCTAGATGGGGCAACCAGAAATGAGAAGGTTTTTCAAGAGGTCTCTCATCTCATGACTTCCTTCGGCTATGAAAGGACTTCTCAACAATGTCGAGACAGACTAAAAAAAATGAAAAGTGATTACAGGTCTATCAAGGACCACAACGGCCGGAGTGGGTCAAATAGGAAGAACTGGAGGTGGTTTGACCATGTTTAGGTTGTTAACGTCAGCTTTTATCAGCGCTCAGCTGTTTGGTCGCTATAGTAACCGGTTACATTAGGCAGTACTGTAAATGCAGTGGGAAACGTTACATCCGAAACCAAACCGAGTAGAGTCGAACCGAACCGAACCGAGCTGGTACCAGTCAGTGGAAAACAGCCATAAGAGAGCTCTGTTCCTCAGACTGCATCTGTTTTTGTAGGTGACAGATGCAGGTGACTGCATCTGTCTTGTAGGTGTCAATGCCACTTGCAGCCATAACAGAGCACTGCAGATGTTTTCACTTTACAGAACATTCTCTGTGGGCCCTGTTATTGTCATGGCTTGGAAATTTGTCATACATTGGTCGCCACTTCATACCGCTCATTTTGTATCCCTGAATACTATTCAGAGAGCTATGGGAGGGCCTTTTAATGAATGTGAAAAAAGGACACAGGGAATGCAGGAAAGTGCATTCAAACTCTTGCTATGGACTCACCAGTCCCTCTTTACCATTTCCCTGCCATTTGGTGTATTGGAATATTTAAGGTAATCAGGGAAAGGCTTTCCCTCTCCATCGTTGGGCATCTCCTCATCTTCCCTAACAGCAATCCTTCTGACAATACTTGCCCTGTCATTGTCAGTCAATCTTGCCAGCCACAAACCTGGGTCGACAGAAACCAGCTGATCTGGGTCTGAGACCAGTACCATGTGGCTCATCTGCCTGTGGCTCACATCTGTCTGACATGTCCTTCAGCCTCACCTGGTTCCTCCACTTCTTCATCAGTGCTGCTTCTACTTAGACTGTCCTCCATCTCCTCTTCCTCGATTTCAACCTCACTGGTTTCCTCTGAGGGTTCATCGTGGCTTGAAGAGGGCCCTGACTCTTAAGATACATCATATAATTCAGAATATGTGTCATTGTTACCTGAACATATTAAACATTGTTGTCACAACAGACTATTTGATTGGATTGAGCTGGGAATGACGAATGTGTATGTGTACGTTTTGATTTGCTGCATTGCAATACATAGCAGCTAAACTAATGGTAGACTACTTGTAATTTTAGCTGACTTAAAACTTAAAAGTCAGCTAACATGTACAAGTATCCTTGGTTTAATATCTGCTAACATTGTAATGCAGCCAATCAAAATATTCAAAATCAGTTTACATAAATGTTAACCCCAAAGACTTTTGTTCACGGATTGCACATCGGCTCACCTTCTTCTCTTTCAACCGAGGGGAGGTAATCCTGGGGCTGCATCTGTGCATGAGGGCAGTTCTCATTAGCTAATGTCAACAGCTATCAAGCTATGGCAAGGCTGGCAAGCAATATGGATTGCTAATCATTGCATTATCTCCATATGCCAACATTAAACGTTACACCTGACATTTCCTTTTCAGTGGCAATGTAGGCTATTTGTAGATAGGTAGGCTATTGGATATTGTGTGAGTGGTAATTGAAATAATCTTTTCAGTTTTATCATCCATTGCAGGCTGTAATCATTTTAGCTACAGTGGCGCTAGCTGCTAGGCTAAGCTTGTTATCACGGTTATCACTTATCAGGTTGTTGGGAAATTGTAGAGTCAAGTGAATATACCTTCCTTGGTTAAAACTGGGTGACCAACTGTCGACCCCTTTTATCTCTCTGCTCTCTTTTTTTCCTCTCTTTCCTCTTCTGAAAACTTGACTTCTTGCCCCGTGCTTCACCTCGGTCTAACCATAGACTGTATATGGGTCTAACTGGCTTCTCCGCTCTGCACTGCAGAAGCGTCAGACTTGTACCAAATAATGACAAACGACAGGGGGATAATAGCGTGAAGACTTTCCAATGATTTTGTAAAAAATGAGAAAAAAAAACACATGTTCTTAAATTTGATGATTTAATCCCCAAAAAATAATCCAAAAAATATGAATCAATATTTCGCCAAAATGTACTTGCATATAGTTTTAATAACACCGATGTCCTCTGGGGGGCCCCCATCAGTGCTGGGCCCTTAGAATCATCCTAGAATCATCACACTGGCACATGTATCGCTTTTGTAGTTCTTAACTTTTTGTCGACACACTAATTAATTGTCCATCATATGTCGGTAACGAATTGATGATGATAGGTTGAGGTTATTGATTGAAGGTTGAAGGTTTCAAGTTGAAGGTTTCAAGTTTATTAAATGTTACACAACGTAGGCCTAGGCCTACATCATTACCAGCGCTGAAATACCTGTTCTCCGGGCCAACTGAACTTTACATGATAAATAAAATCAAATAAGTAAAATGGTAACACAGTGGTAATGAGTGAATAAATTAAATAAGTGAATAATTGGTAAGCGCGTAAAATTAAGTGGATAAGGTGAACAAACATAATAAGGTGCAATGATGATCATCATCATCATCATCTTAACAACAATATTGATACAAATATTAATTAGAATAATAACGATAGGCTAGTCCAACATTTACCCGGAGTTAAGACAAACAATAAACCATACGAGGAAATCGTTCATATGTACATATGTACAACGCGTCTCCTTGACGACTGCAGAAGTTGCCTCATTCAATTGGGACGCCCGACACGGACCGCCACGTTGAAGACAAACTCTCGAAAACTATTTGTGATTTGAAGACTTTTCTCAGACTTTTCCGCGCTAAACAGGACTCTACTTGTTTGTAGAGGACTGCAACCATGGGTGGATGTTGCGGCAGGTAAAATCACACCTTCATCATATCTCTTGAATATCACGCCGAATGCTGCTGTTTGATTGGTCAGACATGTACGTCATCATCCAAAGTTAAGCCGATATTTACCGCCAACACTGAATTCGTGGATATTTCAATTTATTATTTTCAAAATGTGTATATATATATATATATATATAAATGTGGAAATCTAATTTGTTATGTTTTGAACTGAAAACAAAGTTGCGAATGTAACGTTGTGATTGCTGCAGGACGTATTGAGCAACATGACGTCATTTAGAACACAGAAACTCTCTCTCTCTCTCTCTCTCTCTCTCTCTCTCTCTCTCTCTCTCTCTCTCTCTCTCTCTCTCTCTCTCTCTCTCTCTCTCTCTCTCTCTCTCTCTCTCTCTCTCTCTCTCTGTCTCGCTCTCTCTCTCTAAGTGTATAATTGTCTCTGTGTGTTTTTTTAATCAATATATTATAATTAATATTACAATTATGTAGCCTATATTATAATTATATTATTATTTTCAATTGATATATTATAAATGTACTCTTTGTAAGTGTCTGCTAAATGCCCTAAATGTAATGTAAATGTAATAATTATTTTCCTTGTTGATCATTGAAATATGGTGATATTATAAATAATTCTGATGCCCCTTTCTTCAAACAGCCGACCATGGAGAAGGACGAAGGACCCCTTGACTGCAGACCTGCCCGTTCTGTGGTTTCATCGGTGCCACAGAGTCGACCTTCTTTGTGCTCCAAGTGTCTCCATGTGTCTTCTTGTGTCCCTTCTTGTGTCCTGTCTTGTTCCCCTCCCTCCTCTCTGTCCTCTCCCTCCCCTCCCTCCCCTCCTTCCCCTCCCTCCCCTCCCTCCCCTCCTTCCCCTCCCTCCCCTCCCTCCTCTCTGACCTTTCCCTCCCCTCCCTCCCCTCCTTCCTGTCCATCCTCTCTATTGGCGCGATCTTTTCCTATAAAAGATGCGCTTTGTTTCTCGATTCACACATGCGTCCGTGTCCGACGCGCTCCAGCTTTGTTAAATGTTTTTCAGTAATCATGAACTCCACACACTTCTTTCTTCTGATTGGGTTATTTATTTCCAATAAAAAAAAACAACTTCCAACTTAGGGAATTCTTACCGCAGCATGGAGTGACAGACAGATCAGTTGATTACTTTCTTTTCCATTTTTCCAACAAAACAAACAAACAATGCTTGGTGTAGTAATTTGTAGACCATTCAATGATGACTCGGACAACAGCATGTCTTTAGCCGTCTGGCGTATTTACTGAAGTGCCTTTTACCGGAAACCATACATACACCTAACCAGCCTCTGGTACGGAACGCCCAGAGGACCATAACACACCACATCTCCCCTTCCCCAAAGTAGTGATAAAATCTTAAACAAAACATGGACTACCTAACTAAAAAGCATTTAGTCTGTCTGACACTTTAAGATCACTGAAAATACTGAATACGAAAACAACACTTAAACCTGTTTAAATTGTTCTGCATTACTGGACATAATCTTTGAGCCATGCGGGTGCCTTCACCTCCCTCCTTGGATGAACCCTTTCCACATTCTCCCCCACCCTCAATTCTGGCGCTGCTGTCTGTTCTGTGTCCCCCACATTCTGTGTAGGGCTTTGAATGTCTGGTAAGGGTCTGAGGTGTGCCTTGTTTCTCCTCACCTCTTCTGAATCTGTCTCCACGACATAGGAACGAGGAGTGTCTGCTTCTCTCAGCACCGTAGCCGGCTCCTGGGTGTTTGTAATCCAGACGCGCTGACCTGCTTGTAGCTCTGGCCTGACCCCCGCTCTATGCCTTTTGTTGTAGGCCAGTGCCTGTGCCTGTTTTAACTCTTTGTCCTTGTCTGCAAATTTCTTTTGGTTTGGCCACTGTGGTTTGAGTTGACTGGGTGAGAGTGGCAAGGGTGAGCGCAGCCTTCTGCCCATCAGGAGCTCCGCCGGTGAAGGGCCTTGATTCAGCGGCGTGACCCGGTATGCCAACAGGGCCTTGTATGGGTCGGTGTTCTTCTTCAAGAGGCTTTTCATCGTTTTTACAGCCCTCTCTGCCTCCCCGTTACTCTGGGCGAAGTATGGGCTGCTGGTGACATGTCTGAAGTCATAGTCTGTGGCAAAAGAGGAGAAAGAGCCAGAGGAAAACTGGGGCCCATTATCTGTTATCAGGAATTCAGGCACTCCATGTCTAGCAAAAATAGATTTCAGGCCATTAATAATCCCTACTGATGTAGTTATAGATGTCTTCATTATTTCAATGTATCTTGAATAGTAGTCTACTACCAGTAAGTAAGAGTCATTTTCCCAGTAAAACATATCTGCCCCAATTTTCTGCCAAGGCCGCTTAGGCAGCTCTGAGGGTATCATCGGCTCTGGGTGTAGCTGTTGGTACTTTAAACATGTCTCGCAATTGGACACAAGTTTTGTGATTTGGGCACTTAGGCCTAACCACCAAACAGATTGCTGAGCCCTCAGCTTGCATTTGGATACCCCCATGTGTCCTTCGTGCAGTCGGGCAAGCATTTCATTTTGCAATGTCTCTGGAATGACAATACGTCGCCCTTTCATCAAAAGATCACTATTCATGTGTAGCTCACCTTGGTGCTCCCAATAAGGCTTCAGTTGCTGGGACAGCTCCTCTTGTCGTGGCCAGCCTCTTTGGCACTGGCGGATCAGCTGACTGCAGATGGCGTCCTGCCGCTGATGTTCAGCTATCTGCTGAAGTTTGGACTGAGATGCAGGTAAGTTATCACGTACTGTGTTGATGAAAATCTGTACCTCCCCTTCCATCTGTGTTTCTTCTGCTGTCAGTGGGCGTCTTATCGGGGCCCTGGACAGTGTATCTGCTGTGATGAGGGCCTTTCCAGGTACATGTATGATGTTATATATAAACCTAAGCAATCGCAGCCGGAATCGCTGGATCCTGGGAGGTAAGTCATCCAGTGCTTTTGTGCCTAAGAGTGCAAGGAGGGGTTTATGGTCTGTTTCTATTGTGAACTGTAATCCGATGAGGTATGAACTCAGCCTCTCACAAGCCCAGGTGACGGCCAGTGCCTCTTTTTCAACCTGGGCATACCGTTGCTCTGTTTCAGAGAGGCTTCGGGAAATGTAGGCAACTGGACGCCACTGCATATTTTCCTCTCTTTGCATTAAGACTGCCCCAAGGCCAAAAGACGAGGCATCCGCCGACACCTTTGTCTTGGCCTGTGGTCTGTATTGAGCCAAGACTGTTGGTGATGCTAGCTCATACTTGAGCTTGTCAAAGGCCGTCTGCTGCATATGACTCCAGGTCCACTCATTGCCTTTTCCCAGCAGATCTCTGAGTGGTTTGGTAGAATCTGCAAAGTGAGGGAGGAATTTTGCAACATATGTCACCATCCCCAAAAAGCGCCTAACATCTGCTGCGTTCTCTGGGACAGGCATGTCTGTAATTGCTCTGATTTTCTCAGGGTCTGGTTCAACGCCTGCTGCACTGACTTTATGTCCTACAAACAGAGTTTTCGACTGTGCAAAGGTGCATTTCTCATTGAGTGTTAGTCCTGCCTCTTGGAGTCGCGTCAGGACAGCTGTGAGCCGCTCATCATGCTCTGCTTCATTATTTCCGGATACGAGGACATCATCTGCATGGCATATAACACCTTCAAGGCCGGCTAAGAGCTGGGACATACGTCTTTGAAAATGTTCTGGGCCCGAATTTATCCCAAAGGGTAGCACATTGAAACAGAAACGGCCAAAGGGAGTAATGAATGTTGTTAGTTCCCTACTTTCTTGTGCCAATGGTATCTGCCAAAAGCCACTCCGTGCATCCAATTTTGTGAAAAATGTTGCACCATTCAGCTGTGCTAATGAATGGTCCACAGAGGGCAAGATATGTCTTTCTCTGCACACACTTTCATTGAGCTTGGTGAGGTCGACACAAAGTCTAATTTTTCCATTGGGTTTTGGGACTACCACTATCCCCGCACACCACTCAGTCGGCTTCTCTATCCTGGAGATGACCCCCATTTCCTCCATTCTTTTTAGTTCCTCCTTGACTTTTTCAGTTAAGGGTATTGGCACCCGGCGAGGGGTTGTAAGGGCATAGGGGACAGCATCTTCTCTCAGCCGGATACGATAGTCACCTTCCAGTCTCCCTAATCCTGTAAACACCTTTGGGAATTTATTTTTGAATTTTCTCTCTGGGTCCCCACTCTCCTCCAGTGTGTCAATTTTCTCCATTCGCTCCACAAGGCGTAGTGCTGTAAGTGCCGGTAAGCCCAGCAGTGGCCTAGCCAAGTTATCAATGACAAACACTGGCTGAGAGGACTTTTTGTCCTTGCTTTCAAGGCTGCCTTGAATCTGACCTACCACAGATAGTCTGGTATTATTTGGGCCATACAGCTTTTTAGGGGTGTGCAGTAGAGGGCCGTCTCTTCTGTAGCTATACAGTCTGGAAGGAATGGCGGTCACTGCTGCCCCTGTATCTAGTTTAAAGGAAACTACTGCCCCGTTTAGTTTGACATCTGAATACCAGCCAGTACTGTCTGACTTCACCTCCCCTAAGTACAGACTGTCCTGGTAGAGTCCCTCCTCCTCTGCCATCTCGTGTACAGGCTGCTTAGACTTGCAGACAACAGCAAAGTGTCCTCGTTTGTGACATTTTCTGCATTCAGCCTCTTTGGCCGGGCAGTCTTTCCAATTGTGTGACGGAGCCCTCCCACATTTATGACAAGCAGATGACGTTGCGTACCTGTTTGGTTTTTGTCTCTGTTGTGCACTACCCTCTGTCTTGCGTGCAAGTGAAAGCGCATGCATCTCTTCACTGGGCTCCTTAATGGATACAGGTCCACTCGCGCCGCGCAGCAAACCCTGTTGTTGTTTCACCGTTTCACTCTGTCTGACCCGGGTTACAGCGGTAGTCAGGGTCAGTTTTGCATCCATCTGCAATTTCTCGGAGAGCGTGGCATCTCTTATGCCGACAACAATGCGATCGCGGATCAGTTCATCTCTGAGAGCCCCGAAATTGCAGTAATCCGCCTGCTTGTGAACCGCGGTGATAAAGCTCTCGGCCGTTTCTCCCTGTTCTTGTTTGCGCATGTTAAACTTCGCCCTTTCAAAAATTATATTGTGTTCTCCAATAAAATGTTCATCAAAGCACTCTTTCACTTTTTTGTAGATCAGCTTATCTGCCGACGTTAGCTCTGAGGCATTTAGGATATCCTCGGATTCATCTCCCATTGAGTAAATCAACGTATTCACTTGAAAAGTCTCTTCCCTTTTGTCTAACCCCGATACGACCCTGTACCTCTCGAATCGTCGGATCCATTTGGGCCAGTTTTGGACATCTCGGCAGTCAAACTTTTCCGGCGGGCTTAAGCGAAACCCCTCTCCAACGTTGCTCGCTGCCACAGGGTTGCTTGCTCCAGCGGAGTTGGCGCGTTCCCCTTCAGTATTGGACATTGCGAATACAAATACGAAGTGATAATCTCCTCTGCGCAGTTATCTTGATGTTAGTTGCGAGTACATTGGGAATGCAGCATAACGTTGAAGAGTCACCACTTCTGACACCATGTAGTAATTTGTAGACCATTCAATGATGACTCGGACAACAGCATGTCTTTAGCCGTCTGGCGTATTTACTGAAGTGCCTTTTACCGGAAACCATACATACACCTAACCAGCCTCTGGTACGGAACGCCCAGAGGACCATAACACACCACACTTGGCAGCGGTCTAAAACTGTATGGCTGCGTGCTTGAAACCGAGAGAGCCCGCCGGCCCCAATAGCCAACCCTTATATAGCCTGGTGCTGCAGTCACCTGTCTATTAAGAGTAGGCGGAGGTGCGAATAGACATTAATCATGCACAGCTGCACATCAGCTTCTAATAAACAAAATCAACCATAATTTCACAACTTATAATTATTATCAATTCAACTAATAATTCAAACCAGAATGTTTCATGTTCACATCTCATAATTAATCAGATAAATAATAATAGTAAAATAATTCATCAAAAACATAACTCAAGCATTTGGCTCCAACATTCCGGCCCCTAATTGGCATGTAGGAACAAGTGACAATTACCTAAAACAAAACACAGGAGCCAAAGTCCTTTTCTCTTTTACACTCAGTACAGTTTCAATAATATTTTGTTTCAAAAGTCCATTATGAAGTCTGTAGATCCTTGTAGGTGATGTAGTATGTATGAGCAAAGAAGTCCAAGAATGTGTGCTTATGTGTGAAAGTGAATCATGGGGGGGGGGGGGGGGGGGGGGGGGAGGGAATGTATGTGTTTTTCAGACCCCATATGGAGCCTCCAGGAGAAGAACAAGTTTGGTGATAGGCCTGCAGAGGGTGCTGGTCTTGGTCCGAACTTGCACTTGTCTTACATATCCCTTAGAATCTGGCAAGGTTTCTGTGACTTGGCCCATACGCCAAGAGCTTCTTGGGGCTGTATCGTCAATTATTAGAACTATGTCTCCTTTGTCAAAGTTCTGTGTTTTCCTTGTCCATTTGTGTCTTTGTTGTAGTTCAGGCAAATATTCTTTTATCCATCTCTTCCAGAATACATCTGCCATGTACTGAACTTGACGCCATCTCCTCCTGCTGTAAGAATCATCTGGACTGAACACTCCTGGTGGTATGGAGGGTTTTGTTTTGAGAAGTAGGAGATGGTTTGGTGTCAAGGGTTCCAAATCCATGGGGTCGTTGGATGCTTTAGTGATTGGTCTATCATTAATGATAGCTTCTACCTCACAGAGTAAGGTGGCGAGTCCTTCGTCGTCCAATGTTTGTTGGTGTAGGAGAGTGCTAAGAATCCGTCTGATGGTACGGATTTGTCTCTCCCAGACTCCTCCATGGTGTGATCCTGCAGGTGGGTTAAACAGCCAAGAGATGCCTTTTTTCAGAGCAGCAGTTTGAATCTGAGAGTTGTCCAGATTTTGAACGGCCTCCCGCAGTTCACGCTCTGCTCTAACGAGGTTGGTCCCATTATCCGACCTCATGACTTTGACAGGGCCTCTTCTGGAGACAAATCTCCTGATAGCATTTATGCAGGAATCAGTATTGAGAGTATGTGCAATCTCTATATGAACTGCTCTGATATTGAGACATGTAAAAACGACTCCATATCGCTTTACAGTAGACCTCCCACGCTTGATGTCGAATGGACCAAAAAAGTCTACACCCACATTGGTAAAAGGTGGTTCATCCGGAATGACCCTTTCCTTTGGTAAGTCAGCCATGAATTGCTCACCCTTCACAGCACTCATCTTCCTGCAGATGACACATTTGGTGAGGATTTTTCGAATGGCTGAGATAGCTCCTGGTATCCAGAATTTTTGTCTCAAACGTGACAGTGTGTGACTTCTGCCACTGTGTCCAATATTCTCATGGATGTGTCTGATAATGAGCTGTGTCACATGTTTGTTCTTTGGCAGGATGACAGGGTGTTTGGATTCTGATGGCATAGCAGACTTGCTTAATCTACCACCGACTCTTATCAGTCCATCCTGCAGAATTGGTGACAGCCTATGGAGATGGCTGCTTGTTTTCACCGCATTTCCTTTCCTTAAGGCAGTCATCTCCTCTGACAAGTTTGTTTCCTGGCAAAACTTAATGATTGCGACTTCAGCTTCTTGCAGATCTTGCACAGAGAGAGCTTGTTTGTCCTGTTTGTCCTTTTTATTCTCAGGTAAATCCTTTTTCTTTCCAACTGCCAGTTTTAGTGTAGCTTTGACACGAAGAATCCAGGCCACAGCTCTTTTAAGGCGGTGCCAGTCAGAATACCATGAGAGCATCCTATTGACAGTGTTCCTGCTCTCTTCCACCACAGCAATGTTTAATACAAGCACCTTCACCTCTGGATCTCCAGGAGTGAGCGTTAAATCTGAATCTGGTGTCTTAGGCCATTCAGATTCAGGTTGCTGTAGAAACTCTGGGCCTGAAATCCAGGACACAGATCTTAAGAAGTTGGGCACTGAAACACCTCGTGAAGCACAGTCAGCGGAATTCAGGCTGCTGTTCACGTACCTCCACTGAGAAACATTGGAAGCCGATCTAATAGTTTCAACTCGATTGGCGACAAAGGTGTTATATCTAGAAGTGTCATTCTTTATGTATTTTAGCACTGATGTGCTGTCGGTCCAAAAGACTGATGGCACAAGAGGGACTTCAAGCTCTTCTTGTAACATCTGATCCATTCTTACTGCTACAGTAGCTGCTGTTAGCTCCATTCTTGGGATAGTAACAGGTTTTAGAGGAGCTACTCTAGCTTTGCCAATAAGGAAAGCACAGTGAACCTGCTGGTACTTGTTTAACATCCTCAAGTAGGAGACAGTGCCATAGCCACTCTCGCTTGCATCAGCAAAATGATGAAGCTGTGCCGTGTCAAGTTGTCCTAAACCTTCAGGTTTGAGGCATCTCCTAACCTTGTAGTCTTCCAGCAGGCTCAAGTTTCTCAACCAGGTAGACCATTTTTGATGCAGACTTTCAGGAATCCTCTCATCCCATCCAAGCTTCAAACCGCAGAGCTCCTGCAAGATCTGTTTAGCAGGAAGGATGACTGGAGCCAACATTCCAAGCGGGTCATAAATGGAACTAACCATTGATAAGATCCCACGCCGGGTAAGTGGTTTGTCTGGAAGCTTGATTTTGAACTCAAAGGAGTCTGTCTCAATGCACCATTGTACACCTAGTGCTCTTTCGACAGGCAAGATGTCTTGGTCAAAATCCAGGTCTCTGACCTCCTTGGCTCGGTCCTCTTCAGCTATGGAGAGAATCAACGCTCTGCTATTGCTGATCCACTTGGTCAACCTAAAGCCTCCTCTGGCACACAAAGTGATCAGGTTTTGAGCAAGGGTCCGTGCTTCATCCTCCCTCTCTACAGACTTGAGACAATCGTCTACATAGAAGTTTCTTAGCACTGTAGAGATGGTTTCTGTGTTGAAATCTGCCAAGTTGTCTGTTGCACAATGCCGCAGAGCAAAGTTCGCACAACTTGGAGAGGATGTAGCTCCAAATATGTGTACAACCATTTTGTACTCCTCCAGTTCTTTGCTCCAATCTCCGCCAGGCCACCAGAGAAACCTTAAAAGGTCGGAGTCTTCCTCTGGGATCCTGACTTGTTGAAACATTCCTTCAATATCAGCCATGAAGGCAACAGGTTTCTGGCGCAGTCTAGTGAGCACACCGACAAGACTATTGGTCAAGTCAGGACCTTGTAGCAGATGGTCGTTCAGACAGGTACCCTGATAGCTAGCACCACAATCGAATACCACCCTAAGCTTGTGTTTTTTTGGGTGGTACACACCGTGGTGTGCTATGTACCAAATCTTCTTGCTCTGTCTTGTCTTGGCCTTGTCTTCAGGTGTTAATTTAACAGCAAAACCTTTGTCCAGAATGTCCGCCATGAACATTTTGTACTCTTCATAGAACTTGCTGTTCTTTGTAAACTTCCTCTTCAAATTGAGGGTCCTTTGTTCAGCGACACAGCGATTGTTTGGAAATTCGGTGTCTCCTTTCCTTAATGGCAACCCAATGCTATAATGTCCATTTACCAACTTTATGGACTTGGAGACGCTTTCCATGAACATTCTGTCCTCCTGTGACATTTCAAGGCGTTCTTCATGCTGACGCTCTGGGAAGTCTTGTTCAATTTGCTGCCGCATCAATTCATCTAGCTTGACAACAGAAATCCTATAAGCCATAACAATCTGTTTTCCAGCTTTTGAAACACTATTTTTACGAAAAGGACCATTTACAGTCCATCCCAATGCAGTTTTAACAGCATATGGTCCGTTTTCCTTGCTGCTTATGACTTTCCATGGCTCCAATGCCTTTGGAACATTGCTGCCAATCAGCAGACCTATATCAGCATCAATTTGAGGGAGCTTAACCTCATTCAGATATGGCCATTGTTCCAGATCCTTTTCTGTAGGAATATTTTCCTTTTTTACAGGGATTTCCATCTGCATGTAAGTATCAGGGAGACCAATGTATTCATTGCTGTCCAAGCTGCTTATCTCCAGATCAGACGCAGTAGCTGTCTTGACAACTTGCTCTTTGTTCATGGTACGTAGGAGTATGTCAGTTGCCCTTCCAGTCAGTTGTAACTGTTTGAGAAGTGCCTTCGTACAAAAACAATCAGTGCTGCCTGGATCTAGGAAAGCATACGTCGTGACTGTTTTGTTATTCCTTTTGTTTTTTACTTTCACAGGGACGATAGCCAGGACAGATTCAGATTCACCGGCCCCAGTATCACTCGATCCATGTTCTTTATTCTTTATTTCCACCAGACCACTTGTGATAGACTTTTCTTTGTTGTCTTTGAGGGTTCTTATTGCTTCGCTGTTGGTGATATGCAAAGTAGTGGGGTGTCTGAGTAAACACACTTGACAAGTAAGTCGTTGATAACATCCTTTGCTCATGTGCCCTGCCTCTAGACATCCAAAGCACACCCCTTTCTTTTTCAGGAACTCCAGCTTTTCTTTGTGGGCTTTCTTATTAAGTTGGGAGCAGGAGTCAAGTTTGTGGGACCCATTGCAAAATAAACAAAGCTTGCCAGTTCTTTTAGTAGCAGACGGGCCAGGAAGAACTGCACCCTCTGCTGTGGGCTCTGAAACTGGTGTCACACTAGTGACAAAACCACTCTTGCTCCTATTCTCCCTGCTAGGTCTTGGCATTTGTTGCACAGAGGAGGCTCCTCTTGTGGTTGGAGTAATGTCCTTCAAACTGCCAAATACTGGGTGAGACAATACTTGAGCCTGATTATCCACATACTGCACCAAATCAGCAAATCTAGCTCTTCTGCCACCCTGGTCTTGTAGCTCACAAGCTTTAAACCTCCATTTTTCTTTTAGCTTATAAGGAAGCTTTGAGATAATTGCTCTCATGTTGGCTGGATGATCCAATTCCTCCAAATAATCCACTGTATTCATGGCATTGAGGCAACTATTTAGAAATAGTGAGAAGGATTTCAAAGCTTCAGCGTCTTCCACCTTTATAGCTGGCCAATGGAATGCCCTATCCAGGTAGGCTGTTGCGATTGTGTAGTCATTTCCAAAGTATTTTTTCAACAGTCTTTTTGCCTCCACATATCCTACACTTGGTGGCATGTACTGGCAGCTGCGTACCAGCTCTTGTGGTTGGCCGGTTGTAAACTGTTCCAAAAAATGAAGTCTGTCTTTGTTGTTGTCCGTTCGCTCCTCTATTCCATGCTCAAAAGCCCTCATGAAAAATTGATATTCCAGTGGATCACCTTTGAAAACTGGTATAGTGAGTGAAGGTAATGATGACATATTTTGTTGTTTTACAAGAGCTTCTGTTATTTTGTTTTGTTTTTCCATGATTTCAGACAAATTGTTTATGCTACTGTTTTCTTGTCTAGGCACAGTGTCAGGCCTTTCAACTATGGCAGGTGTGTGCTGCTGCACACCAGACTTCCTGTCCGCTTGCATGTTTTGTCCCGGTAGGTACTGCTTGTCAGGAGCTCTGCCAGGTGGTAAGGAGTATTGCATGCCACGAGCTTTGATATGTGGTCCTTGCGTTGTTTTTGGTCTCACCACCGGTGGCTGTTGCACTTGAGCATATGGGCTTTGAATAGCTCCTTTTCTGAGATAAGAGTTCATCCCATCAGATCTATTAGATGCTTCAGAGCCCTGTTTTGATCCCATGGCCTCCAGTACATTGATTTTTGCAATTGTTGCTGCTAGTTCTGTTTCCAGTTCCAGTTGTTCTTGCCGTTTCTTTAATTGTTCTTGCTGTGCCTCAAGTTCATGCTTTTTATTCAGGGCTGCAACCCGCTCCATGATAGCAGCCTTTTCAGCTTCTGCCTTTATGCGAGCATATGATGTTGATGTGCTTGATGCACGAGACTTGCTTTTTGTTTTTGCGGTGTTCGATACACTGTCACTAGGTCCAATGTCATCAGAGTTTACGACACTTGGTTGCTTGTCCTCTCCAACAGTCAAGGGTGAAATTATTTGATGTTCAATTTCAGCACTTGGTTGTCTAATTTCACACAACCATATTTGTACATCTTGTCGAAAAGCAGTAAATTTGTCCATTTTCTGTTTAAGCCACTGAGATTGCTTTTCAAATTCATTTTCCACTTCAGTAATTGGCTCATTGTCAACATCACCCCCTAGTGACTGAATATCAACAAGACTCTTAGCCATGACATCTTCATCCATTTTACCTTTGTTCAAACGTCACAAGAACACACGTGAAACGCTCTTATTCCAAGTTTAATCATTCCCGATTTGTTTGAATGCCACACTTGTTTGTTTGAATCATAGACTGGTTTGAATGCACACTCCGTGACGTCCTGCCGTGTAGGCGTGCCCACACGCGAGTGCCTTGTTTCATTCTTTCATTCAGTCATTCGTTATTCCAGTGACAGGTCGCGTAGTAATGGCAGGTAAACATTTGTAGATGCTGACGATCCTTATGCCGTTGACTTTTAGACGATGCAGTTAAGTTTTAGACGATATTGGCGCGATCTTTTCCTATAAAAGATGCGCTTTGTTTCTCGATTCACACATGCGTCCGTGTCCGACGCGCTCCAGCTTTGTTAAATGTTTTTCAGTAATCATGAACTCCACACACTTCTTTCTTCTGATTGGGTTATTTATTTCCAATAAAAAAAAACAACTTCCAACTTAGGGAATTCTTACCGCAGCATGGAGTGACAGACAGATCAGTTGATTACTTTCTTTTCCATTTTTCCAACAAAACAAACAAACAATGCTTGGCAGCGGTCTAAAACTGTATGGCTGCGTGCTTGAAACCGAGAGAGCCCGCCGGCCCCAATAGCCAACCCTTATATAGCCTGGTGCTGCAGTCACCTGTCTATTAAGAGTAGGCGGAGGTGCGAATAGACATTAATCATGCACAGCTGCACATCAGCTTCTAATAAACAAAATCAACCATAATTTCACAACTTATAATTATTATCAATTCAACTAATAATTCAAACCAGAATGTTTCATGTTCACATCTCATAATTAATCAGATAAATAATAATAGTAAAATAATTCATCAAAAACATAACTCAAGCATTTGGCTCCAACATTCTCCCTCCCCTCCCTCCCCCCCCTCCTCTCCCTCCCTTCCCTCCTCTCTGTTCACTCCCTCCCCTCCCTCCTCTCCCTCCTCTCCCTCTCCTCCCTCCCTCCCTCGCTCCCTCTCTCCCATCCTCCCTCCCTTCCTCCATCCCTCCCATCCTCCCTCCCTCCCTTCCTTTCTCCATCCCCTCCTCCATCCATCTCTCCCTCTCTCTCTCCCTCCCACCCTCCCTACCTCCATCCCCCCTCCTTCCCCTCCCTCCTCTCCCTCCCCTCCCTCCTCTCTGTCCTCTCCCTCCCCTCCCTCCTCTTTGTCCTCTCCCTCCCCTGCCTCCCCTCCCTCCTCTCCCTCCCCTGCCTCCCCTCCCTCCTCTCCCTTCCTTGCCTCCCCTCCCTCCTCTTCCTCCCCTGCCTCCCCTCCCTCCTCTTCCTCCCCTGCCTCCCCTCCCTCCTCTCCCTCTCCTCCCTCCCTCCCTCTCTCCCTCTCTCCCATCCTCCCTCTCTCCCTCCCTCCCTTCCTCCATCCCTCCCATGATCCTCCCTCCCTCCCTCCAGTTCTCCATCCCCTCCTCCATCCATCCCTCCCTCTCTCTCTCCCTCCCACCATCCTTTCCTCCAACCCCCCTCCCTCTCCTCCCTCCCTTCTCTCTCCAACAGGACACCTGGATGTTCCAGATTGGACCACCACCACCATCATAGTGGTCTCTCCCCTTCCAGGATTGCCACAGGATGTCAGTGAGCAGAGCAGCTCAGAGGCCTCGGAAGACGGGTAAGTGACGGTGACTGATGATGATTTATTAGGTCATCAAAGGCAGCTAACAACAACACGGCTGGTCGGGTAATGATGCCAGAAATGAATGTTCCATGTTTGTGATGTTTCAATTTGCGATCCTGCCTTTTTATTGTCATTTCCAACAACTGCTCAAATACCTGCTTGAGCCTGATTTGAAGGTCTTCATTTCAGGGTTCCTGCAGTAGGGAGTGAGGTCCACGAGGTGGAGAAGACTGGTGCTCCTGCAGGTACAGCAGCAGATACATTGAAGAACACATCCAACGTTATGCCCCACAAATAATCTCAAATTGTCTTGTCTGTCTAAACCATTGTCTTATCTGTCATGGTGGTCTGTCCTCAGAGTTCTCAGAGCCACGGTGTTCTGCAGCTGTGGAGCGGTATGTCAGCAGGAACCAACATCTGTTGATCTGCATCAAAGAGATTCATCAGCACAAGACCAGCTTAAACATTAAATGGATATTGATGAATGATTGATTGAATGAATGAATGAATGAATGAATGAATGAAGGAAGAAATACATTTTCCTATTACATGACATTACTTTCGTTCTTGTGAATGTATTTTTTCTCTCTGTCTCTGACTTTGTCTCTCCCTGTCTCTCTATCTTACAGGCAGCTGAAGGGTCCAGAGAGAAAATGTAGCAGGCTATGGAGCTTCTTTGTTCGGAGCAAGACCCAGCAACCCCAGGACAAGGCACTGGGGTGAGAGACAAAAAATTTAATGATCTCTCTTAAGCTTCATTTGTTAAAGAATAATGATGAATAATGCATTCAACCCCTTGTTTTCATAGTTAAGGGAGTTATAGTTATTGTTCTATGTAAAGAATAACCAGAGATTTCAAATTCCGAGCAGATGGATTGTCTCTATCTGTAAAACATAATAATCACTCCTATGTGCTATATATGTTGGTATATTTATTACTGCATGTGTTTTCCTGCCCCAGGTTGCCCAACATTGGAAACAACTGCTTCCTGAACTCAGCTCTGCAGTGTCTCTACAGCCTTCCCTGCTTCTGTGGGGACATCCCGAGGCAGGAGGCCCTCTGGAGCCCCCAGAGAACAACCACACTGAACCTGCTGAGGTCTAGTGGAGAACCAGACCCTTAGCTCTCACATGCTACAGTACAGCTTGGATGATATACCGACAAATTGACTGTTCCACTGGCCACTGGTCTTCATGTGCTTTTCTCCAGGTATTTGGGGGAGCTCTATAAATCCCGGCAGGGTCAGAGCTCCTACAGAGGCAAGCGGCGACTCCTCAGGTCCATCAAGAGCAGTTTGGCTGAGCTCAACCTGGACTATGAGGATTACTCTGAGCAGGTACGGCTGATGCCTCCAGCGTTCCTTATCCTTATCCTAAACACATTGAACTGACCTGCTGGTTTCTGACAGGATGCTCATGAGTTCCTGCTGCTCCTCTTCATGAAGATGAAGATGGAAGGGGAGACACTGCAGGGGGCCTCCACATCACCGAGCTACATTTGCCCCGTCCAGAACTTTGAGTTCAGTCTGCAGTGTGTCCGCACCTGCTCCAGGTAACTCCTGACTACATTTAATGTATTACTGTTGGCATAACGTACTTAGATTCGATGATGGAAATCATTGAATCAATCCCATTTATGTTGACACTTTTTGCATCATGAGGGGACTTCATGGCCTGCTGTGTTCTAATGGTTGATGTTTTGATCTCCATCCGTCTTGAAAAGCTGTGGTGACAAGAACTTCCAGGAGGAGGAGCAGAACAACTTGTCCTTGGACCTACAGCCGTCGTTGATAGCTGGCCTCCAACTCTACTTTCAAGTCAGTACACAGTTGTGTTGAGTACATTACATTACACTTGGTCCATTGCTGGCTTTGGCTATTATGCTACAACTGTGATGCTAACAGTGGCTTGTTCCTCAGCCTTCAGAGCTGGAGTGCACCTGCCAGCAGTGCTCTGGCCGCCAGGCAACAGCTGTTCGGCATTTCCTCACTCTGCCCAGGTGAGCCGTGAACTCTGTGGCTCTACAGTGATGCTTTAAAGTAGACTCTGCATACATGCAGGCTGTATGTGTGCGCAGCGTTGCGCTGATGAACCGTCTCTGTCTTTCAACAGAGTGCTCGTGCTTCACATGAAGCGCTTCCACTATGACGGCGCGCGGTTGAGGAAAGTGACCGGGGCTTTTAGCATTCCTCCCCTGCTGTCTGTGGCTTCCCTCGTCGGAAAGCCTGGAGATGTGGCTGGGACTGACCCACTGAGGTACGTTGTTACACCACGTATGGCACAAAGGGGTCACGTAAGGCCTTGTTTTTCAAATCAAGGGTCGCGGTCGCATGAGAGACATAGACAACAAAGGTTGTCTGTATGCTACATACAATCAGGCTTTGACAAGAGATATGTTGTCATCTAGACTCAATCTCTCTGAAGTTGCTGTTAAATCAGGTGCTCAGCTCAAACAGTTCATTGATAATTGTGGATAATGGCTAATAAATCATGAGAAATTAAATGTGTTGTAGAGCATGTTGTGGAGAGGGTGACAACGCATCTCAAGCAAAACCCACTGCAGTCATGGGTAAGAAAATAGTACTTGATGTTAAGTCTCACTCCAACTACTTGGCTTTGTCAGTTGTGTACCAAACAGGATTGTTGGTATGTTTCTCAGCAGCAGTGGATCATCTTGACAGTTCAGGGGACAGGGAGAGAGAACACCAGGAAGTGCCTGTGGTGAGATGGGTTGAGGGAGAGGTTACAGCAAGACATGAGACAGAACACGGTCAGATTGAAGTTAAGATGAAACAGAGAAGCCCCTGGATGTTTAGGTAGAGTAGGGTTTGGGTTGGTGTAGGAGCCATTCCCTCAGTTTATTTATTTAGCAATTTCTTAATGCCTGCATTTGTATTTTGTAAGACTATGCCCCTACAGGCGAAAGATGTTTATAAATTGGGAGGCTACCTGGAGGAGGGGGCGTGGCTGACTGAGAGCGCAGAGTCTTTGACCTTGCCTCGCACCTGTTTGCTGTGATTCACGCTGTTTAAACATTGTGCTTATTAAGTTAATTTACCCTTTATTTTCAATGGCTAAAGGAGCCTTATTGCGTTTGTATTTTGGAAAACTTTAAGAAACTAAAAGCAAAACATCAACTTCAAATCGTGTCTGTCTTTCTGGATTCCTGGATTTCATTTTGGTCATACAACAAACACAAGCGTCAAAGAGTTGTCAGTCACCACCAAAAAGGGACAAAACAAATGGACTTTTAAAACAGGATAATTTGTCAATACAGTTGGGTTCTGTAAACTGAATCATGTTTCTCTGCAGAAGGATGACAGCACCCAGACCATCTACCGTCTGTCAGGGATCGTCTCTCACCTTGGGAAGAGCATCGACACTGGTAACTGAGGTTTTTATAGTAAAACATGCACAACTGTACCTGGCACATACATGCATAAGCATGTATGTGCCAGGTACAGTTGTGCATGGACTTAATGGAGAAAGGAGGGTGTTGGAATATAACATAATTGCTCTACAGCCAACTCAATTTCAGGAGGGACTTGGGATATGGGCGAACAAGATAAAGACTCGGAATCAAATTCTCTATTCATCTTTTAATTCAAAAATGTCACACAAAGTGTGGAAATAGGCCTACTAATATTCCAACGCTTTTTCACAAATGGCCAAAAAGGATGGTAGATCGCACTGATTCTTCCCGCTCCTCTTCCTCCCACTGTCGGTCCTGGTGTAGGCCTACGACTGGCAGTGTCCACAGAGAGTATGCGGACATTTTCCGATCTGACACGTTGTCTTTTACGTGCTCTGCGGAGTATCGCCAGAGCCTTCATCCTCGCAGGACTCTTGGTGGGGTGAGGCTTCCATCCTCCGGGAGGAAATGAAGGAAGTGCTCTCACAGTTGGGGTTTGTCGCCTGATAGGAGCAGGGGGGTCCAGCCGAGGTGGTGCTGGGGCCCTCCATAAAACCAGAGGCAGAGGCTCTGTTGAGCAGAACAAATGAAATGGGTTAGCATCATTAACAATAAACCATTTGTTATCTTCTAAAACAAACATTTTAGTTAGACAGAGTTTTAGTTTCAGATTCAGAATTTACATTATTAACCCTAGACTGGAAAAATGAATGAAAATCCAGCAGGTGGAGCACGGCTAATTTTACACCTTTAAAGAAAGTATCGGTTATCCAACCGTCAGAAACGTCCTTGTCACCTTTTTCAACAGGTGGAGGTGAAGGATGGTCCAGAAGCTTGGGTGGTGGAGTTGGTGGAAGGTCTTCTTTCTCCCCAGTCGTCAAAAATGCATTTTTTAAATCCGGTTTGCAATATCTTGTGAGATGCAGGATGGTTGCTGCGCTATGCCAGGTGGTGTAGCTTCTCTGAGGGGTGCATGGTTCTTCTGGGGGGGGGTTTTCCCCCCCACTTTGGTGGGCTGCCTCTTTATAGTGTGTGGTAGCGTGGTTTATCCTTGCGTGGGGGTGGCGAAGGGGGTGGTTTGTCTCTTGGATGTGTGCGTGCTTTTACACCAGAGCATTTTCCCAGATACGGCAAGTGTGAAATAAAGTGTGAAAGAGTGTGTCTTTATTTATCATCCCTTTTGTCTTTATCACCTATTGCCGATCTCCTCCAACGTTTCACACCAAACTTCAGCCGGTAAAACCAACAAAGACCGGAAAACACCGCATTCGGAATTGAAAAGATCCAAGACAAAATACCATTTAGATAATTTTAATTCCTCTTCTTTATTCTTTAACCGTTAACTGACGCGGAAGAACCAACGACCCGAGCTTGAGGTTTTTGACAGCCCAAAATAGCCGCAAACGATTTCTGCATTGATTGCAAGATGTTTGTTATTCTTCTACCACCTCCATGATACTCCTGTGTGTGTGTGTGTGTGTGTGTGTGTGTGTGTGTGTGTGTGTGTGTGTGTGTGTGTGTGTGTGTGTGTTATCTGAATTATCTACACACACATGCCCATAAAACAACTGAGTGGCTGGAGGAGCGGCAGGATGCAAAAGCTGCAGGAAGTGTGATGAAAGGTGGATAAGGTGTCAAGAATTTGATAAAGGGTGGATACATCCTTCTCTCTCTTTAGTTTCAAGCTTCTCACCATTTGATCACAAAAATAACCTACACAATACATTATTGAAAAAAATCCCATCTTTTAGTCTCTTGGTCACGGTCTGCCTGCCACGCCCCCACCTCTCATTCATTCACACAGTTGCGCCTTATCAGGTGATTAGTGAAGTCTACAAGTCACATTGTGTGTTTTGAAAATAAAGATATTTTATTGTCATGCTTGTCTGGTTTTGTGCTGCAATTGGATCCTACCCAGACCCGTTACACTCTTTGTTTTACGTTGACCCACATTCATGCAATATTTTAGCAATAGCTTTGAGGTACATGATTGATTCATAATTGATTCTTTGTGGAAATGCCAGCAAGTCATTATTGCAATATTCACTCATTCTTCCATGATATTGTATGAATTTAGTTTGGTTTACATTAGTGTGTGCATGTCTTCTGATAGGCTACCTCTATGATGTTATGATGAGGAGCAGCGTCTTAACATTCAGTCATTCCATGATCAAAGAGCACAGTGGACACACTAGTTAGTGATATACTGGGAGCATCTTTAGCTTTGGAAATTAAAGCAAGTATGTTTTGCTGGAATTGTAATTGCCGTAAAGTATCAATAGCACTGACACAAACCTGATGAACATATTGACACTGAAAACATGGCTCAGAATGTTAACTTTGAGCATGTCGACTCTACAGTTTGTAAAACTCCATCCACATGCAGAAACTGTTCATTGTTACAAACAAGACATCAAGGGTGGTCGGTGTGATGTCTCTAAAGAGTTTGTGGTGTTTTGTTTCACTGTGAACAGAAAGACAAGGAAACTCCTGAGGTTGTAGCAGAACCGAAGTCCAGCCAACAGCGCTGGTAAAGAAATCTCTCTTTTCATCATTCAATCAAACGGTTTCAATTTGTTGGTTTTACTAGAAATTAAATTGCGTGATGTTACCGCTAGTCGGCGCCCCTCGTACAACTTGTGACTTGCCTGCCAATCAGAGTAGCGGCTACAATAGTTGACAAAATGGTTGACAAAAATGCATGAACATGTCTGAAGTATCCTAATATGTAGCCTATTATTATTATCCTCATAGTAGCCTAATATGTGGAAGTGCATAGAATAGATGAGAATAGATATCATTAGCGTCTCTCTGCAGCAGCGGCTCCATGGTTATCGATGGAGACCCTACGCCCTCCACCGCCCCTGCGACTGGACGCCAGCAGCAGGGAGGAGGTCGCTATGTTGGCGGTGGCCACGCTGGGCTGGCTTCCTCAATGAAGGCCTACTTTCACCAAAGGGTTTCTACGGTGCTAAGTGTATAAATTTACATACTTTTGATGTGTTTTATTTTTTGTCCTGCCCTGTACTTTCTGCTGGGACACACGAATTTCAATTAAGTGATTGAACCACGGAATTCTAACAGCTAACTGCAAATCACCCTTAATTGTGTAATCAATAACTCTCTGTCTCTCTCAGCCATATGTAATACATTATCTTATGTATTCCTAACCTAAATGAACACATTTAGGAACACGTGTGTGCACGTTGGCTTGTGTATGTGTGTGTGTGTGTGTGTGTGTGTGTGTGTGTGTGTGTGTGTGTGTGTGTGTGTGTGTGTGCGTGTGTGCGTGCGTGCGTGCGTGCGTGCGTGCGTGCGTGTGTGTGTCTTTGCTGCCGACAGCCCTGTAGAAGCTGGGACCCCAACAGAGCCAGCCCCGGGCCCCGTGTCGGCCCCCAGCGAGGCCAGAGGCCCCGAGGGAGACGGCGCTCCAGCCTGCAGTCAGGGAGAGACGAGAGCTAAGAGCACCGCTGTTCCCACGGAGACCCCGGTCCACAGACCCTGTAGTTAGATCATCATAAGCTTCACAAAATCAGACATAATATATACATGTAAATAAAAGATGTATTGGCATTCCCCCAAATTCATTCAAGTTAAACTTTTATGAAACGTTTTCTTGTAATGTCTAACTTGTCATTACTACATACAAAGTGTTCCCATATACATGTAGGAGCCTCATTACTGTCGTGCAACGAATAAAAGCAACGTTATTGGAAAAGGAGAGCATGCACTGCACGTCCACAATGCCCACGGTCACGCGGACAGGACATCATTGCGCTTGTGGCGCTTGCCCGGTGCCGTGAGTCGCGCGCTCTCAGCCCTAGGCAGCCACCACGCAAAACTAGTCCTGCATGCTCCAACTTTACGCGAGCGTTCCATTGGTATTTATAGTGGGTACGCACGGATGGTAATCCAGTAACGGTGCTTGTTTTATCAAATTGGTGGAAAGAGGCCACCGAGGCACGGAGCGTTCTTGTTTTATATGCCACATGATATTTTGCTTCTTTTTTTTTGTGTGCCAAATTGCCAATTGCTGTAGGCTATTTTACTAAAAAACGGCCGCAGGCAGAAGATCTCACGGGAGATGGAACGTTCGGTTGATCTTGGTTACCTTCAAACAATTTGGATGAATAACGGCTTCTGTTGGCATTATATACAACATGGAGCACATAGCCAACATCAGTTACGAACGCTATTTCTCCATATAGTATAATATACAATATAACATACTTCCTACGGGCACTGCCCTAGTATATTTAATAATAACAAAATGTCAATATACCGTAACATGATAAAACGGTTGTTTTACAATTTAGACGCGACTAAATCATTGCAGTATACCATGTGGCCACACGGTGCTGCTGTGGTACAATGCGAGGAGGAAATGTTGAAATGCGCTCTTCATGGAGATCGTTATCGGCTCAGTGAATTTACTGTTACACAATGTATAACATCAGCAACATGACTGACATTCAGAAGTTAAACTAGTACTTAAACTATTTGTCTTGCATTTCAATTCAGTCGGGTGATAACTGTTTCTTAAACATGAACTATAAAAGCCTGATGAAGTACAGATTGTGGTTGGGAAATGTGGTTACTCCATGTGTTGTGTGAATAATATTGTATAAAGCAATGCATAAGTAAGTAATGAGTATAAACAGGCGTGAAGGCACACCTCTAGGCTGTGGTAAATCTATTTATTCCCTCGTACGCTTCCCCAAAATAAAAAAAATCCCTGCAATTAATTCTTTCTTTGTGTGCTTGCAATGTCCCACAGCAAAGCTGAAACCACATGCCTTAAACAAGGAAGACATGGCTTCATCCGTCATGAAAGATGCAGCAGCGACGTCATCCTCAAACACCGCTGGCAGCCGCTGCCCGCCACCTGCCAGCACCTCCATGACGTCACAAGTCCACTCCCATCCTCTCCCCACTCGCCCTCCTGCGGGTGTAGACCTCGCGCTACAGACTGATGGAGCGCCCGGCCTCTCAGTCTCTTGTGCGGTGCCGACCGGTGACAGTGCATCGTCGCCTCCCCCCCACCTCCTCCTCCTCCCCCTCCCCCCCCTCCTCCTCCCCCCCCTCCTCCTCTTCCTCCTCCTCCCCCTCCCCCCCTCCTCCTCCCCCTCCCCCTCCCCCCCTCCTCCTCCTCCTCCTCCTCCTCCCCCCCTCCTCCTTCTCCTCCTCCCCCCCTCCTCCTTCTCCTCCTCCTCCTCCTCCTCTTCCTCCTCCTCCTCCTCCTCCTCCTCCTCCTCCGTGAGATCATTAATTGCCTCGATTCATTGCTCATTCATTATTATTTTCAAACATCAAGATTTTCTTTGATTTACTTCTTATTGTTATATGTTAATATTCTTTTTTTTTTACTTGGTGGATTTCCTACTTATTATAGTAAATATATTTAGTTTTGATTAGTTTAGTTTTTTTTCGAGCCTCATAATTGTCGTGCCAAAAATAACAGTTTTCTCAACGATAGCATATGGTTTAGCGTTGTTGGAAAAGGGCAGCATGTAGTGTACACCAGGTACCGTGCCCACACACATAGGCAGCGCGGCGCGGACATCCTACCATCACTGGTGACTCGCGGTTGTGTGAGCCCGCGGCCTAAGTAGCCACCAACTAGTGACTAGGCCTGCACACGCTCCATTAGCATAGGGTTTAGTGTTATTGGACAAGGTGACGTGAAACTACCTCAGCTGGTCGACTGGTACCTCCATCACTAAAAGGAGGAAAAGGTTGGACGGTGAAATCACAAATCTTCTCCGTTTTGGCACGCCAGTGGTGGAACGAGCTCCCTGCCAATGTCAGGACTGCGGATACACTCCCCATCTTCCGGAAGAGACTCAAAGACTACCTTGTTCAAAGTTCACCTGAACCCTGCATAACATCCATCCTCTAACACCCTCCCCTCTTAGCACTTTATAATTGCTCTTTGTATCTTGGCACTTAGCATCACAGGCCAGATATGTTGTATACTAGCAATGGTTAACATAGCAATTGAAATGCTTGAAACTTGTTCTGGTGACTTGCTTACTGTATTAACAGCAATAAAATGTTTCACCTTCTTCTGACAAATGTACTTATTATACAGTCGCTTTGGACAAAAGTAGCTGCTAAATGTAAAAGGGGAGCATGTAGTGTGCATTATTATTATGTTATTATCATACAATATCCACCGGCATGCACAAAATGCCCGTGGACATGCCATCATCACTAGTGGTGCTTGCCAGGTGCTGTGAGCCTAACAGGTGTTTGGAGGATACCTTTGGTGTGAGCTCGCGGCCTCAGTAGCCACCAACTAGTGACTAGGCCTCCATGCTCCAATGTAACGAGTGTTCCATTAGTATTTCTAGTGCATACGCACGGATGTGAAATCCAGTGACGGTGCTTGGGTTTTACGTTGTTAGACTTGAGCCTGATGTTTCAACCAAAGTGTGTCTCACACCTCCGTTGTTAGAAGGGATTTGAGAACATGAATTGCATAAAGTGCCGAAATATATTGTCCACTTCATGCTTCAGAAGGAATGATCATGATTTATAGGACACTTTTAAGTCACAACTTGATCACACGGTTCTGCGTCCACAGTCTAAAACTGACCTCATGAACAAAATCTAGTGTTCTTTGATTGCCAATTAATTGACCTTTTGTGTTTAATAATTCTGAATGTCAGAATTACTAACAATTACTGGAATGTTAAAGTTATTTGTTTTTAATGAACTTGTTGTGTGAAGGGATCAGCTTAAAGAGTTGGTTAAATGTGTTTATGAAGCACATTTTCTTAAGAAGTCCTCCATAATGTGACAACTAATTGATGCAACACACACACACACACACACACACACACACACACACACACACACACACACACACACACACACACACAGCGAAGAATGCAGTGGTACATTGGTGTCTCCAAAGCCTCTATGATGTCATAATAAGGCCCATTCCAAGGCAGCCTAGAAGAAGACCCAGTCTTCCATTTGAGGCATTACATGTTTGTCGGGCAGAGAGATAGTGAGGATAATTCAGCTATTCCCAGAGAATAATTCATTACTTGAACTCTTCTCAGCGAGTGAAGCAAGCATGTTGTGTTGGCCTTGTGTTCAGTGTAAGGTACGTAATCAGAGAACCACTGAAACAATTTGGACATGAAATTCAACAGCTCTTAGAATTCAAATTTGATCTTGTTACTTTACTGTAAAAATAAAATAAAATATACTGTACATGTAACTTTTGTATTAACATTATTGTCTAACAATTGTTCTGTGGTATTTCTTCTGTCAACAGGTGAAGGTGAGTCCTGAAGCAGTTCAGGACCAACCAACACCTTGCAGCCAGCAGAGGAGGTAAATACATTCCATCCTTATTCGCAATGAATCCATGTAAACTGTTTGACTGTGGGTTTATGGGTGAATTTATGAATCGTTACACCTTTATGTGAACTCTCTATACATGTTAATAATATCCACCAATCAGATCACAGCGTTACAGCTCTTTTCCAACATGTATGTTTATGAAACACATCCCAGTGTATGGGTGCACATGATGAGGTTTCTCTGTGTTTCTCTGTAGCGTCAGCACACTGAGAGACTCCATCAGTAGTGATGGAGTCCCAGACTCCGTGGTGTCCGTCTCCTCCACCCAGGCAGCCCCAGCTCCTCCACCTGAGACCGGGCACCAACCCAAGAGGTGGTGGACGTGGTGGGGGTGGCTGCGTCAGATTGGCCTCCCCAAGGTTGGTCTCACTCTTACTGAACTGATAAGTCTTATTCTAGTCTCATGGTCCGTCGTGGTCCTCCTGACTGTGTGTGTCAGGAGTTTGGTCGTGTGGACCACGACCAAAACAAGTGTCCTCCAAAGTCAGACTGATTTATTTGGTCTGTTTGTTGTGGCACCTTAGCCTACACAAGATCAATGAACTCATAAGGTCCAAATGTTTTACTGAAATGGGTCACTCACCATGACTGTTATGATGTTACTTGCAGCAGCGAAAATGCGAGCCGACATTGGCCGGAGGAGAGGACCCTGCTGGTGGTCAGCTCAGGTAACACGTAACTGACCCATCATTTACACACCAGACCCATCTCCACTGTTGTTACTCTTACTATGTATTCATTTAATCATACTTATTTATATTGTACATTTTATGCAAATATCTCTGTATATACATTTTCTACACCATTTATTACTGATTTTTTACTTTTTCTGGTTCAGTATTATTATACATTTTCCATCTTTAGCAGATCATTATTTTTTATGAGAATTCTGAATCTGGACGTGTGTGTTTGTGTGTGTGTGTTGTATTGTCCTTACCAGTGAGAGTTCGCTGAACATCACATCATTGACCATCGCCCCCTCAAAGGCCGATCTGATTGGCCCAGAGATGGCCCAGATCAGCCCATCAACGGCCCAGAGCGGCCCAGTCATGGGCGTGGGTTCCAGGCCGGCAGCCCCCACCGAGGCATGGGGGCTCCAGGAGGATGGAGCCCAGGCAGCCCCAGCTCCTCCACCTGAGACCGGGCACCAACCCAAGAGGTGGTGGACGTGGTGGGGGTGGCTGTGTCAGATTTGCCTCCCCAAGGTTGGTCTCACTCTTACTGAACTAATAAGTCTTATTCTAGTCTCATGGTCCGTCGTGGTCCTCCTGACTGTGCGTGTCAGGAGGACCACGACCAAAACAAGTGTCCTCCAAAGTCATATTTAAGTCAAACAGACTTATTTATTTGGTCCGTTTGTTGTGTCACCTTAGCCTATATCAGATAAATGACCTCATTAGGTCCTAGTGTTTTACTGAAATGGTTCACTCACCATGACTGTTATGATGTTACTTGCAGCAGCGAAAACGCAAGCTGATGTTGGCCGGAGGAAAGAGCCACTCTGGTGTTGGTCAGCTCAGGTAACACATACCTGACCCATCATTTACACACACAAGGCCCATCCCCACTGTTGTTACTCTTACAATGTATTAATTCATTCATCAAACTGTATGTGTGTGTGTTGCATTGTCCTTAGCAGTGAGAGTTCGCTGAACATCGCCCCCTCCGAGGCTGATCTGACCAGCCCATCAACGGCCCAGAGCGGCCCAGTCACAGGCGTGGGTTCCAGGCCAGCAGCTCCCAAAAGGGTACAGTGGCGCCAAGACGATGGAGCCGCTACCCAGTGGTAGGTGGAGAGGACCTCTGGTGACCTCTGGTGACCTCTGTTAATGCATCTCTAGATAATCCACTCCAAATTGGATGAAAGTGTCTTCAATAAAACAACTAAACAAACTGTTTGTCTGTAATTGAACACCAAGTAACACTAGGACCCCTTGGAGGGACTGTCAGAGTGATGGGATGCGGGCCGGACCCTCCACAGACGGGGCCTTTGTCGGGGGGCCTGTGTTCCAGTCTGGTGGCGTCCTCACCAGGCAGCCCGCCCCCCCTCGCCTCACAGAGGAGCAGCTGGAGTTCTTGGGGTGAGTTCTGGATGGATGGGCTCATACACACCAACCCACAGCACACACACCCAGTGGCGGTTTTAGGCACGGGCAGACCGGGCAGCCGCCCGGGGCGGCACTTTGGGGGGGGCGGCACGAGATCGTCAAAAAAAAACAAAACAAACATCTGCGCCGCAAAGCGCTTCTCTATAATCTATCTATAGTGTCACTATGTGGGGAATTGGCAAATTGTCGCCCCCTGCAGCTGCGAGGAGGGGGGGGGGTGGGTGGGACACGGGACTGCGACGACAGTTCAACTCTGGTCGGGTCGGTCTCCCATCTCCCAAATCACACCCCTGCTTCAGAAAGCTGTGTCTGTGTGTGAGAAGGTGAAAGGGGAGGGGTGCGGGGGGGACAGTTCACCTCTGGGTCTCCAGAAATTGAACGGACAACAAGGGGGAGGGGGAACGATTTGTGCAATTGATAAATATTTATCTTTTTCTTTCTGTTTGTGCCCCCCCCCCCCCCAAAAAAAAAGGTGTTGTTTTTTCCCCCCGTTTTTTTTTTTTTCGGGGGGGGGGGGGGGGGCGGCGGCGGCGCTCGGAGGGAATCTCGCCCGGGGCGTAATTCAATGTAGAACCGCCACTGCACACACCAGGAGTATCCACTGCAGGGGTCATTTCTAGCAAGTTGGTTTAATGAACTAATAACTGTGCTACCGCTGAATTCCACTAGATGGTGCTCACACACATGAAGGAGGCTGCACCACCTCTGTAGCTCTCGATTGGATTATTAGTGATATAAATGCATTTAACAATTGCACCTTTTAATAAAAATGCCACATTACAATGGTAATTGTACAGCAGTTAAAGTATACTACTAACATTTTAATAAAGTCTTAATAAAGAGATAAATGCATCTTCATTTTACGAAGATGGGAACTTCACATCACCAAGTAAAATGGTGTCTCAAAAATGTACAAATATTAATATTGCTCTTATCTGAATACACACTGCACCTGATTGATACACACAGAACTATTGATAGTTCTGCAGTGAGGTGAAGCCTTGCTGCTTACTTATCGTTACGTGTGTGTTATGTTTCTCAGGCTCCCCAACCTGTCACAGACCTGCTACCTGAACTCCACCCTGCAGAGTCTCCTGACCGTGAGGGTGTTCAGTCAGGAGATAGAGCAGATGCAGTGGGCTTGGAGTTTAGTCCGCTCTGCACGGTTGCTTCGGTACACACACCTGCATGCACGTGTGCACACACACACACACACATACGCATGCACACACACACACACACACACACACACACACACACACACACACACACACACACACACACACACACACACACACACACATACGCTTGCACACACATGCTTCTACATTGAAGTACTTTCTTTTCTCCAGGGAGTTTGTGTCCATCGGGGCGTTGCGTCACTCCGGCAGCATTGACCAGAAAATGGCCGCGCTGAGTTCCTTCAAGACGAGTGTCGCACAGCGGGCCCCAGAGTTCAGGGACAATGGACAAAAAGTGAGTCCACCACCACACAAACACTCCTTCACAAACTTCTCCATCAACATCACATAAACACACAAACTGATGAATCACATCCCTCTGTAGGTGATTTATGCTTACACCTTCATACAAATATATAGCAAGTGTCGTATGCATTTATCTGTTTTATTCAATATGTCTGTGTTTGTGTGTGTGTTTGGTAGGATGCCCATGAGTTCCTCACCTGCGTGCTGGACCAGGTGAAGACTCTGTCCACCCTACTGACGTCAGCAGCTCTGCACATGGTGGGAAGGACCTACACCTGCCCCGTGGAGGCTCACCTGCTCTTTCAGCTGTTGAACACCAGGACCTGCATGGGGTAACCTAACACACTACTTGCTATTAGCCAAATCATTTTCCCTGGATAACTGCAATGCACTGGCTTTTGCCAGTTGAAAACAACAAAGGAAAAAGCATTTCTGTGAATCAGAGAGGTGCATTTGAGAGGCAGATGTTAACACAGAAGGACTGCTCACTGGTTGCTTACGAGAATGTAAATCAAAGAGGTTTCCTTCAAAAGAACACTGACCCATGTAGCACGTGGTTCCAGAGGCGTCTAGTAGCTACTGTCTAACCTGCTCTTGGCCAGCCGTCTTCATGACTGTCTCACGTATGTTGCTCTGTGTTAGATGTGATGGCCAGTCCTCATCCATGGAGGTCTTCACCACCCTGTCCCTGGACCTGGAGTCTGGAGCCTCGGTGAGCCAGGCCCTGGACAGATACCTCACGGTCAGTGATCTCACTTGACATCATGGGTCCACCTGGTTGTCCCTGATCATCCACCCTTTGATGCTTCTGTATGTTGATGATGTTGTTGCTGTTCTATGTGAGGGTGAAACCGAGGCCTGTGTTGTTGTGTTGTTGTGTTGCAGGAGAACTTTCTGGAATACACCTGCCAGTGTGGAGCCAAAATATCTGTCTTTCAGCCCAGCTTCCTTACCTTGCCTAAGTGAGTGGTAGTACCAGCTCCAGATAATGATACACAGGATGGTTTTATTTCCAGTGTTTGTTGTAACACTAAGGAGGATAGTGTTGTGGTTCCAGTGGGTTTTAAACTCTGTTTGCTACCAACCATTAACTTGGTCTGCTGTCAGAACAGATGGATCTTTGTTTGTAACTCGCTCTCCTCTTGTCTCCTGCAGCGTCCTGGTCCTCCACCTCAAACGCTTCCGGTTCACCCCCACTGGGAGAATGGAGAAGGTGGACGATAATGTCCTCCTGTCCAGAGACCTGGAACTCAGTATTGGTTCAGGTGCTGTTAGCTTTGTCACCATCCTATTCAAAACAGCTTGTAGTTCTTATCTAGTGTTCCGTATGACGCACACATGAAGTGAATGTACAAGGACAGACATAGACAGAGGATATGTTGATTTGAAGAGCTGAATTGAGTAATGTGTATTACCTTTACTAACCCTTCAAATTATACATTTACTAATACAGAGGCAGGGAATGAGGACAGCAACGACATGGTAAGACGAAGAGAGGTAGAAAAAAAAGAGAGAGGGAGAGAGAGATAAGATAATGAAGCATGATATACATTTAGAATGCTGTAGCTAATTTAATAGAATTTATACACCTTAACTTTAACTTAACCTCGAACTTGAGGAAGATGAAATGAGATAAGTAGTAGAAAATGTACTCTGTGTGTTTCCATGTGTCAGTCTTTTCCTGTTAACCATTCAGTATTGTATACGTTTCCTTCACAGGTGAAGTACAAACTAGTTAGTGTACTCAGCCACATAGGCTCCAGTGCTAACTCAGGTGACACGCACACACACACACATACACACATAGACTCATTTTCAGAGTGTAGTGTATGAAAATCTAGATGATTTATTACATAATTGTGTATTGATTATTGTATGATTGGTGGTTGATAATAGTATGACTGATTATTGATATTGATTATCGTATGATTGATTGATTATTTCATGAATGATTTGCGCATGATTGTGCACATCACAAATGAATCTTTGACATCTTGAATCCTCGAACCCTCTCCCAGGTCATTACATCAGTGAGGGGGCCTATAAGGAAAGTGAAGCCAACCACCTGCAGGCCCAGTGGCTGTGTTTCAATGACCTACGGGTGTCACGCACCACCGGCAGGGAGGTCTGTAGCCGGCGGCAACGCACAGCCTACCTGCTGTTCTACCAGCGACAGGTTGGAGGATGATTCGCATTTGCATTCAGAAAAGGCCGTCCATTGATAGATAATCTGTGATCCAGCAGACTAGGCTTCAAATCCATACTGTGCAGACAGGCCACGACATACACTTAATGAAGGAAACTACTGAACAACTTTCTGAAAGCTTCATCGACTCACAGAAATTAGTTTCTCTTTGGTGAAATTTCTCTATAACTAAACAGGAAACAGCGTAACTCCGCCCCTTTCTGTTTTGGGTTTCTGGCCCAGGGTCAGTGCTGTCTCCCCCTCAGATCTTCTGCCATAGCATAGCAGGACTGCTGGATCTCAGATTAGATCCACTCTAGATAGAAATGTGTTCTCATATGTATCTGATATAAATGCAGTATTCTACCATAACTTTTTCTTTGTGTCCAGCAGTAGAACAGTCCTGGGTAGGGGGGGAACAGGGCCCTCAGGTCTTGGGTCAGTGGGTGGGATGTTGGGGAGCAGACCAACATCCCATCCCAGAGACCCAGAGCTGTCACGGGCGTGGGTTGCAGGCCGGCAGCCCCCACCGAGGCATGGCGGCTCTAGGAGGATGGAGCTGCTGCCCAGTGGTAGGTGGAGACGACCTCTGGTGACCTTTGGCCTCAAATGTGCATTGATATATACATAGTTTTTGTTTTATTTTTCACCGTGGACGCCCTGCAGAGACACTTCCCGCAGCCCCACCTGTGTTTGACCAGCCGGGTCGGGGTCAAGGGTCGGCTGGCGGAGGCTGGCGGTGCCCCTGGGGGGGGTCCTGTCGGAGGCCCCCGGGAGGTGGGGGGCACACGGGGCAACGGAGCCCGGCCAGCGGCCCTCTGCCCCCTGGAGCCACGCTGCTTGTTCCGGTGACCCCCCCAGGAGTCTGGAGGAGGAGCCCGGCGTATTCTGACCACTGTAGGTTCCTCACACCAACACCAGATAGGACTCAAGGTGTTCACCTCTGTTAGCCACGAAAAAAGGCGCTGACTTAGAAATGCCTTACCCTCTGAACTCAGTCCAGACTTACGGAGCTGTCCATGTCCGTTCCTCTGTGAGACAGGACAAGGTTCTGATCCCGCGGTCCTTCACGGAGGGCATCATAGTCGAGCTGTTCGGAGAGAAGGGGCAGGTGCACCTCCACTTGGTGCAGGGGGCCACCAAATACTGCAAGAATAAAGTGTTTGAACGTACCGTGGAGCGCCTGAAGGCCCCTGAGGAAGAGGTCTGCTTTAGGTCTAGGGTTAGAGTTATATTAGAGTCTCCTCTCGTGATTAAAGACCACATGTTTCATGTAACCAGTAGCATCAAGCACAGTGCGCCGTCCACAAAAAATAACGTGAAAGAACTTTATGCATGATGTCATGATGTAACATAATTACAAAACAAATGAAAAAGGTGCAGGTTCATATTTGTAAAACAGGGCATTTTTGGAATAAACATGTAGATATAGTTGTAATATATCAGTACAGAGACATGAAGGCTGAGGTTATTCAACAGGTCAAACTTGCCAAGGAGGTGTGTCGGCCCCTGAAGGAGGCCTTGCCCAGCGGCTGGCTCACCAGAGAGGGCCTGATGAAGGACCCTGAGATCACTATGCTGGCCTGCTACTTTGTGGCCATGAAGGTGCTCCACCACCTGGACCACCTGGACTACCTGGACCACCTGGACCACCTGGAGCCCTCTGTGAGCTTTCGGCAGGCGGCGGAGGTAGAGAGACCCCCCACCCTACTGGAGAAGTGGCTCCACAGGGAGGGCCAGGAGAGCAGGGAGAGAATCCTCAGCTCTGTTGACAAGGTCAGCCATCTTGGATCCTAGAGACGATCACTGCCGCTCATCTAATACAGATGAAGGTTTTTGACTGTACAGAAAGTGCTGCTGAGTAGCATCAGTACAACGGATACGATGCACAAGGATTTGATGGTTGAACAGCCATTTTGGAAATGATCAACATACTATTTGCTGCAGGAGTTTCTTCCTGCTGCAGGGGACTAAATAGCTGGGTTTTGTGTACAGGAGTCTAAGGAGATGAAAAAGTGCAGAAAGAAAAGGAACTGGTGGTCCAGGTTCTGCCGGCTCTTCTCCTGCACCAAGACCACGGAGGCCCTGTAAAAACAACATTATTGTTATATTTATTCCTATAGATCTTGTATATATATGCTGTGGTACCCCGGCGCCGTAGCGTCCCCTTCTCCCAAAACACCACGAGTCTCTGCGTACTGAAAAAGCCCCAAGGCGCATTTATTTAGACCAAACACAAAAGACGGGCTGACTATCGCCCCGCAGGTTAACTATAACAAAAAAAGACTGGGCTCCGTGAGCCTCGGTAGGTTCCCTCGTCTCCTTAGTCTGGATGCTTGGGGAATGGGTCGTCCCGGAAAGGAATCCTGGACCGGACTGTCGCCTCTCCCTGCAACGATATGGGAGACTCGAGACATAACGCTTTTTTCCACTTTTATACTCACCTGCGGTGGATCACCTGCCTCCTGCGCAGGTGTTCCCCATTATTCTAAGTGGTGCTCCCCTAAAGCGCTCCCCAGTGCCCTCTGGGGGAAACAGGTGGTAGACTCCCTGCCGGACCTGTCCCCTGGGCTGCCAGGGCCTCTGTGCACGGCCCGGGTTGCCACAATGCATATACTGTACATGTATATAAACTGTATATACATATTTTTGTGACACTTCCCAGCCCCAGCCCCACATGTGTTTGACCAGCCGGGGTCAAGGGTTGGCTGGTGGAGGCTGACGGCTGACTTTGTTGCCACGAAGGTGCTCCACCACCTGGACCACCTGGACCACCTGGACCACCTGGAGCACCTGGAGCACCTGGAGCACCTGGAGCACCTGGACCACCTGGAGCCCTCTGTGAGCTTTCGGGAGGCGGCGGAGGTAGAGAGACCCTCCACTCTGCTGGAGGAGTGGCTCCACTCATATTCTTATACATCTTGTGTGTGTATATAATTATGTATATTTATACTGATATATATATACATATTTTTGGTTATATTTCTTTGCCGTGGACTACTGTCTCCCGCGCCCCGGCTGGAGCATGACATGGCTCACCTTCCCGCTGCAGAGCCGCCTCATGAAGGACTTTGGGTCGGCCCTCCAGGTACGACACCTTTCCACACCAGCTACAGGCGCGCTAGGCTAGTGACGCTAGCTGACCGTGACTCTCCTCCGCTCCCTCTCTCTCTCCTCTCCAAGCTCAAGGAGCTGATGGCCACGGGGGGACCCTGATCTCCTCTGCTCCATTCCGGTCCACATCCTCGTGGAGGTTCTGCTGACCCAGTACCGTTCGCGGGGCCCGGATGCAAACTCCATTCCTGCCCCAGGTATGTCCACGCTAAAGCAGATGAAGACATGCATTTTTGTGCAATTTTACATTCAAATTGGATGTACAATTGTATTGATAATTTGGGTATTGTATTTTATCAGAACAAGTCATGATTACTATTATGAAGTGGACAACGAGCAGTTGTATTGCTTGTTGACTTGTTAGCTAGGCGAGTATAACCACACATACAAACGTCTGTTCAATAAACGATATTGCTGTTTTATATTGATATTGCGATATTCACAATATTGTACAAATATACATTTGTTCATCTGTTACCTTGCTATTGAATTCAAAGTGCTATTATCTACAACTACTCATCATAGGTAACAGACACACACACAGCTACAACCACATGTTTCTCGTGTTCACAGTGGAAGTGGACCTGATGGAGGCCAGGCTGTTCAGCCAGCCGCTCCCGGAGTCCCTCAGGGAGGAGGCCTACCAGGACTTTGGCACGTGGGTTCTCTGCTGCAGAGTCTTCCACCGGGCCCCGGTACCCCCGAGTACCAAGCAGGTCCAGGAGTACCGCCGGAGCCTGACCCAGTCGGGCTTCTTCGGCAGGGGGGGGGGGGCGTGGGTCCGGGGGTACCTCGGGGGAGAACTACGCCGAGGTCGCCTCCACGGCCCACAACAGCACCAATGACCACCCGGACAACCACTCACAGACCGCAGCATGGTTGTGGGAGTGGTGCTGAGTGGGCGGAGCCAAGGTGGATGGGTCCATAAGAGGTGCGGCTCGCCACCCCCCTCGCCGTAGCAGTTAAAGGCCGGCCCGGAGCCAGGTGGTCCCACATCACCCACACCAGAAGGGCGGAGCCACCAGGGGACCACAGCCCAGGGCAATGATCCGACTGCTGGTACTACTGGGGGCTGCAACCACGGCCCCCTCCGCCGCCCACAACAGCACCAATGACCACCCGGACAACCAGACGACGACGCCCCCCCCAGAGACGACCCTTAAGGGCTCGCAGACCGCAGCATGATTATGGGAGTGGTGCTGAGTGTTCTGCTGTTGCTGACTGCAGTACTACTGTGGTGATGGACAATACACAGGAATGGACGGCACACCTGGAAAATGATCCTGCTCCTCTGCATGCTGGCCTTATGGATATGGTGCGGCCATGTTGTGTTACATATGTGGCTTTCCGGCGGTTGGAAAGGAAGGCGTGCCTTCACTCAACGAAGCGTCCCCACATTAATAACACCCCTGGGAGCAGACCACCCGTTAGCGCCCGGCGGTATCTTATGAAGGACCTGCCGGCGTGCCCCCCTGCTGTTTGAGGGTGATGGCATTACCCTAAACTCAGCCGGGGTACCTGCAGGCGTACCAGACAGATTCACAGCCCAGGGAGAAATTAGAGCAGGGCTAGCATCCATGCTACCATGGGTAACAATCAATACCCATACAGGATGGATCCATTATGTGTATTACAGTCAACAGCGCCTGATAAACTCAACTAAAAAGGCCATCGAAGGTCTGTCGGCCCAATTAGATGCTACCTCCCAGATAGCCTTCCACAATAGAATAGCCCTAGACATGCTCCTAGCAGAAAAGGGCGGAGTATGCTCTATGTTCGGAGACCAATGCTGTACTATCATCCTGAATAATACGGCCCCGGATGGCTCCGTGGGATTAGCATTAGTAAAGCTACGAGAGCTAAGTCTTGAAACAGCCAAAACAATAGGATGGACAGCTGGCTAGAAAATATGTTTAGAGGATGGGGGGAATGATTATCCGCTCTTGTGTGTTGCTTTGGGAATATGCTTTATCGGCTGTTGTAAGCGTTTAGTCACGTCGATGCTCAACAAACTCCTCCCAACTGAAGTAGCCGAACAGCTTCCGTTATTAGAAGTGGTGGAGGAGGATGATGAAGAAGGAGAAGTGAGACTGAATGAAAGTATGTTATAACGCTGCAAAGTGCTTTCGTACGTAAATGCTCCTTTTGTAGAAAGGACTTAAGGGTTTTACTCTGTCCTTATGATCAGAGAGGTTCCCCTTAAGCTACGCACCGTTTTGCGAACATGATGTATAACCATGTGTAACCAATCAAATATGCTATAATCTGTGTGATCACTATGGGACCTGCTGTCCGCTATGTACCTGTTTAACACTGTATGACCCGTCAAGGTGAATGCCACCTTCCCATAAGGAGGGTGCGATTGGGTTTTACTCACACTAGTGAGAGGTTTCCCAGTCGGTTGACGGGCTGATGATTGTGCACAATGTGCTTCACTAGTAGAATGGTCATCTGCGATGACCAAGGAGGGAATCGTGAAGTACATACAAAAAAACAACAACAATGAATGTACTAGTCATGACAAGCTATGCAATAAGGTGTGCTAGGTTAAGAATGTACTGATTAATGTGCCATGACAGTAAAAGATTATAGGCCTACATTGTGATCAGGCTCTGATATTTTCTGTTGACCGTGTCACTACTTCTTATCACGTTTCACTTATTACTTATTCACTTCATATCGTATAGTTCAGTTCGTCGATATGCCAATTCAAGTTTGTTGTAACTACTTTGGTTAATAAACGTGGACTTTGGATTTTCATTTTGGACCACACGTCACAGTAGGAGCCTACTCAGATGGGGCTATGAAACTGACCAAACCACCTGTGAATGTGGAGAAGAGTACCATACAATGGAGCAATGTCTTGTCTGCCCCCTACTACCCGATCAGTGCAGCTCAAAGGATCTCGCATTGTTAAATAAAAACGCCAAGGACTGTGTAAAGAAACGGGAAACTGTCATAAAAAGCTTTAAAGACACGAAAAGAAGAAGAAGACTCACAGAAATATAAAAGTAAAAATAACATGAAGTGTTTACAAAGCCTGATAGGGACTAACCCTGTGAAACATGACCATGGTAAGGTGCTAGTATGTGCATTGGTGGTAGTGCAAAAAAGACGCAGTGCAGGGATATAATCAGTGCAAATAAACAGTGGGGGTAAATGTACATGTAAAGCCGCAGTCCAGATTGTGTGTAGGACTAATCTTTCTTGAATGCATTGTTAAGAACAGAGCTCAGATACCCAAGCATTGTATTGTTGTGCATTTGATAAATAAAGAACTTGAGCTAATGTTCCACAAACGGTTTTATTGCTTTCCTACTACAATGTACTGCCCCCAAGTGGGGAAAAAAAACACATCTCATGAGAAAATAACATGTTTAACTTTAAGCTGTTATCATTTGGCTTCACATGTCTATACACTTGTAATTACATAACATTATAGATGGCTTAGTTATATTGTAATTATATATATATAATTAGGGTTAGGTGTTAGGTGTTAGGGTTAGCGTTAACAATGTAGTGAAGGCCTATTGCGAATCACTCAGAGGCCCCTCTGAGTCTGACTTCCTGACTCTGTTGCAGCCATTCCAGTTCAGCCTGCAGCTCGGATCATTTTCCCAGCAAAAAAAGCTGATTCAGCGAAACAAACATTCTGACTGATGTTGGACATGCTCCAGGATTCCCTTGATCTGGCCCCCAATGGCACAGGCCTGCCCTCTGTTTCTTGATGTGAAACTCAATTTAAGCACATTTTATTTTCCATCCATTAATCACAACCAGATTGGTGTTTGGGGACTTTAAACTGATCTCTGTTTACAAATCGTTTGGCCAAACACTGCCATGTGGAGCTTTCTCTCATATAAAAACTATGCTTTGGTTGAAAATTTAAGTATATAATTGTTTTTTATTTGCTTGAGAGCATGGTCAACATTTGAATCCATTATGATCACTTTTTCATTTTCTCAATTTAGCGTCACGTGAAGGCATACTTTTATATTGATTAACCCATTGCACTCATTTGAGCCACTCAGAAACAACTTTGCATAAATTATGCAGAGGTCCATGCAGGACACGGTACTTCTGTTTTTTTCAGTTTTTGTATTAACATGCCCACATAAGTGAGTACAATAGCATCTCAGATTGATCACAAGATAACATATCAAACCATTAGTGGTGTTTCTCCACTCCTGGTGCACAAGTGTGTGTAATAAATTCACTCTATGGAGTGAATTTAGTGCCAATGTCGCTTACACGTATTTAAAAAAAAAATCCACACATGTAAATGACATTTATGACGAGAAAAAATAAACTATACTACCTACATTTGTCATAAGAAGGTGAAACATTTCAATTGCAAGATTAACCATTGCTAGTATACAACATCTCTGACTAAGTGCCAAGTTATAAAGAGCGATCAAAGTGCCAATTACAAAGACCGATCAAAGTGCCGAATTACAAAGAATGATTAAAGTGCCAAGACGTACAACAAATAAGAGCATGAGGATAGGGTTATGCAGGGTTCAGGTGAACTCTGAACAAGTGGGTCTTGAGTGTCTTCCGGAAGATGGGGAGTGACTCTGCAGTCCTATATATATATATAATATATATAGCGAATAACAACATACATTTCCGATATCTACTTGGCAGGAAACGGTTATTGGCTTATTGGCTATAAGAAACTTGGCTTCTAATTGGTGGATATATTTGTGAATTTTTTTTCTCCGTAGTCGTGGAGAAGTTGTGCCAAAAAGATCTGTGTCCTCGAGACGACGTCGACAAATGCGCCAAAGTAGATTCGCAACTTACAACAAAGGTTTCACAGTTGTAAGACACGACAATGTGCGTTGGTGGATATGTATTCACAAATCTTAACGTACAATTGTATAGTTTGTTTTTCACGTCACAAAACGTGTTGATTAATTTTCAATCTTTAATCACCTGCTTTCACAGCTCTCGCATCGATGAGCTTCATGTAAAGCTCATATCGCTGTGTGTTTTGGGGTCTTCCCCGAGGGCCCCCATGGATCTTCCCACAACACGGTGCGAGGGCAGTAGGGAGGGCCATGGACTACAGTGTGTCCAGAGACACACTCTTCAGCAACCATGCATGCACAGTACCTGTCACGCCAACGCCTCCCCCTCTACCTCGATCGGCGTCGCCTGGCTGTTGATCACCGGTCCTGGCACTACAACCCCCAGAATCCCCGGTGATCATTAGCAGCCACCTGTGTCTGATTCCCAATGTGTCTCACCTGTGTCTTGTTTGTTTCCCTATTTAACCTCGTGTCTCCTGTCTCCCCTTGGTGAGTGGTTGCGTGTATTGTGTTGTATGTATATTGTATATTGAAGATATGGACGTACTCCTGTCTTGGCTTTGTTAATTGACAGCCGCACACATCTCGCTGTGTGCGCCTGTGCCGGTTTCGTCCGGCAACTGCATTAAACTCTCTGTTACTCCGTTTACGCTGCTTGGTCTCGCTCTTGTCTCCGCCCAACCCCGAGGCGTCACAGAACCACTCACCACCGATGGAGACAGCGGACCAGGCAGCGGAGGAGCCCACGCTTGCCTCCGTGCTCAAGCGGCTCCCTACCATCGAGGTATTGGAGCAGCGGATGGCGCGCACGGAGGAACTGCTCCGTGAGCTTCGCCGGCACTTGCCGGCGACGAGTGGCGCCGCCTCCGACGCCGCAAGTGGAGGAGGTCCAGCCCCAGCAGAGGCAGCGGAGGAGGCACTGCTCCGTGAGCTTCTCCGGCCCTTACCGGCGACGAGTTGCGCCGCCTTCGACGCCGCGAATGGAGGAGTCCCAGCCCCGGCAGAGAGGGATCCATACGGGGGCGCCCGTTTGGCACGGGGGGGACCGCGGTCTGCGAGACGGGCCACCAAGCCTCAGAACGGGCCAGCTGAGGTCAACCCGTTCTGGGGAACCCGTCTGGCATTCGGAGAACCGCAGTCTGCGAGACGGGCCACCACGCCTCAGAACGGGCCAGCTGAGGCCAACCCGTTCTGGGGAACCCCTCTGACATTAGGAGAACCGCGGTCGGCGAGACGGTCCACCAAGCCTCAGAACGGGCCAGCTGAGGCCAACCCGTTCTGGGGAACCCGTCTGGCATTCGGAGGACCGCGGTCTGCGAGACGGGCCACCAAGCCTCAGAACGGGCCAGCTGAGGCCAACCCGTTCTGGGGAACCCGTCTGGCATTCGGAGGACCGCGGTCTGCGAGACGGGCCACCAAACCTGCGGCTCCTCTGTACAGCCAGGCCGCCGCTGGGCCGCAGCGCCCTCCTGTCTGCGCTGGGCCGCAGCGGCTTCCTGTCTCCGCCGCTGGGCCGCAGCGGCCTCCTGTCTCCGCCGCTGGGCCGCAGCGGCCTCCTGTCTCCGCCGCTCCGCCGCAGCGGCCTCCTGTCGCCACCGCTGGGCCGCAGCTGTCCCCAGTTGGGGACGTCCGTCCGACGCCCGCTCCACGCACGCAGGTGGCTGTCCGTCCGACGCCGCCTGAGCCTGCGGCCGCTCCGGAGGCCCCGCCGCCAGATTCTTCAGCCTCCCCTGAGGCCCTTGTCCCAGCGGCAGTTCAGGAGTCCAGGGGGTTCTGCCTTCACCACCGGCCTCCGGAATGCCCGCGCCCCCGCCGCCGGGCTTCGGAGGGCCCGCGCCCCCGCCTCCGGAGGGCCCGCACCAGCGCCGCCGGCCTCCGGAGGGCCCGCACCAGCGCCGCCGGCCTCCGGAGGGCCCGCACCAGCGCCGCCGGTCTCCAGAGGGATGCCGCCTGACGTTCCCTGCTCCGCTCCTGGTAGCCCTCCTGGTAGGCGACGCCGCGCGTCTGGAGACGCGCCTCAGGGGGGGGTACTGTCACGCCAACGCCTCCCCCTCTACCTCGATCGGCGTCGCCTGGCTGTTGATCACCGGTCCTGGCACTACAACCCCCAGAATCCCCGGTGATCATTAGCAGCCACCTGTGTCTGATTCCCAATGTGTCTCACCTGTGTCTTGTTTGTTTCCCTATTTAACCTCGTGTCTCCTGTCTCCCCTTGGTGAGTGGTTGCGTGTATTGTGTTGTATGTATATTGTATATTGAAGATATGGACGTACTCCTGTCTTGGCTTTGTTAATTGACAGCCGCACACATCTCGCTGTGTGCGCCTGTGCCGGTTTCGTCCGGCAACTGCATTAAACTCTCTGTTACACCGTTTACGCTGCTTGGTCTCGCTCTTGTCTCCGCCCAACCCCGAGGTGTCACAGTACCCCTCTTTGGTAGAGACCATAGGTGTAGCCACGGGCGGGCTTGGACAGGCCTAGGCCCATCTACTTGTCAGTCTTGCCCGTCCAATCAGAGGGCTTTCCTTCGTTTACGTTCACAAAACGAATTGGCTTTGCCCACCAGTTTTTTTTTTTTCTGTGCCCACCCAACATGTCTGACTACGCCACTGGTAGAGACATGCCACACAGTTACAAGCCGTTCTAGCTATTACAGATCTGCTGAGCAGGGTTGGCCATAACGGACCATCAGCTTATCTATACCCACCTATCAGCATCAATTTTGCCAGCAATGTCTGTTGGCATTCCAATCCTACTCAGCAAGCCCTTATTCTGTCCCACGGGGGACCCTATATGAGACCGAACGCTCTTACAGCAGGCTAGAGGCACTGCTCAGCAACTGGGTGGCTGATCCTGCAGGGCAAAGGCATGTCATCACTAGTTATCGGTTCAGTCAGGAGCAGAGAGATGCTCTGGCTAACGTGCTTTGTAGATGCCAAAAAGCTAAGGCCAACAACCCAGCTTCCTGTATGGTGGTGTGTCTAGTTCTTACATTCTTGCAGTCATTCTTGTTGAATGATTTGGTGGTCTTTACTTTAATTTACTAACTAACTATGCAGCAGCGGCTATATTGGCCTGTCATGCAGGCTGCGATGACAAGCCAGTCTTCAGACAAGTCTTAACGATGTCGACTCGGCAGGGCGGCCTGCACCTTTTCGAATGAGTTATAATCGGTGGACTGTCTCTTTAAAAGCGCCATCCAATAGCGACGTCCAGCAGCGAGCGAGCTGAGGGGGATTCTACGGCAAGACAACTGGACGACACTAGATACACAAAGGGATTTCGAGAACTGCAGTTATGGGAATAAAACTGTACTACACCACTGTTACCGCCTCCCGGGATGTGAGTAAAGTCACCGTTAATATAACAAGTCATCGATTGTATTATTGGGTCGTTTCATTTGAAGCGAACGATGTGTAGTTCAATAGACACACCCAACGGGCTGTCAATGGGATCTTGCTGAATTTACACCCAATACACAATACATAATGCGAGTTGGTAAAACAACGCAACCGTGTACGTGATTGATGTTAAATGCATCGCTTATATAGAGGACACACTTTCATGTTTTACATCGAGAGCAAAACGTAATGGTCGTGCAAAACAAACAGATTTGACGTAAGTAAGCGTTCCGTTATTGTACTTCCCCTATCTTCTACTAAAGTTGATTACGTCCGCCTTGTTAATGTGGTCAGACACGGGGCCCTGGGCACTGTATAGCGATGACAAGGTGGTTTGTTATCTCGTCTTGGTCATTCTTACATTTTCAGTAAGTATAACCGCTGGATCTCTGAACGTTGAGCTGAACTAGTGCCCCATTTAAATTACAACTTCCTGGGATACTTTTATTATAAAACTATTGCATGAGTAAAACTTGACACCAATGCTACAAGCAGATTCATTGTTTAGTTTTCTTTTGCACATTGAGTGGCCTTAAGGGAATCATAAAACTGCAAGTCGCTGTCCAGACATCTGGTATCAATTAGCAGGCATTGTGGAATCCACTTAGTTGAGAACAAAGCAAGAGATGCTTACTACTGTTACATTATGTTTGCATCAAACTGCCCGCAGCAGTTACTCTGCCTAGGTGTGGTTACTATACAACCCCCCCCCCCCCCCCCCCCCCCCCCTCCCAACTTAGTCACCCTGTAACCACAAAGATAGCAGTTCAATAAATCATCAACCAAGAACCAGCCAGATATGCTCACTTTTTTTTTTTTTTAAAGGCACAGGCATACCAGACATTTCCTGTAGTACTAGCATAACCATACCATATCCTAGCATTCCATCGAATGAATAGCTACACAACCAAAGTTGCCTGCATGTCTCTAGGGCATGCTATTTCTGGTGTCATGGTAATGTGTTAATTAGCCCAAATGCTATTGTTTTTTTTCCCCCAGGTCAAGTCCCAACAGGCAGAGATGATGCGAATCCTTGAAGGCAAAAGCATCAAGTTCGAGTTGATCGACATCTCGGTGGGCGCGGAGGTGCGGAACGAAATGCGGGACAAGGCGGGAAACCCCACTGCCGTCCCGCCCCAACTCTTCAACGACGACCAGTACTGCGGGGTGAGGACACAGGCCTGGTGTCACCGCTTCTGAAAACATTTCCTCTTTCCATAACCCGAGCTAGCTAGCCGCCATCTTAGTCAGCGCAAATGACTAAAGCTTTTAAATATAGACTAGAAACACTGAAACATGGACAGATACTTTTTACTACTCTAGACCAACAATGACTGTAGCTTAAAGGCTGCAACTCCTCGTGTACAGACTACATTGATATTTATATACATTGTCTGTGCTCCCTTTTTTAAAATAAGCAAAACACTCTTCAACACAGCCCGGAACCCCTTCAGGTTGGTTCTGCTCCGACTGACGCTCTCCGCCTTCCTCCCCAGAACTACGAGATGTTCTCTGAGGCGGTGGAGGCCGATACGGTGGAGCAGTTTCTGAAGATGGCGTGAGGGGCGGCGCGCCCCTCCCCCCACGGCGCCGGCCCGCCCCACGTCCGACCGTGAACGTCCGCCAGCCACGCCTGACGTGTCGACGGCCCGGCCTTCCCAACCCCCACCCCCATTCCTCCCAATGCCACAATATGCCAAATATATATCTATATAGATATATATAGATGTATGTAGATATACATGTACAGTATGTATATCTATATATAGCTATATATCTATATTTGTATATATCTATATATCTATCACAACATTATCACAAGCCCCTAGTTATCAGCTGCACTTATTAGACCCAAACCATCACCACTGATGACATGATTCTGTTGTTTAAGAATGATCCATCTCATTGCCACTGATGTGTTTCTCGCTGCAACCTATTTTTGTCAGTAATTAGGTTGGTGTATCTTGAGGACTTCAGCACGGGGTGCCGCAGAGCTAAAATCTATCGAATGACAACGCTTCGAGGCACAAGGCCGGCGTCACTCTGTGGTCCTCCTTACTGCGTAAAGTGTTCCCCCCCCCCCCCCCCCCCGTTAAGTGTTTCTTGTCTAGGGAACAGCAGTGTTACCTTTGGTGTCATACACGTCCGTTGTCCAAAAACCATGTCGTTACGAACCAAGGGTCATGGTTCTCTGATCATCAGATCGACCATCTCTACCAATAAGTCAAGCATTGTATTGTTTTTCCTGAAACCCCTCACTGTTGCTGAACACTGAGGTTTTAGGGGAAACGATTGACGAATGCCGCCGACCAAAGCAACAAGACTGCTTTGTGATTTTTACTTTGTCTTTGGCGCCAAAGGTAAAACCTGTCTGTTGTTTGAGACATTGCTTCCCAGTGGGACATCAGCGGTAAGATCACCCAGAACCGGCTTTGTGATCTTATCCAGACCGAACAAAAATAATCAAAAAAGTAATCATAAGTCTTATTGTTCAAACTCTCTGACTTTTTACATTCCCATGGTGATTATCGACCAGTATTGTTACTATGTTATACTCTATTCCAACCAATTTATCAGCTGCTAGGGTCAAGCCTTGGTTGTACTTGTCGTTGGTTACATTGTGAAACGGCAAGTGTAACCAAGGCCGTAATCTACTCTAAGAGCTGCAGGCAATCCATCATGGAAAACAGCAGCACAGGGTGCAACAAAGTAAATCGCTTTGCCCAGGTGCCAACACATATTTCTGAAGGTGACTTAAACAGCAATATCTATTGTAGTATTGGCTTGCTGTCCTTTGCGTTAACATTTCCAGTCCAAACAAACTGTACATGACGGCGGCATTGCGCACACTATGTGATTCTAAAAGTTGTGGCCCTACAGAACAAGAGAAAGGCCTGTCTGAACTTAATGACTTAATGATTTAAGTGAGACCTGCAACACTTTGAATCTTGTAGCACTCCACCTCATAAAAACCCTGGAACTTTTTGGGGTTGCTTATGTAAATGTCAGAACCAGCCCAAAGATGCAGTAATGTGTTTCTATGCACTGTCAAGTGATGTCCTAACATTGCAGCACCTTGTTTTATGTAGTTTCAAGCCTGGTTTGAAGAATTGAAAGAGCAAAATATTGGCCTCCTGGTCGAATGGGTAAAATATGAAGGTTTCCCATTCTGTGCTGCTTATTAAAGGCATCCATGGTTCATGGGCCTTATTCACCTAGCAGCCATCTTGGTTCTAAATGCTTGCTTGTCTGGCGGACTAAATGCACAATGGACCCATTAACCATAAAGATGGCCGCTAAGTGAATAAGGCCAAAAGGGTATTCCGAATAACCTGTGTTTTCTGTATTCACTTTGGTTTCCCCTCGTATTAGGTACCATATCATTCCTGCATTTTGTTTCATGTATTTTTCTAACCATACACATTTCAGATTTACTGTTAAGAGTTTTTAGGGTATCTTATTCAAGCCTTTTACTCAATGGCAGTTTTCACAGACACAATGTTTATGTACTGTTGTGTTGATTGTAGTAAGCTGTGTTTTTCCCGTTATTGATGTGTAATCAGTATACGCCCTGTTTTAGACATTCCATGTCTGTCTTGACCTCCTCCTTTGCTGTTTGGACCAATTTCCCTTTGGCCAAAAAATTATGAAAATTGGGAATACTTTGCTGTTGTCTTCCAAGAAGATTGTGAAATGTGATGTATGGGTTACATGAATAAAAGATAACAAAATAAAAGTGTGGAGTCTTCTTTTAGTCTAAAGCATTCAGGCGATTATTAACCGACTCTGCAAAAACAATTAGTTAATTATCAATTATTTGCCATTCAAATTAATAATCATATCAAATGTGGTATTTAGCTTACTTAAGAAACATGTTAGTCCAGTGTGGAATTAAAATACCCTTTACTTAATAGCATGTAAGCCTACAATGTAATGTAGGCATAACTTACATACCATTTTAATAAAATGTTAACATAACTGCTTGTTTTTAGCAACTCTATGATGCAGGTCTAGTTCATGGCCTTGGTGATCAAACAAAAGCAGCTAAAGGGTTGAAACATGGATTTATGAAAAGAAAAACCTAAACATTGTGAGACATCTGACTCCATACTTTCATGTGGCAAGATTGTTGGCGGATAGGCGAGCTACATAAATGTACCAGGTTTGACATATAACGCCACCTTGAGTTGAAAATGTTAATAAATGTTGAAAATAACATTAAGGAAGATTGTTTGCTCTCCAATATTATCTATTGTTTTACTGGTGTGTGGTCGAGCTTCCTGCCACAATCATACAAAAAGAAACGTGTACAAAAGTATTATTAGAGATTTGATCTACTCTGGAAGGAGGGATCCTCATACGTTCCCTGTTAAGTTTTCTTTTATCATTAAGGATCTTTTGTCTTGCCATTTGGAGGGCTGCCCTGTAAAGCCCTTTCAGACTATAACTGTGATTAAGGGCTATACAATTACAATCGACTTGAAAGGCCGTAATGATAATCAAAATCATCAAATACAACGCTAGTAGGGGTGTGTCTCTAATGATAGGGACTTGTACAGGGACTTCGCTAAACACACCAATGAGCGACATAACAACAACTACAGGCGACAAAAGGTATATGTAGGCCTATTTAAAACATTTAATGTTTTAACATGCTATACCTTTTGTCGCCTGTAGTTGGGGCACTTTTGCTGCTGAGGTAAATAGCACTTGTGTAGAAGAAGAAAGGGACAAGAAGGAAGCTCAGAAATTTGACAGCTTACTAAGGTAATTTGCTTGCCTATTCCTATTCATATGCACATAGCACGGACCTGTTTTTGTAGTTCACACACAACCGTTTACATTTGTCAGTTTATGTAGTTAAACGATGAGTTGGAAATCATTTTTACAGAATTGTGTCGCTAACTGTCAAGCTACTGTTTAGCATGCTAGTTAACTTGGCAAAAACAAAAACAACAAAAACAACATTGAGACAAGGGGAATTGACCTTTTGATAAAATAATTGGTTTTGGACGGGTTTGTTTTGCCACACATACATAATTCTGTCTACTGTCACCTTTGCCTTCATGTCACGTTCATTGGAGAAGCTTTGTTATGAATGGGGTACACGTCATGCAGGTGCACTAGCAGCACTGCTGACGTCTTTTGCAGGGCATTACTACTCCTGGCAGATATCTTCATAGTAGTCTCTGTATAATCATGCTTTTGTTTAAAATTGTTGCTGTTTTCAATCTCTAAAGAGAGATTCGTCATTTTTTTGGAATATCAGTTTGTATGCATTTAGGATAATAGGAGTAACATGTCAACACTTTTCTAAAAGAGTCAGTGGTGTTCAACACTGACTGCAGTATACGGATAAGTAGCATTAACTTGTCTGTTTACCACCAGATGTGTGCCATTGGAGGTTTTTAAGTTTTTGACACAGTGCATACAGACCTAAATATGAATATTCATTATAGTCATGAATATGAATGCGATACCAATTCACTGCATGACATTTCTGACCCCACGCAGCCCGATGAGGAGATGAGCGTCCCGGACTACATGCAGTGTGCTGAGGACCACCAGACGGTGCTGGTGGTGGTCCAGCCCGTGGGCATCGTGCCCGAGGACCAGTTCTTCCGCATCTACAAGCGCATCGCCAGCGTGAGCCAGGTGAGCGTGCGCGACTCCCAGCGGCAGCTCTACATCCGCTACCGCCACCACTACCTGCCCGAGAACAACGAGTGGGGCGACTTCCAGACGCACCGCAAGGTGGTGGGCCTGATCGCCGTCACCACCTGCGGCTCGGCCAAGGAGTGGCCGCAGACGTCGGAGCGCTTCCACGGCCAGAAGGAGTTGTACGGCGCCACGCTGTACGACTCGCGCCTGCTGGTGTTTGGGCTGCAGGGCGAGATCGCCGAGCAGCAGCGCACGGACGTGGCCTTCTACCCGGCGTTCGACCAGTGCCCCGACGTGGAGAAGCGCGTGGAGGACTTTGTGGAGTCCATCTTCATCGTGCTGGAGTCCAAGCGGCTGGACCGGGCCACCGACAAGTCCGGGGACAAGATCCCCTTGCTCTGCGTGCCCTTTGAGAAGAAGGACTTTGTGGGGCTCGACACGGACAGCAGGTGAGCTGGGGACCACTTTGGTTGTAAGGGGTAAAGGGGGCGGCCTTTGGCAGACGCTTTTGTCCAAAGCGACTTACAATCGGTACATTTGTGGGGTTCGACATGTGGACAGTTGGAGGAGGGGGGGGGGGGGGGGGATCGAACCGCCGACCCTACGGTAAGTGGACGACCCGCTCCGTCCAACCACTGAGCTACTGCCATGTATGTCTGTCCATATATGTAACACAACGTTTGACAAATACAAAGGCGATTGAGGTTTAGAGTGGAGACATTCTCTGTGTCCGATGTGCAGCACTCGCGACATCCCCTTTCACGTTTTCACGTGAAAGGGTAAATGTTTGAACCTGTGTGTCATGGATTTATTTTCCTCTCAAATATCATCTTTTTTTGTCTTGTTTTTTTTTTGTTTTGTTTCTTTTTTCTCCTTGGTTGTTTATTTGTCTCTCTGCTTTTTCTTTCATACTGTCCTGTGAGTTTGTTGTTGGGTGTGAAAAGGTGAGCTGTAAGACGTGCCATCCCATGAGTTAAGATATATGCAATGGACCAATCAGCTTTTAGCTCCTCCCCTAAGAGACACCCAGTCGCGTCCTCGGTGCTGTTGTTGTGCATGTGTTCATAGCTTCAAGCCAAATGGATTACCCTTTTAAAGAGAAAAGCCTGTCGAACCCATGCAAATACTAAATTGTCCACTAAAGCTTATGAATTATGAATGACAAACCACCATATTGTTAAAAGTCCTGTGCTTTCCAAGCTATATGCAGTGCGATGTAATGTTCTTGTTGTATTCTGAATTTGGTCCCATCCTGCTGCTCGCTGATGGTTATTTCTATTCAGAGGAGATGATCATTTTGGACTTCTGAACACATGCACCAGGGCCTGCAGCCGAGGTCAAACCAGCACATTCCCTATTCTGGATTTGGATGGTTTTGTTTCCCTGTCAGATCAAGCAGCATGGCAAACACACACATCTCCCCTGTTACAGTAACAGACCATCAATTTGATGGATTCCGCAAAGGAAAAATCTGCCCTAATATGTTTACATTTGTGTATACACTGGAACACATTGTCTTAATGGCGTCTTAGAAGTGAGACAAACACTGTCTCATTTCGAGGTGTCATTTTGACTTAGACCGAGGAACATTGATGAGCACCGACACCGCAATACCTCATTCATTTTAAGACACCCATGGGTGTCTAGACATTGGCATGTCTAGACCACCACTGCGCCATACACAGCAGAAAGAATCAAAGATGTCAGTCGATTATCATACGCCTTTTACACACAATTGTGGAGTCAGTTGCCAAGCGTGCTTTCATATCTGAACTTGACCTTCCCAGTCTTGCACCCTTGACAGTGTCCCTCTCCCTGCCCCTCAGTCCCTCTGTTGCTGAGCTCTAGGATAGCAAGGCAAGCTCCCAGTGTATGGCCCTATTGTTTTCCCTGCCCTCTTGTCGCTTTCTCCCCGTGGCTCATAGTCTCGCCCTGTAGCTGATAAGACCCATTTGACACTGAGCGTCAGTGTCGTCCTCTGCTGGGGCTCCGCGCCCAGCCCGGTGAGATAAGAGAGGAAAACGTCCCCAAAGCCAGCGCTGCTTTCACTGTGAAGAACAACAGCTGCACGTCACGTGAAAACCAAACGATGTAGCTGTATACCGTGACACCAATGGGTATTCTCGCCATTATGGCAATATTTTAACAGCACAGTACATCGGTTATGCCAATGCTATTATCTTTTTAATTATGCTGTATGGTATTATTTCTATGAATATGTCCATATTATATGATATCTTATAATGTTTAAGTCATTGGATGCATGTACGCGAGGTGTGACTATTAGCAGTATGATAGCGACCTCGCTACAGCTGTCTTATCGGTTGTTTAAACATCTTGAGCAGACATTCCACCACGTTAACGGGAGAGAGGTGAGACGGCTTCGGATTCACTCCGGCCTTCGCGGACGGCCCAGTTTGTTAACAGACATTTTTTTTTTTTTTTTTTCCCCCCTCTCCGCGTTACTCCGCGTCCGTTTCTGCCAGGCATTACAAGAAGCGTTGCCAGGGTCGAATGAGGAAGCACGTGGGGGACCTGTGTCTCCAGGCAGGCATGCTGCAGGACGCCCTGGTGCACTACCACATGGCCGTGGAGCTGCTGCGGGGAGTCAATGACTTCCTGTGGCTGGGAGGTAGGCCTGTCGCGCCGCTCGGGGGAGTCCTTCATGAACGCGAGGACCCCCTGCTGGTGATGTTATCCTCCGGGGTTTTTCCATCCTCGACTCTCCATCATTTTGTACAACTGGAAGCAGCGCTTCCCAGTACTGGAAGAAGGGTCCAAACGTCGTTTGAATACTTTTTGAAAAAACGTTTCTGTTTACCTTGTGTGGAAATATCTGCTGGCCAAGTAATTATTTTTCTTAAAATGGAACCCTGAATTATTGCACCTGCCGAGTGCTCAAACACATCCACCATTGGCTGATGGCAGGTGCGCATTTGTTACTTTTTTGACATTTTGTCATTTTTGGAAAACTGGAGCTCACCACAACATGTGTTGGTTTTCTAAAATGTATATTTTCCAGTCTTTTTTTTTTTTTTTTTGCGGCCCAAGATTGAAAAATTGATTATCTTGATTGTGTTTCAATCTGTGCCTGAATCTGTCCATATTTTGTCCCCCACGTGCCTCTCTCTCTCTCTCTCTCTCTCTCTCTCTCTCTCTCTCTCTCTCTCTCTCTCTCCCCATAGCTGCGTTGGAGGGCCTGTGTTCAGCCTCGGTCATCCTCCACTACCCCGGGGGCACGGCGGGGAAGACCGGGGCCCGGTCCAAGCCCAAGCAGTCCCAGCCGGCAGACGCGGGGAAGCGCCACAGGCCCGGTGAGTGAACCCACAGCTCCAGCGTCCACGGCACATCTTCTTTCACTTGTCTTGGTTTATGGCGGACATCGGAGACGTCTGCCCCGTTAGTCCTGACCGACGGGGGGGGGCTCTCTCTCGCTCTCGTGTTCGACAATCTCTTTTTCGCTAACCCCGCCACTCAAACTTAACATTGCTAACCGACAGTTTTCCTTTTTTGTTTGTGTGCATGTAGTTTGTGCAAAAAAAAAACTAAACAAAATACAAAGGCTTTGCTTGTGTGGCGTCAACAACTCGACAGCAATTCCACACATGGGGGAAAAACATTGGACAGTGTTGAAAAAAAAAATCAATATTTAACATGCCATTAACAGCATTTCAACCGTAACGCTTGCAATGTCGTTCCCGCTTTAAATCAAGATAATGGCATTGTAACAATGCATATACAAAAAGGGAGAGAGTTAGAAGAATAATGGTGCATTTGCAGTGTTTTAAAAGCACCGTGGGCTTGCGTAATTCGCCGACAACAGATGGCAGAATGTGTGCCAGTTGAGCACAACATATCAATCTTCGATATCGCTGATGTGAATGCATACTTAACGGTGAGTAGAAGCCGTCTGGGCACAGCTTGTTGCCTTGGCGCTAAGATGATCTCCACCACGACCGCCGCCATCGCCACGACTACAAGCTTCAACCGACGGCGCCAGCGGTTGGCCGTGTCCAACATTGCTAACATTGCTAACATTGCTAACCGTGTCATGGAGTGAACTGTGTGCGTTCTCTCTCTCTCTCTGTCTGTCTGTCTCTGTGTAGGGGCACAGGAGGTTCTCATTGACCCAGGTATGGTATGCCTCCCACTAGCTAACCAAACTAGCCCCCCCCCCCCGCCCATAATGTTTTGCCACGCCTGTCTTTTCTTTTTTTCTTTTGTTTGGGGCGCCCTGTGTGCATGTTCACTCCTTCACTCTTCATCCACACTTTGAATGAATTGTGTTCTAGTTGTATATTTTGTTCGTTAGGTCGTCTCCGGTGTGTTATTTTGTGAGCGTATGTATTCTCCCGGTTGATGTGTAGTACCATCCCGATTCACCCTAGATGAACCGGTGGCGATCATTTGATGTCGAGCAATAGCTTCTAATCTCCCCAACCAAATCGTAGCTCGCATCACTCTCTCACTCTACAGCCGAGCAACCAGGTGACCGCGATGGTAGAATAAAATTTTAGCAAAAATGCAAATTATAGGGCTTGTTTTGTTACAAGGCCCCTTTCCCCACATTGAGATGCGTCTGGATCAGATGTGATATCGGTGCACACCAGGAGGTGGCAGTGTTGTGACATTATTGTTATATTGTAATGCACTTGACTTGTAGAGGTATGAGCAGCAAAGCCGTCGAATGGAATCCGACTGATGGAGCTGATGTAGGGTTGTTATGGAAGCATATGCTTGGATCTCGCTGATGCATTGGCGCCTCTAATTTGCACCTCATGTGACGCGCGGCCATGTTTGCAATGCAGCAACCCCATTATTCACACGCTCGTCACGGTGACAGTGCCACGCTGTCGCCGTGGACCCAGCGCCGTTGCTAGGCAATGCGCTCTCAATTTTGAATTTGTATTCTAATCAGATTGGCCGAGAGATGCACCTTTTTACAATTGAACATTTTTTGTTTTTCATTTCAATTGAAATTCGATCACAGCTGCGGAGAATCATTGTGGCCCGGTGTCGAGGAATCCAGATATCCCAGAATATTCATTACAGCAGCTTGATTGGTGGGGCACGGGGGCGGGTGGGGGGGGGGGGGGGGGGGCACGGCACGGCACGCTGTCTTTTTGTGTTCAACTTTATTCATTTAGGGAGGGAACACAAGCAGGGCATTGCAGACAAAGGTGGGAAAATCACATGTTCCAGAATCTGGTCCAGCTCACTTTAGAAGCCAGGGAGGTCAGACCGCCCCGAAAAAAACAAATGACCCACGCCAGAACTCAAGTGTTGAGGATGAGTCAATAGGGGAATATAAACCCGGCGTTCAGTCCACGGGGGATCGCGGATGGTTGTCTTTGAACACCTTGTGAGTCATTTTCCTTTTGTCGAGCCGTGAGTGAATGCCCAGCAGGAAAGAAGAGATGCTGATCTTTTTTTGATTATTATTTGACCTCGTACTCTTTGTTTTCAGTGATTTTTTTTTCCGTTGCTGTTGTTGTTTATTTTTTATTTTTATAGTGAGCTCCTTTTTAGTTTTCTTTTTGTTCGGTGTTTATTTAGACTTGAACTCACCCCCCTGGTCGTCCTCGGGGGGAAAAATCCGACGGATCCCTGTGGTTTTGGAGATCCTGGGGTTAGGGGTGTTCGTTGCTATGGGAACCAACCACTGTGCTAGGTGGTGGTGTTGGGGGGGATGGTGGGGGGGTGGTGGGGGGGGTACAACCACTAGGGTTTGGTCACATGGTTTCATCACTATCCTGACCATCGGTCACTCGCTCAACGGAAGGGGAACTTTCCTGTTTCGTTTGGACTCCTCCTCCGTCCTGCGGTCACTGCGAAAAAAACCTTCCTCCTTCTGTTCGAGGCTCGCCGGGAGGCTCTCTCTCTCTCTCTGTGTGTGTGCGGGGCGTCTGCCGTCTCTAATCCCCGCTCCCTCTGTCCGTGTGAGCGCAGGCGCCCTCACGGCCAACGGCATCAGCGCCGACACCAGCGCGGAGATCGGCCGCGCCAAGAACTGCCTGAGCCCCGAGGACATCATAGACAAATACAAAGACGCCATCTCCTACTACGGCAAGGTACCAGCACAAAGACACCCGCGGCACCCGTTGGACGCGTAGGCCCCCCTCTGGCAACAAGTCTTAACATGTAGGCCCCCTCTGTAAACAAGTTTTAACATGTAGGCCCCTCTGGACACACGTCTTAACAGGGAGGCCCCACTGTAAACAAGTCTTAACATGAAGGCCCCTCTGGCAACAAGTTTTAACATGTAGGCCCCTCTGGCAACAAGTCTTAACATGTAGGCCCCCTCTGGCAACAAGTCTTAACATGAAGGCCCCCTCTGGCAACAAGTCTTAACATGTAGGCCCCCTCTGTAAACAAGTCTTAACATGTAGGCCCCCTCTGTAAACAAGTGTTAACATGAAGGCCCCTCTGTAAACAAGTCTTAACATGTAGGCCCCCTCTGTAAACAAGTCTTAACATGTAGGCCCCACTGTAAGCAAGTCTTAACATGTAGGCCCCCTCTGTAATCAAGTCTTAACATGTAGGCCCCACTGTAAGCAAGTCTTAACATGTAGGCCCCCTCTGTAATCAAGTCTTAACATGTAGGCCCCCTCTGTAATCAAGTCTTAACATGTAGGCCCCCTCTGTAAACAAGTCTTAACATGTAGGCCCCACTGTAAGCAAGTCTTAACATGTAGGGCCCCTCTGTAATCAAGTCTTAACATGTAGGCCCCCTCTGTAAACAAGTCTTAACATGTAGGCCCCCTCTGTAAACAAGTCTTAACATGTAGGCCCCCTCTGTAAACAAGTCTTAACATGTAGGCCCCCTCTGTAAACAAGTCTTAACATGAAGGCCCCTCTGTAAACAAGTCTTAACATGTAGGCCCCCTCTGTAAACAAGTCTTAACATGAAGGCCCCTCTGTAAACAAGTCTTAACATGTATGCCCCCTCTGTAAACAAGTTTTAACATGTAGGCCCCCTCTGTAAACAAGTCTTAACATGTAGGCCCCACTGTAAGCAAGTCTTAACATGTAGGCCCCCTCTGTAAACAAGTCTTAACATGTAGGCCCCCTCTGTAAACAAGTCTTAACATGTAGGCCCCCTCTGTAAACAAGTTTTAACATGTAGGCCCCCTCTGTAAACAAGTCTTAACATGTAGGCCCCACTGTAAGCAAGTCTTAACATGTAGGCCCCCTCTGGCAACAAGTCTTAACATGTAGGCCCCCTCTGTGAACAAGTCTTAACATGTAGGCCCCCTCTGTAAACAAGTCTTAACATGTAGGCCCCCTCTGTAAACAAGTCTTAACATGAAGGCCCCTCTGTAAACAAGTCTTAACATGTAGGCCCCCTCTGTAAACAAGTTTTAACATGTAGGCCCCCTCTGTAAACAAGTTTTAACATGTAGGCCCCCTCTGTAAACAAGTCTTAACATGTAGGCCCCCTCTGGAAACAAGTCTTAACATGTAGGCCCCTCTGGACACACGTCTTAACATGTAGGCCCCTCTGGACACACGTCTTAACATGTAGGCCCCTCTGGACACACGTCTTAACATGTAGGCCCCTCTCTACCAGTTAAACATGTAGGTCCCTCTGTAGTTAAACATGTAGGCCCCTCTGCACCAGTTAAACATGTAGGTCCCTCTGTAGTTAAACATGTAGGCCCCTCTGGACACACGTCTTAACATGTAGGCCCCTCTGCACCAGTTAAACATGTAGGTCCCTCTGTACAAGTTAATCATGTAGGGCCCTCTGTACAAGTGTAACTTCTAGGGCCCCAGCTGTAGTGGAATTGTATTTAGGCCATGCATGCAAAGTGCGGTGAATATGTTAAATATGCTGACGGAAATAGATTACTTTTAAAGTTAACACATTATTATTTTATAATTGGTTAGAAATCTTGAATTATTCAGACCATTTCTAATGCAACAATGATTCTGTCATAATTAACTGACTCAGCAGGGGTCAGTGTTCCATCTCCCTTCACTCAGACTGATGCTGTACCGGAGCTGCAGCCGTTTGATTGCAAAGCAGATAGACGCGTGGTAGTGTTGTGTTTAACATGCTGCACATTACGGGAGGATCTTCAGGGGGCAAGGCTGGTTAGCCAAGGAAATCTGCTGACTTTTTAACAAGCATTATTTTTCGTCTATCTTTGCCGTGCCTTCCATGGGTGATTTTTGACGTTAAATTACTACGATAGGACGTCAATATCGGGCCCATTGTGGTACTGAACAATTCAAATGCAACACTGCTTTATCTTCGTTATTCCAATTAGTTGTGTGCTCTCACCTTCCGCTGTCCTTTCACCTGTTACCAGTTCATTCAGAATTAAATTGCATCTCAACACACAACCATTCAGATATTAATTGGATTTTAATAAAGAGTGTAGAGAGAGTGGGCAGAAGAATAGAGAGTGCAGTGGTGGGCAATGGAGGGTTGCAGAGGGCTGAATTTTTAAGTAAATGCGCACGTGCACACACACACACACACACACGCACTGAGATTAACTAAGGTAAGGATTAGTTCATTCAAAAATAGCCCAGTGTATTCATAAATAATCTGTATTCACAAGTCATTGGAATTAGCCGACTCCCATCTCTCCCACACTGACTCGAGACTGATGAGCATGGACGTATGTGGTCGTGGCGTTAAAACACCGTCGACCCAGATTGTAACCCGTGCGGGCGCGGGGGCTTTTCATCCACGGCAGTACAAGAATGCTGGCGTGATCGAGCTGGAGGCGTGCGTGAAGGCGGTCAGGGTGCTGGCCATCCAGAAGAGAGCCATGGAGGCCTCGGAGTTCCTGCAGAACGCCGTGTACATCAACCTGGGACAGGTACAGCTCCCGGGGGGGTGGGGAGGGGGGGGGGGTGGGGGGGGGACCTCTTGTCATCTTTTCTCCGGGTCTCGCCGGGTTCGTTCACACAGGGCCCTCGACCGACGGCACCGTCTCGCACCCGCCACACTCGGAGGGAATTGGAAGAGTTAACGGCCCAAAGCCCGCTTCAATTTTGGTTCTGTGGGCGTGCGTCTCGCTACAGTCGCAGGAGTCTCTCGCTGTATGGATGGGCGTCCTTTGGGTTTTCTGGACAAGCGTCGGTCCGATTCGCTTCACACTTGGCGGCTGTGCGGCCGAGGACCCCGAGGAAGCAGCGGCCAGCGCTTGTGTGAAGGGGTTCGGACCGGCGGTTCTCCGGGAACGCTGCAAGCAGCAAGAGGCCACGCGTCAGCCCGGTCCAAGTGCACACGTTCTGTTACGGACACGGCTCTAGCACATCTACTGTAGAAAGACATTTCTGATTCATGCATATGAATTTATATAGATTTTGTCCAATTGAACATAAATGTTTTTATATAATTATTCTTATTTCGTATTCATTTTTTTCATTCATTTTCCAAGATGTTTTTGCGTCCCCCCCTATTTTTTTTTCAATCTCCAGATTACGTTTCTGCACGGTTAACTCCTGCTATTGCAATAACCATCGAGCGCCGAGCGGTGCTTTTCTATTTCCATGTTTATTACTTCTTGCATCACAGTCATCTTCACAGTGTCGGCCGCTCTCCTCCCCCCCCCCCCCCGCCCCCAATAGCTGTCCGAGGAGGAGAAGATCCAGCGCTACAGCATCCTGTCGGAGCTCTACGACCTCATCGGCTTCCAGCGCAAGTCGGCCTTCTTCAAGCGCGTGGCGGCCATGCAGTGCGTGGCGCCCACCATCCTCGACCCGGGCTGGCGGGCGTGCTACAAGCTGCTGCTGGAGACGCTGCCCGGCTACAGCCTCTCCCTGGACCCCAAGGACTTCAGTAAAGGTGAGCGAGCTCCTCCTCTCTCCACCCCCCCCCCCCCCCCCCCCCGGCCCAGTGCTGGCCGCCGCAACACGACGGCAGCCTGCCACACGACGGCAGACGACGGGCGACTTATAAATGGAGTTATCTTTCCCTCGTTTTGTCAGCGTGACGTTAATAGTGTCCATTAGTCGAGTGGGTCTAATGGGTTATTTATTTATTTGGCCTTTGTTTATCCGGGAAAACGTCTCGTTGAGATTCCAGATCTTAATTCACACGAGCGTCCCCCGTACGAGACGTGCAGCGGCGCGAGTAACAGGGTGGCAGACACATCATTTACATGAAAGTACGAGAAGGAAATCACAGAATCCTGTCATATCTGAAGTCGTCTTCAGTGTCAGAAATCAAGCAGGGGGCTGCAGGAATCAATTAAAACAACTGGAGCCGGCTTTGGCTGCCTCCGAACCATTTCAAAAGACTCTGAGGGCCTCATTTACTAACATTTGCGAAAGCAGCGTAATCTGCGCCAGCGCCGAGCCGTTATTTGCGCAGCATTCGTCACCGCACTTTACGTTGTATTTATCAAACCCGTACTTCATCAGGCAATCAGCGCCATACTCCGCCCTAGTGTAATAAGCGCACCGTTAAAAGAATGAAGAATGGGTCTGCGTGTTTGCGTAACCATGGACGATCCAAGAAAAAGAAAACAAAAGTTCCGCGCCGATCAGCGACCACTTCCTGGTCGCTGATCGGCGCGGTGCCTTTGTCGGTGTCTTCTTCTTGCTCTTACAACAGCTGCCATGTCCTTGTTTACAGGCTCAAGCAAAACCCGCTTCCTGGTTTACACCTGCTTTTATGAGGCGGAGATTTGCGCTCCAATTCGAGTCGCGCACTTCTCAGGCAATCTTAGTAAATACCACGCAATACATAATAAGGCGCACTTAACGCGTTACCTCCCAGCTCTTTGCGATTCACTCCCACTTCCCCTGATACACGCCCATTTATGCATATATATGAGGCGGGATGCGCAACTTGCCTATCGCCTCTTCAGAGGCAGGCTATTTGCGCATTTACCCGGTTGCGCCACGTTAGTAAATACGGGTCCATATTTTTGCGCCTATTTTACCCGCAAATTACGGTAGAAATTGACGCAATTCTGTTAGTAAATGAGGCCCTGAATGCGTTCGGAGGCAGAGCTCCTTAAGATTCAGGCCATTTTGCAACTGATACCAAGCAGAGGAGGCAGCATACTTAAACACTGTTTTTCCTTCAATCTGTCCTGGGTGCAAAGACAAATTGACTCAGACTTTTCTAAAGGATGTACATCTATAGATAAGTTGGAAGCGGACTAAAATAGCCTTATAAATAACAATATGCCAGTGGTTGAGTCTGTGTGGACAAAGCAGACCATCCAACCCAACCATACAATAAGCAATGGTGAGTGAGTGCTTTAACAATTGTGATGAAACTCAATGCTCAGTGGTAGACAGTTTCCAGCACATGCATGCATTGCAAAGATTACACACTCAATCTCAGAATCCGGCAAGAACGTGAGGTTTCAACGTGAGGTTGAACGTGAGGTTGTGCTCAAAATGTTTTGATTGAGATACATTGATTTATCTCAACCTTATTGATTTATAAATTAGAGTTGTCCCAGGACAGAAGCCTGGGGCCACTTCCTTGAATACACAATGACAGTTTGCTCAGACAGTCCTACACGGCTAAGTCTTTGCTTCAATAGCTCGTGATCCACAGTATCAAAAGCTTTGGATATGTCAATTAAAAGGGCTGAACCATGCAGCTCGTTATGCAGCTAATTTTATTGACTTATCCAAGGCTTTTGATAAAGGAAACCCCAACCCTGCTGCTGTATTGGTTTGCATTGTTGAGGACTCCCTCCACAGCTTAAACGCATGCTATTGCCTGCATAGTCTCTAATAGGCTGACATGGTTAGCTGTTCACCTGCTTGCAAGCATTGATGAGCTCACCTGTCATTTGTTATTGGAGTGAATTGAGGAATACAATGAACCTGAAAGCACTTTGTAAAGGCGGGGGGGGGGGGGGGGGTCACGGGCTTCGCTCCTCATTTAAAACCAAGAACCACAGACGCGTCCATTCTTTGTTCACGGTCGGGAGTCGTGGGTCCACGTCCCGCGCTCAGAGAGGACCGCGTCGGGATTAACTTCTCAGGGAGCTTCACAGAGAGCTTCGGCAGAGGGACACAAAGGCACGCAGCCGAACGCATGCCAGAGAGCGTGCAGATCCCCCAGATTGCTCCCTCTCGCACGGAATGCATGCATAAACAAGACCCCCCCCCCCCCCCAGCACGACCCAGTGAGTCACCCACGAGCAGGTTGTCCCCACAGCAGACGCGCAGTTCCGGTGTCCACGTTCTTTAGCATTCGTATCCGGCGTGGCGTCTGTATCGATTCCGACCGCAATGCTAACGCTGTGATTTCCTTCTTGGATGATTGGAGTTTGTTTTTCTCGAGGTTCAACCCGTCGTTTTATCGGGTTGTGTTCCGGTAATTCACCACCACCACTTTCTACGACGTAAAACGGCCAAAGCTTGAGGCCTGTGTCTGTACCGATGCAAATTTGCAATGCGTTTTTTTTTTTTGTGTGTGATCGATGTAGCCTACGGTCCTACTTGGTGTGCTCTGCTCGGTTAAAAACAATACCGGCCTTTTTCTCTATCGCCTCGTGCTACACATACGAGATGAAACCCTCACACCGTGTGCTCAGGCCTTATGCGTTCTACCCGCTTCATTAACCGGATTGGCTGTATCAGATCTGACACTTAGTGCCGCAATAACATCGTACGTTGAATCGCAACCCTTTTTCTATCCTGCTGCGTATCGTGTCGGTAGATTCTCATACTTTGCATTTCCCTCTTCAACCGTTTCTGACCCCGTTGGACCCTGTCGAGTGTACAACGGCTCCAGCAGCGCAGTGTCACGCAGGCCAACTCGGGTCAACAAGGCGGGGGTCTAAGGAGGGGAGGCTAACAAACTCTACGCAAATCCAGCGCATTGAAAGGCGCTGGGTTGAGAAATACCACTTCATATTTAACACTGAACCAACCAACCAACCAACCAACCAATCACCACCACCACAACAGCAACACGGAGGAATATCCAACGCCGCCGTGGAAAGCACACCCTCTCTTGTTCTCGGGCCGCGTGTTGAGAGCTCTCCTTGCATTCTGTCTCCCGGGCGAAGCCTCCCACTCTGGCCCAGCGGAGGACACCCTACTCGGGGGTGCTTGAGCGCGGCTGATGGGTCTCTCCCGGCGGAGTCCTCAGTCAGTAGTGTCTGTGTGTGTGTCTCTCAACCCTCACCCGGTGCCCCCCCACTTCACCGCCAAGTGTTTCCAGTGGCGAAGATGAAGAGCCCCCCCCCCGCCCTGATTGCACACGCACACACACGCATGCACGCGCACGCACGCACGCACGCACACACGCACACATGCACATGCATGCACGCACACACACACACACACACTCTCTCTCTCTCTCTCTCTCTCTCTCTCTCTCCTCCTCTCTCTCTCTCTCTCTCTCTCTCTCTCTCTCTCTCTCTCTGGGGTTATAGCACGTGTTTATCTGGCCGCCGTTTGAAAAACACTCCACACGTGAGCCCCTGTTCTCCCCTCCTGAGCCGTGGGTGGCGAAGGCCAGATTATCCGCAGCCCTGATCGCCAAGCACTACTACGACTCAGGTGAAATGGGTTATTTCTTTTTGGTTTTTAAAAACTTTAACTTCAGATGCCCGCCGCCAGCCAGAACAAACTGGTCGAAGCCGCGCCCGCGCGATGCACTTAGTTTACAAGCCAGTATTGATTATTTCTCAAGCGGTCGGTGTGTTTTTAAAAAGGCAGCGTGTCGAAGCGTTGTCTTGTCCACAGACTCCAGTAAATATGAAGCCATTGAGCTTTTTAGGGTCAACAGATGGTGAAGATATGCCATTGATTTCCAAAGAAATCTTTTTTTTTTATGTCGTCTTTCTATCCCTATCCCCCCCGTCCTTCGTGGCGGTGGTGAAACGTTTATATAGATGTATTTATTTATATATTTTATGAATACAT
>JAXIVH010000417.1:2500-104348 GCA_036785325.1 Urophycis tenuis
CCAAGCTCAACATCTGGCTGGCTAACTAGAGAACCTCTTGGGGGGTCGACTTAAACCCGCTTTTGAGATGAGTGTCTTCAACTTGGACCGTTTTCGGTTCGACAAAAAGCCGGCGACGACAGACAAAGAGCAGGACACTGGATCCATCAGCCCCGAGTCTGAGAAGGAGAACAAACCAGGTAAGGAAGAGGAGACCCCAGGCAGACCCCCGGGCAGACCCCCAGGTAGACCCACGGGCAGACCCACGGGCAGACCCCCAGGCAGACCCAGCACAGAGAAGCTCACCCCAGCCTCCCTCCGACACGGAGGGCTTTGGACATGCTGCTTGGTGGACATGTTTTGATTAGTTGTAACGTGTTTGTCGACATCATGCTTAACCATCGCCTATTGCTGTTAGCGTCATCGTGCAGGGTTGTGTCACGTCTGATGTCTTCAGGGTGAACTGCTGAGTTGTGTCTCACCCATCCAACCCCCCCTCAATCAATCTCAGAGCCCCACAGAAAAATCCCCAACGTTGCACATCGCTGAATCATTTCGTCGTGTTTAATTGAGCTGACCAATTTCCATCTCTCTTCTTACCTATTGATTTTTCAGCCAAAGACAAAACTACCAAAAGCCCTGCGAATTCTCGTGTCCGTGGGGTGGTGTTTGAAGACCTCATCAGTGACACGGATGATGATGAGGATTCATTCTCTAATCCAGCCAACAACATCACATTAACCAGGACAGTGAAGCCTCCGCTTCAATGGTAAAGTGTTGTTCTGAATCTGGTCTGAATTGTCTGCTCCGCTTTGCTGCCAAAGTAGACTTTGGTTTTCCTACGCATCGTTCCTCTGCTGGATCCAACTTTTTCCACAATGTTCCTGCTTTCACCACAGGGAACACGCGAAGAAGTCCTCTTCCAAGGAGGGAGGAGCTTGCAAGAAAGGGCGTGACTCGGAGCAGGAGGAACGCATTGAGAAGCTGCAGGAGGTGTTCCCTCAGCGGAGCAGACAGGAGCTTCTGGAGGTGGGTGAAGACAAGCTTGTGACGAGCTTCTTGTGATTCCCTTCATCAGAATTTTCTATTGCCACGGAAATACACAAGTTATTTACCCCTTTAGTTTGTTGTTAGAATGATGTTGCACATAAGTGTATTTTACTTTGTATTCTAGTTATTTGTATTGCCGTCTCTTTATTTGCGTTGATGTTAATGCTGCTGCAATGCCTGAATTTCCATTTGAGGATGAATAAAGTGTTAACAAAGTGGGGGGCAGCAGTAGCTCTGTGTGTAGAGCGGCAGTAGATAAGTGTGTAGAGCGGGTGGACAGAGCGGGTCGTCCACTAACCGTAGGGTTGGGGGTTCGATCCCCTTGATCCCCCTCCTCCAACTGTCTACATGTCAAACCCCACAAATGTACTGATTGTAAGTCGCTTTGGACAAAAGCGTCTGCAAAATGCCCCTTTACCTTGTTATCTTAAAGTACAAGTTAGAAGTTTGGGGAACAGGTTCAGAGAGAGGTTCACGTGTTGGTCTAGAGCGGGGGTCTCCAACCTTTTTTCCTCTGAGAGCTACTTTTACTAAATCAAAATGGCCGAGAGCTACTCATGTTTTATAACATTTATTGTCATAGTTGATTTCAACCTAAACAAAATAAGCTAAGCTTGTGTTGTCTGAACATTTACAAAATGTTGGTGTCCACAACTCACATTTTGCATTAAAACATCACGTTACGTTCATGAAACATAACAACTGTTTCCCACTCTTCATGAACATAGTATGTTTTAAGCAGCACCATCGTTTGATTGACACCTAATTGGCAAATAATCATTTTGTGTAAGAAGGGAGCGGGATATCTATGAATTTGATTGGATATAATTAACCCTTTGGTGAGCTACCTGGAATGGGGTTGCGAGCTACTGGTAGCTCACGAGCGCCGCGTTGGAGACCCCTGGTCTAGATGTTGGTATGTGTAACCATGCTTTCCTGTCTCCAGGTGGTGGAGAGCACTAGCACACTGGATGGGGCTGTCGCTATGTGCATGGCCACCTACAGGGATAAAGAAGGTAAAGAGAACATTTGTTTCTGTCAACACCTTGAAGGTAGCTTGGGCAAAGACTGTCAGTTTTTGAGTTGGGTTTGCTGAAAGCTGTGGAAACGTACTGTGTTTATTTCTTCAGTATCCCCAGCCAGGAGTAAAAAAAGGAAACAAGATGGCTCCAGCAGTTCCCAGGAGAATGACGCCATTCAGCCCAACAAGAAAAGGAAGCCATCCTTGGTAAGAAGTTAAGAAACGTATTGATGTTACACAAGCAGAAGTTAAACTAAAGTGAATCTAACTAAATAGGTTTCTTGGTTGGGGAATCTAGCTGTATAATTAATATAATATAATAAAATGGACCGCTTCTTTGTTTGCACTTTAAGACGGCAGCTTCTGACGACGATGATGAGGAAGAAGAAGAAGAAGAGGAAGATGACGATGATGATGAGGAAGATGATGACGACGATGATGATGAGGAGGAAGGCGGGAAGCCAAGCTGGGAGAAACAGGAAGCCATGGTCAGGAGGCTGCAGAGGAAGTTCCCTGACCAGGACAAAGAGGTACATTGGCACACAGAACTCTGCACTGTATCAGTGGCCCCTAGGTTCTGTCTGGGGCAGGCAGCACAGACAGCTGGATGTCGTGCCAGCAACCACCTAATCCCATTATGATGCAGCTCAAAAATGTCCTTTTACGGGGGAGATCAAGAGAAACTCTCTACACTTAAAATTGTAATAAGATTTTGGCAACTAAAAATCCATGCCAGGCAGCCAAGGGTCTGGGCCCGATGGATGGGTGGATGGATGGATTACTAATGAATTCATTCATTCATTCACCCTCAAATTAAGGAGTAAATTAAGGGGCTTACGTCAAAGATAAATGGTAATATGCTTAGGACTAATGCTTGAACTAATAATTGTTCTGTGGACTTGCGTACTGTATTAACAGCAATGAAATGTTTCATTGTGAGTCGCTTTGGATAAAAGCGTCTGCTAAATGTTAATGTAATAATAAGCAAGTGACAATATAATACAAATCAAATAAAATGTGAGTCTTTAAAGTTAATTTAGTTTTAATGTGTATGCTGTCATGGTCCTCCAGTGTTTAGACTGCACAGACTCATGTGTCTGTTAGGGATGGGCAACGGTCGTCAAATGGTCGGAGTCACGGAGAATATCTATCGTTATATCGTTATTTCCACTACTAAAGAAACTCAAGAAAGAAAGAAAAAGAAACAAGAACTAGAAAGGCAGACGTGTTTCTGTAACACATTAGATTCATCAGTGCCATCAGAGCGTGTGTTCTCCGCAGCTGGACTAATTGTTAACAGATTGCGCACCCGTTTTCATCCCGAACATGTGGATATGCTCTTTTTTTTAACAAAAATATGGCACAGATAGTGCTTGACTATGACCACTTGCTTTAGTTATGTGTTTTAAAAAAAAGTTCAGGTTTAGGCTATATTGCCGACATTCCGCTATAAGCCTAAAATCATTATGGCGTTCTACGTCAAGTTCATTTTGTAGCCTAGTCTAAGACTACCGTCATTCCTGCAGCCTAAAATCATTAATGCTCGAGGCAACATGAAATGAACAGTTTTGAAGATGATTTGTTTCTAAAATTTAAAATGTTCTGAACAGTTTCCGATAGGCCATTGTTTCCATAGGCTAAAGACGTGTCTAGTCATGCAGGCTGCGTTCAGTAAAAGATAAATCAATAAAGTGATCTGTTTTCGGCGCATGGAGGCATATCTGCCTATAAGCCTACGTTGAAATAATTTGATGTTGATGGCGCAGTTGTTGAATTAAACAAATTGATTTCATACATCTCATAAAAAACCTCTCTGTGTCGTTGTGTGTGCGTGTCTGCGATGTTTGTGTGTGCGTCCGGTACGTTCTTGATTGACAGATTTTTCGAATAATATACGAATTCTTATCAGCAAATATTGAAGAGTATTTTTGCCAGAAATGCACATCCCTCGTGTCTGTTGTGTAGGAGCTGAGGCTGGTTCTGCAGGAACATGATTGGAATTCTGAAGAAGCCCTGGAGGTTCTCAAAATGTTCTCCGATAACGGTGAGAAGCTCTTTTCTCAGTGGCACACCTGAAACCTGTATTTGTATTATGCTTATAAAACTCTGAATAAATTCCCTGATCCTAGTCAGGTTCTAATGTTGTTCGAATGGCTATTCCCCAAACCTTGACTGGCTCCTGTTGACCACCAGACATGTCCAGCCTTAGCTCACCTGAGCACAAGAAGCGGAAACCCACAAAGTCAAAGAGTGAAGGCGGCCCGAGGCACGCCCAGAGAGGGACCAGTGCAGCCCGGTACCGCGAAGACAGCGACGAAGAGGAGGACTCCGCCAGCAGCCGCAACGCCAGAAAAACGGGCGACCACAGAAACCGCAAAGGCCGCAAAGATGGGTCCCAAAACGGCGGCGGCTCCACGCTGTCCACCTGGCTCAGCAAGGGGTCCAAGGCGTCGGCGCCGTCCCCCGTGCCGCACAAGCCGAAGACCGCCACGACGCTGTCCACCGCCGCCGCGTCCGTCCGGGACGTGCTCTCCAAGTTCGCCAGCGGGACCAGCGTGGCGAAGAAGGAGGCCGCCGAGAGGAAGAGGAAGGCGCTGGCCTCGGACCGCCAGGTGAGCTCGGAGAGCGAGGGCGAGGGCGAGGAAGAGGAGACGGTCACCAGCGACTACGAGGACTCTGAGGACACGCTGAGCTCCGGGGAGGAGGACGGGGGCCCCGAGGAGCGCTCCTCCCTCAAGGCACAGATCCTCCAGTTCTTTGAGGAGGCCTCGCTGGACGAGCTGTCGCTGATCTCTCGATGCTCCGTCAAAAAGGCCCAGAAAATCGTGGAGCTCCGGCCCTTCCACAGCTGGCAGACCCTGGTAAGGGAGTGTGTGTGCGTCGTCTCCTCACCTTATGTCTCACCTGGCCTCTGGTGTGGGAGTTACTGTCATGTTGGCATCCTGTAATAACTTGTATTGCTCGTCCCCCCCCTCCAGAAAGAGCTCTTCCACAAGGACAACGGGCTGACGGAGGACTTCCTGGTCGGGTGTAAAGACGTCCTCAAGGAGAGGGCTGCGGTCCAGGGACTCATGTCCAAATGTCAGAAAATCTCCTCCAAAATGGTCAAAGAGGTCACCCAGATCATGGCCAAGGGAGAGAAGTGCAGGAAACAGCCCAGCATACTCAACAGCCAGTGAGTCTCACACACACACACACACACACACACACACACACACACACACACACACACACACACACACACACACACGCACACACACCGGCATGAAGACATACAGACAGAGATACAAGTGAAACGAATAGTTCTGTTCATTTCCTTTATTGGAAGAATTTATCATCTTTAATTACGTTGTTGCAATGCATCGTCACACAACGCTGTATAATGATGAAAGAAGGAACGCTTTTGATTGGGTCTTAAAGGGTAAAGGGGGCATTTAGCAGACGCTTTTGTCCAAAGCCAATTACAATCAGTACATTTGTGGGGTTTGACATGTGGAGGAGGGGGATCAAGGGGATCGAACCGCCGACCCTGCGGTTAGTAGACGACCCGCTCTGTCCACCCGCTCTACCCACTGAGCTACTGCCGCCCCGGGTCTTAATGACTTAATTGGCCTCTCACTGTTATTGGTTGGTTGCAGGTATCAGCTGAAGCCATATCAGCTGATTGGTCTGAAGTGGTTGCTCCTGTTGCATCAACACAAACTGAGTGGGATACTGGCTGATGAGATGGTGAGCTTTAGATTGAATATCACCCTGACTTCACCAAGTGTTTTTATGATGTTTTGGATGTATTGTTAGTGTTTTCATGTGTGCGCCTTTCACCGTAACTGAAACCTTAAGAAATGGTTGAAAGCAAACCAACGTTGTGAACATTTTTAGACATTGATTCTTGTCTCTGTGTCATGTTTCATGTTTCTTTTTTACTCAATTTTATTACTCTGTGTCACTGTGATGTGTGTTTGGGTCATAGTCCCAACTCATTACATGTTGTCTTTTATTTTACATTTTTATAATATCAACTCCTGTCCAGGGACGACAGATGTAAATTAGCCTTGTGGCTATAATCTGGCCCAACTATATTGTGCATTGTCCCTGTCAAATAAACGTAAATAAAATAAACCGTAGCTGTTATTAGCTCATTATTTGACCAAACACCTGGTTTGGCTCTTGTAACAACCAGCCCACTGATGAGTCATTCACTGTTGTTCATGTATTCATGTATTTACAAAAGAAATTGTGTACAGGCTATAAAATGTATCCAAGCAATCTTATTCTGGAAGAATAAAATCCACGTCGCGATAGAGATGGCAGTAACATACCCAGCAGACAGCTTGTACTACCAAACGTTTTTCTAAGCTGTCTTTTGTTGAGGGTTGAAAGACATGAAGACATTATTATCATTTGTTTAGCTTTTGACAGAGAACAGAATGATCTGTGTCTCCCTGAAGTGTCATTGAAATCCTTGTAGAGATCATTAACGAAGGCTGCTGAGGTTCTCTGTCTTTCTTTAATATCGGTTCTCTCTCCCTTTCTCTAGGGTCTTGGAAAGACCATCCAGGCCATAGCCTTTCTCTCTCAGCTCTTTGAAGATGGCATAGAAGGTCCTCACCTCATCACAGTGCCTGCCTCAACTCTAGGTAAATCGCACACACACACACCCACACACACACACCTGGAACATGTCTGCCCACTCTTGAGATGTTGGATAAATTGGTCTGAGGTTTTATGTCTTCTGCTTATAGATAATTGGGTCAGAGAGCTGAAGCTGTGGTCTCCAAAACTTAAGGTTCTAGTGTATTACGGTAAGTGTCCACCCACACACTCTCCTCATATAACCCAATTCAAGCAGTCTGCATGAATTGGTTTGAAACGTAACAAAATACAGATACCTTTTTAAAATGTTCTGGCTTTTTGATTCATAAAAATCAGTTGGCCGGTGTGGAACCTTGTGATCACCAGTAGAAGCTGAAACAGTGTAGTTCTCTACATGCAGGTTCCATGGAGGACCGCAGGTACATGAAACACAACATCCTCAATGGTGAAGAAGAGTTTCAGGTCATCGTGTCCACGTGAGTGTTGTCCACATGACTGGATCCCCCCCCCCCCCCCCCCCCACCACTAAAGCAGCTTGTTCAGTACCGCAAGGCGCCAACTCGGGTCCCCTGGGTCTCCATAGAGACTCACATCTGGGACCGGCCCACGTTAATTCTGCGTCATTATGAATTCACCAGATCTTTATTATCATGGTTCACGCCCTTAATGGTGAGCGTGAGCTCACCCTCAAAGTGCACCTCACTAGCAGGGCCAAAGGGCGAACTCTACCGCCTGCTGTGTTACGTTTCCTGCCAGATGTGTCTTCTTTATGTACTTGTGTGCTTATATCGGTCCAACTCTCTCGCAGGTACAACTTGGCGATAGGAAACGACAGCGACCGCAGCCTCTTCCGAAAGCTGCGGCTGAAGTACGCCATCTTTGACGAGGGTCACATGCTGAAGAACATGAACTCCCTGCGCTACCGCCACCTGATGGCCATCAACGTTAGTGCACCCCACTGTTCACATGGCTCCCGCGCCATCCGCCCACCTTTTTGACACGGAAAGAGACCACGCTTTGCACTGATACTCTGTTTGACGTTTGATTTGAAGTCTTGGCGTAATTGAGTCCAGACGCGGTAGATTGTGGAGCAGACGGAGGCCGGTACGCTTCAGCACACTCTCGCTAAGACGCGGTGCTTGCTTTGCACCCCAGCACTGCCGCAGGATATGATTTGAGTCGTTTCCCTCAGCAGGAATAATTGATTTTGCAGAGAGGAGTTGCAGTATGAAACGGCTGAGCATCGTTAGCTTTACGACACGAGGACACCGCGGTCAAGTCGCTTGTTGTTACCGTTTATGTCCATGCCTTGATTTAGTTGCACGTCCTTAAAATGGCATTGCGCTGCGTACATCACGTACAGCATGTATCGGCCTCCCTCGTGGGGCCCACTAAAGCCGGAGCCCATCCCATCCGGACCAGAATAGGCGTGTAGACGCTGGTGTGTTGCAGGAGGCCTCCTGTCACGGCCACAGCTCCCCGTCAGTCCAGTAATACGTACTGCGGCTAAACATTGGGTTCCGCTGTTCCTCGCAGGCCGAGCACCGCCTGCTGCTGACGGGAACGCCGCTGCAGAACAACCTGCTGGAGCTGATGTCCCTGTTGAACTTCATCATGCCCTCCATGTTCTCCAGCTCCACCACGCAGCTCTCCAAGATGTTCTCCATGGTAACGCCCTGTGCCCCGCGCCGTTTTTTTTTTTTTTTTTTCAAAACGGAAGCCGAGACGAGACGTGAACATACCGGCACGCAGTGGCCGGCGTGCCGTTCTTCTGAGAATGAGTCCAATGCTCCGTGTGCACACGACGCTAGTGTTCTGTTATCCACGGGATGTTTTGTGTGTTCTCAGAAATCCTACGAGGAGCAGAGCCGCTTTGAGAAGGACCGCATCGCTCAAGCTAAACTAATAATGAAACCGTTCATCCTCAGGAGGGTCAAGAGTGAGGTACGCGCTGAAGGCTCCTGGTTTGAATGGGAATAGCTTCACAGTGGGCTGACGGTAGCACATGTTCAACTGAAGGCGTTGCGAAGGCGTTGGATTGAAACCGTGTGGATGCCCTTCGAATCATGTGGTGTTTGCGCGTGATCTCCCAACAGGTCCTACAGCAGCTGCCCGCCAAGGAGGAGAGGGTTGACTACTGTCCTATGAGCGAGAAGCAGAGAACGTTGTACCAGGCCCTCTTCAAGAAACTCAAACGCTCAGTCAAAGGAGAGAGTAAGAGTCAGGCTGCCCCCCAACCTGCACCTTTAGCCCTGACAAAACTAGACTCTGTTGGAGGGAACTAAGTGTCTGTCTGTCTGTGCAGAACGAGAGCTGTGTAACGTCATGATGCAGCTGAGGAAGATGGCCAACCACCCGCTGCTCCACAGACAGTACTACACCAGCGAGAAGCTCCAGGCCATGAGCAAGCTGATGCTGAAGGTCGGCCCAGCGCTCTTAACCCTGGAGTTGGAAGCGATGCCATTGGGACAGCTGTTAAACCTCACCTCCCCTCACACAGGAGCCCACCCACTTTGACGCTGACGCCGCGCTGATCCAGGAGGACATGGAGGCGATGTCGGACTTTGAGCTCCACAGGCTCTGTCAGCAGTACTCCTCCATCGGGTCTTACCAGCTGGACAGCCACCTGCTGGTGGACTCGGGGAAGTTCCACCACCTCACGAGCCTGCTGGCCTCGCTCAAAGATGTGGTATGCACTACTGTTTCACTATAAGCTACTGATTCACTATAACCTACTGATTCACTATGAGCTACTGTTTCACTATAAGCTACTGATTCACTATAACCTACTGATTCACTATGAGCTACTGATTCACTATAACCTACTGATTCACTATAAGCTACTGATTCACTATGAGCTACTGATTCACTATAAGCTACTGATTTCACTATGAGCTACTGATTCACTATGAGCTACTGATTCACTATAAGCTACTGATTCAGTATAAGCTACTGATTCACTATAACCTACTGATTCACTATAACCTACTGATTCAGTATAAGCTACTGATTCACTATGAGCTACTGATTCACTATAAGCTACTGATTTCACTATGAGCTACTGATTCACTATGAGCTACTGATTCACTATAAGCTACTGATTCACTATAAGCTACTGATTCACTATGAGCTACTGATTCACTATGAGCTACTGATTCACTATGAGCTACTGATTCACTATGAGCTACTGATTCACTATGAGCTACTGATTCACTATAAGCTACTGATTCAGTATAAGCTACTGATTCAGTATAAGCTACTGATTCACTATAAGCTACTGATTCAGTATTACGGACTGTACGGTTTCACAATTACATTTTCATGATAACGTACTGTTTCACTATTGCCTACTCTTTCACTATAATGTGCTGTTTCACTATTGCCTACTCTTTCACTATAATGTACTGTTTCACTATTGCCTACTCTTTCACTATAACATACTCTTTCACTATTGCCTACTGTTTCACTATAACATACTTTTTCTCTTTGCCTGCTGACAGAGATGTACCCACTCCTAAGACACACTCCCAATACTCATTGATCACCGAGTTATCAATTATTCAACAGTACTGCTAGAATCTATCAATGTATAATGTATTACACTGAAGTGGTGTTCCGGTATTCCCTGGGTCGGGTGGTACCTACGACGAGGTACTGCAGGGCCGTTAACCATGTAACCTTCCTCACCCCACCCTTCCCTGGTTGCTCTTTGCGTGGTTCCAACGTGGCTGTCCTCTCCACCCCCAGGGAGACAGGGTGGTGTTGTTCAGCCAGTTCACCATGATGCTGGACATTGTGGAGACTCTGCTGAGACAGCTGAAACATCGCTACGTCAGGCTGGACGGCTCCACGCCCATCGCTGACAGGTCTGCCCTCCTCCTCCTCCTCCTCCTCCTCCTCTCTGCAGCACTTGTGAATGTCAGGGCTCTCTGGGACGAGTACCGCTTAGCGCCATCGGTGTCGCCAAAGAGAACGAAACAGATCTTTGAGACCGCCACTGAAATGATAAACATATAAAAGTGGTTCTGATTCAGAACCGAAAGCTTGTTCCTCCGTAGATAAAGACGACATCGATGGCCAAAGAGTAAAACGTCCAATTCACTTTTTGGAGAAAACTATTGCAAACTTGCAGAATGCTATTTGTTTAAGGCTACCAGTATGTTTTTGGACTATAATATTACTATATTGCTATATTGCTATATTGCTATATTGCTATATTACTATATTACTATGTTGCTATATTGCTGTTACTATGTTACTATATTGCTATATTGCTATATTACTATATTGCTATATTACTATATTGCTATATTACTATGTTGCTATATTACTATATTGCTATATTGCTATATTGCTATATTACTATATTGCTATATTGCTATATTGCTATATTGCTATATTGCTATATTACTATATTGCTATATTACTATGTTGCTTTATTACTATATTGCTATATTACTATATTGCTATATTGCTATATTACTATATTGCTATATTACTATATTGCTATATTGCTATATTGCTATATTACTATATTACTATATTGCTATATTTCTATTGCTATATGACTATATTGCTATATTACTATATTGCTATATTACTATATTGCTATATTTCTATATTACTATATTGCTATATTTCTATATTGCTATATTACTATATTACTATGTTGCTATATTGCTATATTGCTATATTGCTGTTACTATGTTACTATATTGCTATATTGCTATATTACTATATTGCTATATTACTATATTGCTATATTACTATGTTGCTATATTGCTATATTGCTATATTGCTATATTACTATATTGCTATATTACTATATTGCTATATTTCTATATTACTATATTGCTATATTTCTATATTGCTATATTACTATATTGCTATATTTCTATATTACTATATTGCTATATTGCTATATTTCTATATTACTATATTGCTATATTTCTATATTGCTATATTGCTATATTACAATGTTACTATATTGCTCCATCCCGCAGGATCGTGCTGATCGACGAGTTCAACAACGACCCGGACATCTTCGTGTTCCTGCTGTCGACGCGCGCCGGCGGCCTGGGGATCAACCTGACGTCGGCCAACGCCGTCATCCTCCACGACATCGACTGCAACCCCTACAACGACAAGCAGGCCGAGGACCGTTGCCACCGGCTGGGCCAGACCCGGTACGCCCCCCCCCCCCCCCCACCGTCCGGCTGCAGGGGCCGCCGTCAGGGCGCCGTTGTCCAGCCGTGATCCAAGGGCATTGCGTTTGGGGTTCAAAGTGTTTTTCATGTCTTTTTAGGAGATGTACAAACGTGGTTTGAGAGCCACTGTTGGTTTATCGCCAGATGCTCGACGGTTATATAATTACAGACACACACACATTGTGCATACAAACGTATGAAGGCAAAGCACGAGGAGCATCGCTGTAATCAGGTTGGCACAAGACTGGAAATGAAAAAAAAAAAAGAAGCACAAACATCACTGCACACGTACGCACTAGGGGAACGCTAGGCTAGGAGCACCGACCGGCCCATGTTATCGTGGCGCTGACCGCCCTCTGTGTTATCGTGGCGCTGACCGCCCTCTGTGTTGTCGTGGCGCTGACCGCCCTCTGTGTTGTCGTGGCGCTGACCGCCCTCTGTGTTGTTGTGACCGCCCTCTGTGTTGTCGTGACCGTCCTCTGTGTTGTCGTGGCGCTGACCGCCCTCTGTGTTGTCGTGACCGCCCTCTGTGTTGTCGTGACCGTCCTCTGTGTTGTCGTGGCGCCGACCGCCCTCTCTGTTGTCGTGGCGCCGACCGCCCTCTGTGTTGTCGTGGCACTGACCGCCCTCTCTGTTGTCGTGGTGCAGGACGGTGAAGGTCATCAAGTTGATCAGCAAGGACAGCATTGAAGATGGCATGCTGCAGCTGGGTCAGAAGAAGCTGAAGCTGGAGCAGGACATGACGGCGGCGGACGCAGGTACGTAGACGCTAAACCACGCCGCGGTGTGTCCACGTTACAACAGGCCTGTTGTTTGAAGGACCTGCAGCAACTGTTGCACCTTCAACATGAGCCTAACAAAGTCATTTGTATGGTCATATGTGGGATGGAATATTTTAATTGTATGTTTTGTAAATAAGCGTTCACCTCATTGTACACCATATGCAGTAAATGCTGTGGTAAACCTAAATCTGACATTAGACACACATTTATATTCATACAGCAACACAAATAGGGTTTTCTGTTAACATTGATGCTGGACTTGCTGTGGTTTGGGGAGTACACTTCAAGTCACGGGCCACGTTCTAGTCTGTTCTCTACCACGTCTGTGACCCATGGCATGCAGCGAGACTCTGCTATAACGATCAGGGTCAAATGAAACGGGTTACTGGCTGCAGGCCGAATATGACGATAATCATGGTTTTAAAAGGCAGGGTCTCTGACCAAAAGCCCTGCTGTATGAACAAGGTTAAAGGTTGTTTTTTTTAATTGGAGTCATCTTAACTGGTCATCATTTCTCTCAGGCGGAGAGGGGACCATTCCTGAGGACATGGCGACTTTGTTGAAGGCCTCGCTGGGACTGTGAGACCGACCAGCGTACTAACACACTTAACTCGGCGTGCACTAAGCTCTACGCTGTCTGGTGAGGACATCCCCAACCAGGCCCAACTCGCTAAGGTCAGGCAGTGTTCCCACAGGAGGGCCATCTCCGGGAAGCGTTTGGACACCCTGCTCCACACTTGACCCAGACCGGTAGACGGAACACATATTTCAATTCATTTTAAGCCTGGCCATTTCCGATGTGACCCTTTCCCCCCCCCCCCAAATACTTGAAACCAATTCATGGGTGGTCAGGTCGTAAACGTGGCTTTTCAACTGGACTTGTGTCAAAACCATGAACCCTCTGCTTTAAACACAAAGCGTTTAGCTCTTGTGATCCACCCCTGAGTTGTGAACCATAGACCTTCTGCCATAAAGCTCCACTGATTCTTTATTTTTTAATGGGCATCACGTTTACATGTTCCTGCACAGTAGCTAAGTTTCCATACCCAGAGTACTTTAAACACCCCATACTACTCCCATGAGCTGGCCCCTCAGATTCTCCTGGTTGAGTTTGACATGTCAACTTATCTGCAAGGCTGGGAGATGTTTGCTGAGCGCTTCCAGCATTTATTTTTGCGGTATTTTACATCTGGCCAGATGGCCAACACACTGGTAGCATATATATTGGACTGTACTGGAAGTATTTTAAGGTAAGTATTATGTATGAAATGACCTTCTTATCTCAGTCTATAGCAGAGTGTACAAGGGGGTCCTGTTGGGCTCAGTGGGATCATTTTGTAGGACTATATCCAGTTGGACACAGTGGTGATTGATGACATAATAGCCTCTAAACCGCATAAAAGTGATGTGCTAATAATTATTCTGTTCCATGAATGTAACCGAGTCACTGCAAATACCGAAAACAACTCTGGTTGTGATGCTGGGGATGTTTAAGAGCATCTGCGCTCTCTGGAAGCTAAGAGTTGATCAGATAGCTAATATGGTCTTACTGTTTTGACGATGACTGTCGGCCCGTAATGTATTCAAATTCTGTCATGCTTTGTTAACCATTCTGGCGATGGGTCGTTCTGAGGAAACTGACTTAAGTTCTGCTTAAGTCTCATCACTGAGAAGGAGTGGGCAGTATCCCCCAGGCTTGGGCTGGAGGGCAGCGGTCTGAGGAGGGCGAGGCTGTGCTGTTTTGTGTACTGTAGAACTAGCTACTGTGCCGTATCTGTTCAACTGTGTTGTTTGAAACTTTTACCACGTCATTTGTATCTTTTTGTATGTTCTTGTTCAAATTGAATAATAAAATAATGTGAAATATCAGAATAATTTCTATTTGTCTTTTGGTAGTGGTTACAGTTGTGGCACCAAGCATGAGATGGCTCTTTCCAAACTCTGGTTTAACCCTCTAACACTCAGCCTATTTTACTTCATGTGTTTAGGATTTGTGAACCCTCTTAGCATCTTTGTGAAATTAAAAATGTCAACATGCAATTTTTCATGTCTATTTGTCCGTGTTTGTTTGTCAATTGGTAGGTATAATCCATATGCTAATATTAAGTTAAATAGCTGTTTATAGCTGGCCTCAATAGTTTTTTGAAAATATCTGGATCTAATATTTTAAAAAGCAGGTTAGATTCCACTGAAGATCATATTTGTTGTAAGAAATTATCTGAGGTAGGTAGTAACGTGTTACATCCAACATCAGCTAACTGCTGGAATCCATCGTCTGCTAGAATCTGCCAGGTCAACTGGTCCACTGGAAATGTTAGTCCTATCACTATACCAATAATCACATAGACTAGATCACAAGTACGCTCATCTATTCTGCGCTCGGCGAGTAACGGCCACACCTGTAGCCTGTGAGGTGGGGATCACATGTTGATGTGTAGGTGAAGTACAGAACGCCTCGTTTCAGTTGACAGCTCAGAGAGTGAGTCCCTCTCTCTGGGAAGACGGCGCACCTCCCTGCTACATCGTTATAGAACACATCCCTGTCCCACACCTCCAGCCGCATCAGGTTGCCAATCTCCACAGAGCCAAAGTTGTACGTGGCGTTCCACACGGGGTCATTGTCGTCCATTACCGTCCCGGTCTCCTCGTATACCTCGTTGTAGAAGATCTTCACGTAGGCGTCCGTCTTGGTGAATGTGTCTGCCCTCAGACCCGCTGCTCGGTGGATCTCCAGCTTCAGCGTCCCCCTTCCGGCCCGAAGGGGGCAGCAGTGGTGGTCCAGGTTGGGGCTCGGGGAACAGTTCTTAGAACCCATGTGTTCTTCCTGAAGCCGGTTCTCCTTGATGTAGTCTGTGACCAGACTCTTGAGGTTCTCCCTGACCTCTGGGTCCTCCACCAGTTGGTGCAGAGGGAAGATGGCGTAGGAAACCACATCAGGATTGTCATGGAGGCTATTCATCCAGCTGTGGTAGGACTCTGATGGGTCCTGGTCATAGAGGATATCTGGGAAATACCTCTCCCCACCAATGACTTCGATCTTGTGGGTCATGAATCCCTGGTAGAAGCCCATGCTGACATTGCCCTTGATGAGATCATTACATTTGTTGGAGAAGGACATGTTGGCGGGCAGGAAACCCAGGGACATCTTCAGTTCGATGTTCAGGCAGTTTTTGATCTCCGACTCTGAGAAACCCTTCAAGGTGGCCAGGCAGGTCCTGAAGGCGGTGACTCTCCTTACTCTACCGCCCAGGGTCACCTTTACAAGGGGAATACAACAATAGAGATATCATAGTAAACATAGTATGTTTTTTCTTTTCAACAAAAAACACAATTATGAGAGAGTGAAAATAACATTAGGTAAAACAATGTTACATGTTAAACAACGTCCATGGTTATTGAATTTCTCATCGTTGAAATCTGGTGTAAGTTAAAGGTTTGACCAAATATTGTTGATTATGTTCCTTAATATTGTATCTCTTCGCAGACTAAGTATCATAATTGAGTGTTCCCAATATTGTATCAAATCATCTTTTTAAATAGCTTACACATGGTTTGTGGCAGTATTACATGTCTGACCTCATTCAGGCCCCCTAATCGTGAGGAAGCCCATCAGTCATTAGAGTATTCTGGGTTATTTTTCGACTAATGCACTTTTTTCTAAATATATTGAACTACATCACGTTATGAAAAAAAGTTCAATATATTGGATCACGTCTTGTGATGTGTATCACATCGCCATATTCTTGCCAATACGCACCACCAGTGAAATCCACTCTTTATAAAATCCCACAATGTAAATGAGAGCTGCGGAGCGAGGTACAATTTGGCAATAGCTTGGTGTTTGTGTTGGGTTACTTGGAAACTTAAACAAAAACATTCCCTGCTGACACCCTGAGGAAAGGGCTGTAGTTCTAGAAAAGGGCAGTTTTAGTACAAGTTATTTAAAATGATCTGTTAACAGCAGACATCTGACCTGGTGGATGTAGTGTGTTCCATAGGTGTCTATGAGTCTTCTGTACCGCGCTCTGTCCTTGGGAGCAGCAGCACTCTGTGGGAGGCGGTTCAGATGGTTGTAGAACTCTGTGCTGAGCTGAGGGCGGTCAGCCAGTCTGTAGCTGAGAGGACAAACAACAAGGCTTCACTCAAAGGGCTCCAACTCAAGTTCAAATGTGTTCTTGAGCAGCTGGTCTGATGTCCACTTAGTAACATGACCTATCCCAATTCTTTCTTTCTAATGTTTGAACCATGCTAATGATTTTATGTAGACATGAGCATTAAAATAACAGTGAAAAAATAATTCTATGAAATATAATCCTATTTGATGTTGTTTTCCCATAAAAATGAAATACATCCCTGGGGAATTCTGTGTAATATAATCCTAATTGACATTGTCTTCCCACGTAAATGAAACACATCCCCGTGGGTAACCCCTGTTGACCACCACCAAGCCGCGTCCCCAGCAGCACCTGTAGAAGGTGCAGCTGATCTCATGGATGGCAAACGTTGCCTTGTCCGAGCTGTGCTGCGAATTGGCGAACTTGGCCATTTCGGAGCGGCTGCCGCCCAGCACGGCCGTGCCGGTGCCCTCCAGGCTCAGGGCCGCGCCCCAGTTGTTCTTCACCATGGAGCTGGAGCTCCTCAGCAGGGAGTCCACCGAGTGGTGCAGGGCACCTGAGAGCTGCTTGCTGCAGCGGCTGACCGGGCGCCAGTCCAGCACCGCCGCCGGCAGCTTCTCCAGCTGGTGGGGAGGAGAGGGGAAGTCAAGTTGTGGGAGATTAAGGCATGGAAGGAGAAGGCTGAAGGACTTTCCAGAGGATCGGGCAGGAAATGAATGTATTAAGGATGCGAAGATGGTTTGAGTGGAAGACATTGGAGGAGAACACGAAATCAACGGCAGCCCGGCTGCGGTTCTTGTGGTCTCCTGGCTCACCTGTCCGGCGTGGAAGCGGTTGGGACACAGTGTGCAGGTGCCGTTGTCCTTCAGGTGAGCCTTGACGTTGATGACGTACGCCCCAGTGCGGCGCATCCGCACCACGTCGAAGCCCTCCCCGGCCAGGTTGTGGCCCGGAACGAAGGGAGCCTTGTCGCACTCGGGCCCGTGGCCCGCGCGGCAGCCCTCGGCCTGCGGGAGGGGCAGCGCCGTCACCAACGCCAACAGGAGGAAGCGCCCGCTCAGCAGCTTGGCCATGGTTGCTGAAGTGGAGCATGAGTCACACTGAGGGTTGTGTGGTTTCCATGTTCAAGCAGTGAGCCAAGGAGTGTAGTGGGTTTTGTTTTTGTTTAGTTTTTGCTGGTGTCAAAGGCTGCATTACATTCAAGTGATGTGATATTCTTAAACTACCTAACTAACTACCACACTGGTCTAGCTGTGATTTTCGTAACCTACCACACTATTCTAGCTGTGATTTTCGTAACCTACCATACTGTTCTAGCTGTTCTATTCTATGCCTTTACCCACTTGGTCCTCATCCTTATCCACATTACTGATGATGACTTGAAAGTGAAATCAACAGTCATCCCTACAATGTCGTCGCAGTGTGAACATTGAGGTGTTTGGTCCAAAATATCAATATTGGAACTGTACCTTTTTTACTGCTGTCCTTCATAAAAACTCATTCAATTGTCAAGTATAAAGTCCATATTCACACATGAGTGATCGAACATGTGGTGATTTAATGTAGTCTCTGTAGACGATGACCTACATACATGTAGGACTACAGATGTAGTAAAGATGTTGGCCTCTTCACCAAGCCCAGTTCTTAATCCTCTTCCTCGCCTCAAACTGGAGCAAACAAGTCTCTGCCACAGCTGGCATCTCCAAAGTGAATACAAGAGAAAACGTGCCTGGAATGACGTCTTAAACAAAATCACAGAGTAGGTTTTACCTTGCGTGTTAATTCTCGTTGTCCTCTTGACGGTCTGTTCTTTCTGTTCTGACAGTGTTTTGCCAACCGTCGTCGGCTACGCCTCTTTGAGTCGAACTGAGTCGAGTGTTTTTGTTTTCCGCTGTGTGGGAGAGTGAGCTACAGGCAGCCTCGGGCAGGCTGCTGGAGCCTCCACTCTGGTGTGTGAACCCTGCTTGTGAAAGGGAGCGAGGAGCTGCCCCTCCAGGGCTCTGCCTCTCCTTTCTTCCTTCTCTCGCTCTTCTCCCCCTGCGCTCTTCCGTGCTCTTTCTCTCTCGCTCTCTTTCTGTCCTTCGCTACCCCAGCGTGAACAGATTTAGTTTTTCTTTTCAAAACCACACAGTATGAACCGTGTGTGTGTGTGTGTGTAGGAATGCGTACAGGGGATTGGGATGTTTTCATAGTCCCCAGAGAAGATGTGGTTTTGGACGGTCCCTAGGGGACGTGCTGCTGTGGGGTGTGTGTTGCATGCTAGTGCTTTCATGCGTGTGCACGGTTGCATGTGTGTGTATTGTCTGAGCCAGCCTGTCTGTGTGCTGACAACCGAAGAAATCCATGCCGTCAGTGTCCACAGTGTATGTATGGAGTGACCTGTTAGTGGTTGGAGCATGAGGAGGAGCCTTCTCTTCAGTTTTTAAAACATATTTATTGCACCACTTTTCACTTTGTACCAGTTGCAATTTTAAGAAGTACAAGTACATCCAGCTTGTTGTCTATGTGCTTCTCTATATGTTTGTTGCGCAAATGTGCAACTATTGTTCCCTTTGGGGACAATAAAGTATATATTAATTGATTGATTGATCTACTCGTAACGTCCACACCTGTGGCCTGTGAGGTGGGAATCACACGTTAATGTGTAGGTGTAGTACAGAACGCCTCTGTTCAGTTTACAGGTCCGAGAGTGAGTCCCTCTCTCTGGGAAGACCTCGCATCTCCCTACAACATTGTCAAACATCACATCCCTGTCCCACACCTCCAGCCGCATCAGGTTGCCAATCTCCACAGAGCCAAAGTTGTACGTGGTGTCCCACATGGGGTCATTGTTGTTCATTACTGTTGCGGTCTCCTCATAGATGTCATTGTAGAAGATCTGCACGTATGCGTCCGCCCCTGAAAGATAGTCCCCCCTCAGACCCGCTGCTCGGTGGATCTCTAGCTTCAGTGTCCCCCTTCCGGCCTGAAGGGGGCAGCAGTGCTGGTCCAGGTTGGGGCTCAGGGAGCAGTTCTTAGAACCCATGTGTTCTTCCTGAAGCCGCTTTTCCTTGATATATTCTGTGACCGCACTCTTGAGGTTCTCCCTGACCTCTGGATCCTCCACCAGTTGGTGCAGAGGGAGGATGTCGTAGGAATCCACATCAGGATTGTCATTGAGGCTGTTAATCCAGTTGTCGTAGGACTCTGATGGGTCCTGGTCATTGAGGACATCTGGGACGTACCTCCCCCCCCCCCCAATGACTTTGATCTTGTGAGTCATGAATTCCTGGTAGAAGCCCATGCTCACGTTTCTCTTGCGGAGATCATTACATTTGCTGGAGAAGGGCATGTTGAGGGGCAGGAAACCCAGTGACATCTTCAGTTCAATGTCCAGGCAGTTTTTGATCTCTGACTCTGAGAAACCCTTCAAGGTGGCCAGGCAGGTCCTGAAGGCGGTGACTCTCCTTACACTGCCTCCCAGGGTCACCTTTTCTGGGGAAATACAACAATAGATTTAAAAAATACTGTCTTTTCAACAAAAATGAACAAAATAAAAATGAGAGAGAATGAGAATAACATTTTTAGGTTAAATGTCTAATTTCTTTTTGAAATTGTTATTGTTGAAATCTAGAGTAAGTTGAAGAGGTGTGACAAAATATTGTTGATTGTGGTCCCCAATATCGTATCTCTTCAGACTCTAAATATCATAATTGAATGCTCCCAATATTGTATCAATTCATCTTTTTTATTAGCTTAGAAATGGTTTGTGGCAGTATTACATGCCTGACCTCATTCAGGCGACCTAATCGTGAGGATGCCTATCAGTCTTTCTGGGTTATTTTTCGACTAATACACTTTTTCTAAACATACTAACATGCATCATGTTATGAAATAATGTGAATATATTGGATCATGTCTTTTGATGTGTGTCACATCACCAGATTCTTGCCAATACGAAATCTGCTCTACAAAATCCCACAATGTAAATGAGAGCTGCAGAATTACTATTTGGCAATAGCTTGGTGTTTGTTTTGGGTATCCTGGAAACTTTTAAGCAGTTTTAGTAAAAGTAGTTTCAAATGATTGGTTAACCGCAGACATCTGACCTGGTGGATGTAGTGTGTTCCATAGGTGTCTATGAGTCTTCTGTGCCGCACTCTGTCCTTGGGAGCAGCAGCACTCTGTGGGAGGCGGTTCAGATGGTTGTAGAACTCTGTGCTGAGCTGAGGGTGGTCAGCCAGTCTGTAAACTAGTGTGCTCCAAGCACCCGGAGAAGCCTGGGATACCAGCCTTTTGCACCGTAGTGTCAATCAGGCTATTCTTTTCTAAGAATAGACAACCTCGAACTAGACAACCTCTTTGCCACAACACTAAAGAAAACCTTCCCTTCTAGATTAAGAAGACTGATGGGCTTAAACTGACATGCCTCTACAGAGTCCCTTTCTTTGGGAATGAAAATTCCCCCTGCTTTATGCCACGCCTTAGGAATAACCTGTTTCTTCCAGACTACCTTCATCAACGTCCAAATCAACCTCAGCACATCTGGCACACTCTTGTACAGCCTGTAGGGGCCTCCATTGGGCCCTGGGGTTGAAGAGGCCCTTGCACGCCTTACTATCTCCTGTACCTCTTTCCACCTTGGTGGGCTATGATCACTGACTGTTTATCGCTCCGCTAGGAGCCTTTTTTTTGTGGGGGGGGGGGGGGAGGGGTAGCTCTCTAAACCTTTCCCTGTCTCTGTGCACTTTCTAGTCCTTCAAGCTCATTTTTTTGAAGCCCTAAGGCTACCATTTTCCTCCCTACTAAATAATGACTTCACAAATCTGCCCTTCCTCTCTCCTCCCTCACCACCTGCCTCCAGGACATCAGGAGCGGGATGAGCAGGAACTTTCTAAAGCTCAACTGCAGCAAGACTGAGGCCTTGCTCATTGGCTCCAAAAACACCCTCTCCAAAGTACAAACCACCATCGCCGCAACCACCATCATCAATGGCTTCCCTGTACCTTTCTCCAGCCAAGTCAGGAGCCTCGGTGTCACCCTGGATAACACTCTTTCCTTTGCACCCCACATAAAGAACATCACCCGGACAGCTTTTTCCACCTGTGCAACATTTCCAGACTCCACCCATCCCTGTCACAATCTAGCACTGAAGTCTTGGTCCACGCTTTTGTCACATCGCAGATCGACTACTGCAATGCTGTTCTCCTTCACACCAAACTGCTTAAAAGCCTCAAATGATTCAGAACTCTGCCGCCTGGATTATCACCTGCACCAAATCATCTGACCGCATCACTCCCATTCTACTCCAACTATACTGGCTCCCTGTCCAATATCGCATTGATTACAAAAACCTCATGCTCACCTTCAAAGCCCTCCACAACTTAGCCCCCACCTATCTTTCTGACCTCCTTCAGGACTACACCCCTTCTCGTTCCCTGTGTTCATCTTCTGCTGGCCTTCTGATCAACCCCTCATCACGCCTCAGCATATTGGGGGCTAGAGCTTTCAGCTGCACTGCTCCCAGGCTCTGCAACTGCCTTCTCCCACATGTCTCGTCTTGTTTTATTTATGCTAGTCATGTCTAGCCATGACTTAACTGTTTTTGTCTTAACTATTTAACTATTTTATTATATTGTTTTTATCTTCTCCTGTGTTGTAAGGTGTCATTGGGTGTCCTGAAAGGCACCCCTAAATAAATAAAATTTATTATTATTTTTATTAGTATTATTACAAATCTAAACAGATTCTTGTAAAATGCTATTCTAGCTCGCTCTTTCTTTTTCCTGTTTTTCCTAATGCTCTCCGCTCTGCCAAATGATCCTTCACATCTACCTGTAACCTATTTAGCCCTTCCTTCGCAACCTCTGTAGCTTTCCTCCACAGCCTCCTGAGCTGTCTTCTCTCCCTGACAAGTCTGTCTATCTCTTGTTGGCGTCTAGATTTAACTACCTCAGTAACTACTTTCCTCTTTTTCTCAAACACGCCAAACCTTTCTGCTCCATAGTTGTAAATAACACCACCCATTTTTTCCAACTTACTTTCGGCAGTTCCTTTAAGCTTGTCTAAAATCCTACTCAGTTCAATGTTGATGTCTTCCCATTTCCTACCATCTGAGGCCACTGGCCACTTTATTCTAGGTTTCTGAGCACTAATTCTCTCCTTTTTAGGCTGGCTGGCCTCTCTGCCTTCCTCGGTGCTAGGACCTGGTTCAGGGGTGCTGATGTCCCGCGAACTGTGGTTTGTTTCCTGCCACTGGACTTCACCCGACTTATTTGATATACTTCTAAGGAAAAAATTGTCAATGCTGTGTTCCCTGTACCAAGCACCGCTTTCTCCCTTGGTGGATTCGGAGGCCGCTTAAGGTTGTTACCTTTTGCCAGCCGCACAAGCAGACCTGAAGCTTTTTCCCACCTACCTCTAAATTAGAGCCTTCCACAGACATGTTTTCCTTACTCGTAGTCAAGTCCATTCCAGAGTCAAAAGCCAAGTCAACCATGAGTGAGTCATCTTGTGCCCCCGCTCTTGCAGACTACGGGGTTTTTTTTCTCAAAGTTGCAACCGTAGCCAAGTAGTGTGTAGCCAACAGGTCTATATAACCTTGGCTACTGCAGCATTGAGTTGCTAACCCAATGCCGTCCCGGTGGGGTCTATTTCTAAATTATATCAATTATATCAAATTATACCAACTTCTATATACCAAATCATGAAGACGCTTCATACTTTTCAATCGTCAAGTGTAAAGTCCATATTCACACGTGAGTGCTCAAACATGTGGTGATTTTATGTAGTCTCTGTAGACGATGACCCACATAGTAGTACAGAAGATGTTGGCCTCTTCACCAAGCCCAGTTCTTAATCCTCTTCCTCGCCTCAAACTGAAGCAAACAAGTCTCCACCACAGCTGGCATCTCCAAAGTGAATACAAGAGAAAACGTGCCAAAAAACATGCACGAAATCAAGGAAGGGGTTTTACCTTGCCTGCTGGTTTTTCGTGCCCTTTTAATGGTTTGTTCTTTCTTTTCTGACAGTTTTTCTGACAGAGTCGTCGTCGCCTATGCGTCTGATTTGAACAAAGTTTTGTTTTCGCCGTGTAGGAGGCGGTACCCCTCCAGGGCTCTGCCTCTCCCTTCTTCTAGGCCGGGAGCCAGGTCCAGCCCTCAGAATGTTTTTTGCTATGTTTTTTTCACTATTATTTCCTATTATCTTATACCTTGGGCCATTACAAGTTGATAATGACCACCCCCAACTCGGCCCCGTTTGGTCTCAGGGGCCAAAAAACTAAAAAATTGTGAAAAGCTTCTGGCGAAATGATGTAATTGCAAATATTTAGGTACTGCAACTGCATTAATGGTCCTATAATCCTAAAATTTTACATGGTGTATCCTGACACATAGGAGAAACTGGCAGAAAAAGATTCTGGGGATTGCTGCCCTTTTACTGTCCAATATCACTTTCAACATACCCCAAAAGACAAAAAAATGTCTGTCCGCCTGACACATTGTCATCAAAAGTGATCATTTTCAAGCATTTTATCATCCATATCACTGCCTCTAATGTCCATGAAAAACTTTCTGAGTTTATAAGCTTCATTTTAAGTCCAAGATGACCTTTCTATCTAGAGGATTACAGCTGCTATGACCAAAGTTCTCCCAGTGTACCTCAAATCGGAGAAAACAGAACTTTCAAGCATTACCGTTCAATCTTTTTTTTTTGCATATGAAAAATATCAAACTAGAGTTGAGACTTGACCTATGTACTGCTAAGTGATTAAAGATGCCTAGTGTGCAGTCTGTTATCAGAAAGCCAACCTTCAATAGAGTATACGTTCTTTACAGCCTAATGCCGAAACAAAAATACAGCCCAAACATAAAATAGAAAAGATTTATTTGGTTCTGGTCATGTTAGTGTAATGTGTAAGAGAATATGAACAGATAGAACAATAGAATATGAACTCTCAATCATCGTTTTCCTCCTCTTCCTCATCGTCACCTATATTTGTATGGATTTCATCAGTCAAGTCATCTTCATCTGAATCCTTTTCTGCCAAGACATCAATGAGGGCTTTGGGGATGACGTCACCCTCAAACCATAGTGGTTCTAGCTTGCCTGTCTCTGTGTTTATGTGAAATCCATGGTCGAGCGGGCTTGGGATTTCCGGGTAGTGCTCATGAGACCTCTTCCAGGTGCATACTTGAAAGTTTACTCTATGCATGTGCTGTAAGAGGACCCTCTTGCAAGGTGGGAAGGTTGAGAGGTCAACGGAGAGATCCTGTCGAAGCTCCAGGCTTGAGCCACACATCTTCTTGACTTTAATCTCTCTTGCCTCATCAACATTCTTTATTCGATTATTGAAACCATAGAGGTGACAGGTGAACTCTTGAACACCGCTGAGAATCTGTTCATCGAGCTCCCAAGAGTTCCCCACTTTAGCAAAGATCTGAATAAACTTTGAATTCTGATTAAGAATCTTCATCGGGCGGACCTTCCCTTTGCCTTTGAATGCTGAAGTGCAGTCAGCACCAGTGAATGCATGCAAGGCCAGAAGAGCTGAAATGTGTTCCTGTGAATAATCTTCAGCCAGCTGATTAATGTTTATTAGTCTATCTCCCGTGTCAAAGATGATGTTGACAGTTGATGACTTGGCATAATACCGGAGGATGAAGAAAATGTCACAGTCTTTTGCTCTGACTCTAACTGTTCTGATGTGAGGCATTTTGGTTTGGATATAATGCATGTAAATGATCACCCTCACATCTGTTTCCTCATGTTTTGAACAGATCTCTGGTAGAAGTTGTTTTGACATAACTCCAGCATTGCATTCTATCTTGAAAGCTTTACCAGCTTCTATGAAAATGACAGGCCTTTGGATGATGTCTTCCATCATATCATGTGAGCTCCAGTGGTCCAGAAGTAAATGAATGAGTGCCTTCTTGTTTTCATCGTTTGTCAGAAAACCATTCCAATCAGCGGGGCGATGAACATTCAGCCCATTAACTATAAAGCGTTCACCACAACCTCTGCGATCTCTCTCAGCTGATTTTGGTGAATAAAGACGGTCAAGATAAGTGTCTGTGCTGAACACTGTTTCAGCTGCAGAAGGTAGACTTTTGAAGGTGCGCTCTGATATAGTCTTCATTGTCTTTGGTACATCACGCATGTAGAATGAAGAGTTTCCATCTTGAATGAGAGCACATTGGCTTGGAGAAGGAAGTTGTGCATTCTCTGCATCTTTGATCATGTAATTCATTCCTTTTGCTTTGTTGTTTTTTGCAAAATAGCCATCGATTGTTGAGATGGAGTATGGCGCCAGAGTCAAGGGATAGGTCATTAGGTTAGAGATGCTAATTTGTGACTTAAGTTCTTGTGATTTGATAAAGAAGAAAGATAAACCCACTTGTGGCCTTGTACTGGATCACTTTCTGGTTTGATGCCACAAGCTCCCGTTTAGGTGTGGTAGATGACATTGTCTTGAATTTGTTCCTCCTAATGGGCTCAAAGAAAAGGACCTTTTTTGTTTTAAGTCGATCACGGATGAACTTCTCTTTTTGAGTTTTGCCATTTTTCAGGGCATTCAGCACATCATAGCGCACCTCTTCTGGCATAGCTGCTCCTGAATTCAAACTTGTCAAGGGCTGAGAAGTCTGACGCTGAAATGGGTTAATAAAACTCTGAAAAGCTTCTATTGTTCGCTGCACTTGCTCTTCAGACCGAGTGATTTCACGTGGTCTGAGATTTCTTTGTTGCCTCTCTGTATGGTCGCCTTGGCCACTTGTCATTTCCCACATGGCTTCTACAAACTCTCCTTTGGCATGGGCAGTCAGGATATGACGTTGGCTCGCTTCATAATTGCTGGTTATTCCACAGATCCCAGCAGAATATGTACCAGACCCTGAGTTTGACTTGAGCCATTTCATAGCTGTTTCTCTATTGTTTTGTCTGTGTGGCAGCGGTTGCCTGGGACATGTGATCTAGAAACACTGATTGCTCCAGCGCTCAAAAGTTTCTCTGATCCTGGATGTGTTTCTTCAATGTGTTCAAGAAAATATCCTAAGTATGTGATGAATCTTGCATAGTTCTGCTGGTCTGAGCAGAAGAAGAGGTCTGGCATATTGTTTAGAGCGGCTTTGTATCCTTCGTAGTCATTCATTTTGATTGCCTTATTCATTGACAGGACGAGCCAGATGCAGTCAATGTATTCCATCCAAAACTGTCCAGTTTCTCCCAGCTCCCCATTTCTCACTGCTTCTCTGAATGCATGATATTCTGTCATGTGGTAAGATAGGCCTACTTCTGATGATAGAACATCAGTTAGAGTAGATTCATTCAGAGTGATCTTTTCCAGTAAAGCTGTTCTTTCTGGAGAGAGTGGTTCATGAGTTTCCAGATACTTGTCATAGAGGAGTCTCTCCAGAGCTTCCAGCATGGATTTGTGTGTATTCATTGCTCTGTCCCAATTCTTCCCATCGGTGACCCCAGCCACAGAGCCAGTGGTGATCAGATTTGCTTCCAAAGCCACTTCTACCCATCCACTCCCTTGACAGTATCTTTTGCCTATGCCTTTGAAGTATGCTCCACAGCAATGGAACGTACCAATTAGGATGATATGGTTTTGGTATTTTTCAGGTTAATTCCATACTAGAGGATAGGCCTTCATGCAAACACCTAGATCAAATGTACAGATGGTGTACTCTTGTCCAGCTTCAGAAGATGCAGCTTGGCTGCATCTAAGGCATTCTTGAATAGTTGCCAAGTCAGTTATGGGGGCATTGATCATGGGATAGTACCCAATTGTGGTGAGGCATTTTGGAGACTGTCCAGTAAGAGACACCCAGCCTGAAAAACCAGGGATGTGCTGATCTTTAGAGTTGATTTTACGAGCAAAGACCCAAATTAGATCAGTATCTGAAGATTTTGATTGGCTATATGTGGTTGAGTTACTGGAACTAGATGACACTAAATTGGTAGGTTCAGATCGTTTCCCTTTGTAATAAGTTGGCAACTCTGTGGCTGGACTTCTAAATGATCTCTGTTTTTTTGTAGGCTGAGTGTTAGGATTAGACTCAAGAGTGGGCTGTTCTGGGGTAGGGCAGTTGATAGCTGCACAGGACTCTTCTGTAGGCTCTGCTGAGGAAAGTGCTTCTGTATCCACACAGGGACCAAGATCTTGCATGTAGATCCCTGCAGCTGTATGAATGGACCCTGCCCCATATACATCTGATACCAGCTGATCAAAATTGTCCCAGTCACTGTGGAAGACTGCTCCATCAGGCTGCCTCGTGATAACATCTGAGTTGCTGACTAATGAAGCACTTTCGACAATTGAATTTGCCAGAGCCGTTTCAAGTTCAATTGAGTATGTGTATGACTCACAGTGACCAAGCCTATTTATCAAAGTGGTGATGCTCTTCGATCTGAATAGATGGCGTAGTGTCATACATAACAAGATGTGTTTTTTCATCTTCCATTGACCTGACGTTACTGCTCTGCAGAGGTCTTGAGAAATGGATGATGCCAGACTTTCCTCCCGATATGAGGGCTTCTTATCACCACAAATGAGATTTAAAATGAATTGTAAAACTTCCAAAGGAATCTCCTCATTTGGATCACGGAGATTGTGAGCCCTCGGAGGCCAAGGTAGTGGCTTAGAGGTTTTAAAGGCTGTTTCAATGTTCTTGTGAAGACCATGGCTGACGTCTGTGCTCCAATCAGTAATTCCCAACTCATAAGCTGAACGCACTGTCGTCTTCATGGATTCTAGGGATTTACAAAACACTAATGTGTCTTTGAATGGGCAGGATGAGAAATCGATATAATCTTTAAAATCAGGGCAGCATTCAATTTTTTGTCTTAGGTTATGGCTTGTGATCTCAGTAACAGCTGCTTCTCCGAATTCTGTTAAGGTTTCATTATACAAAGCTTTGAGATGAGCAAGTTTAACAACCTGGCCCTTTTCGATAACTTCAGTTTTTATATGGTCATGCACCCGAGTAACAGCTTTACTGATCAGTGCCTTCTTTGAGGCTATGTCAGATGATGCAGCTGAAGTGTCAGGCTGGGGGGCCCGCTTCACCATGTACTGCATGCGACAGCATTCATGAAACTCATGAAACATGAGTCTCCTTGGCAAAAAAGTCAACTCCTCTGATTTTGCACAGCAAGTCTTCATCACTGAGTTCCATAGCTTTTTTCTCTACATTTTTGTATGCATTTGATTGAAATTTCAGCAAACTGTATCTGTTGCCGGATACTTGCTTCACCGCACTACTTCTGCAGAATATGCAATAACTGCCGAACAAAACTGAAGAATCCATATGCTCACGTGTCTGTCTAATGGAGATATTTTCAGTTTGACACTTGCTTAAAGCACGGATGGCACTGCGGAAAAACATGCGTTGGCAATTTTCATGATACCCACAATCAGAAGACAATTCATCAGGAATTGATTCTAAAACATCTTGCATGCCACCACAATCAAACGTTTGAGTTTGAAGTTTCTTTTTCATATCATGGATAGCAGTAAATGAACTCAGTGGATCAGCCTTATTAGACAAAGGCATGAACTTGTCATTTACTGTCCCCTGGGAACCATGTAGGATGCAGTTTTCCAGGGATGGCTGAGGTGGAGGCTTCTGTTTTGAAGAACTCTGGCCAGCTGTCCAGTCTTCATCATTTTTTCGTTTTTTTGGCATGCTGACCAATATAACCTTAGATATATTGTTGCATTACATCCACCTGAAAATCTGTTTATTAATTACAACAATGAAATCATGTGGAGCATTCAATGTTTTATATTTCATTGAAGTCTAGCCTCAAACATAGACTGATGATTTGATGACAACCACTAGAAAATCAGTATATTTACAACAGTGAAATATTACGCATGCACGGACGTATGCACACACGTATGCACACAGATACACACTAACAGAGACACACTAACAGACACACACAGACACACACACACAGACACACACACACACACACACACACACACACACACACACACACACACAGATACACACTAACAGACACACACAGACACACACTAACACAGACACACACACAGATACACAGTAACACAGACACACAGACACACGAATACACACTAACAGACACACACAGATACACACCCTAACAGACACACTAACACAGACACACAGATACACACATAGACAAAGACACACCATCATTTCTCTCCCACTTCTGCTCTCACTATCTTGCTACAGTTGGCTGGCTATGCTAGCTAACAACCTGACAAGTTAACTAATAGCTAGCTAATTAGCTAATGTTATCAATCTAGAAGTAGAGTGAGCCTTATATGTAGAAAAATATAGGGCACCAATCTCCCAATAGAATCAATATCTTTCTATAACCAGAAAAAAGATAAACTTACCAACAAATTGTCTTTGCTGAAAACCTTCAGGATGTGACATGAAAGGTTAGGTAGTTCTTTTTTTACACCCAGACCCCAGTCCACCTGGGGGCTTAATATTATTAACTTATGTACTGTTATTACATACAGTACATAAGTCATATATATATATATAGTTCATATGCAAAAAAAAAGATTGATCCCATATTGAATGGTAATGCTTGAAAGTTCTGTTTTCTCCGATTTGAGGTACACTGGGAGAACTTTGGTCATAGCAGCTGTAATCCTCTAGATAGAAAGGTCATCTTGGACTTAAAATGAAGCTTATAAACTCAGGAGGTTTTTCATGTACATTAGAGGCAGTGATATGGATGATAAAATGCTTGAAAATGATCACTTTTGATGACAATGTGTCAGGCGGACAGACATTTTTTTGTCTTTTGGGGTATGTTGAAAGTGATATTGGACAGATAAAAGGGCAGCAATCCCCAGAATCTTTTTCTGCCAGTTTCTCCTATCTGTCAGGATACACCATGTAAAATTTTAGGGTTATAGGACCATTAATGCAGTTGCAGTACCTAAAAATTTACAATTACATCATTTCGCCAGAAGCTTTTCACAATTTTTTAGTTTTTTGGCCACTGAGACCAAACGGGGCCGAGTTGGGGGTGGTCATTATCAACTTGTAATGGCCCAAGGTATAAGATAATAGGAAATAATAGTGAAAAAAACATAGCAAAAAACATCCTGAGGGCTGGACCTGGCTCCCGGCCTATTCCTTCTCTCTCTTTTCCCCCTGCACTCTTCCTTTCGCTTTCTCTCTCGCTCTCTTTTTATCGTATGAATCTTGTGTGTGTGTGTGTAGGAGTAGGAATGGGTACAGGGGATTGGGATGTTTTGATAGTCACCAGAGATATGGTTTTTGACCGTCCCTAGGGGACGTGCTGCTGCGGGGTGTGTGTTTGTGTGTGTGTGTGTGTGTGTGCGCGGGCGTGCGTGCGTGCCAGCCTGTCTGTGTGCTGACAACCGAAGAAATCTATGCCTTCAGTGAAAACAGTGTATGTAAGGGGTGACCTGCTATTGTTTGGAGCAGTACATTTTATTTCAGTTCCTTCTCTTCGGTGCGATTTTTTTGTACCAGTGTTGTGTCGTTCCTCGTGCAGCTCTATTAGTGTTTACGATGCATGTTGTTTCAGGGTCAGTGTAATAGCTAAAATAGTCCTTACTTTTTTTTTCTTCCACATTATTCATGATATTTAGAAAATATTTTGTACATGCTGTTTGTAGACATAGTTGTTTATTTGTAGATCTGGTTGCAGCATCAGCACCTGAATGTGCAACGAGATGGTATTGGTAGCCAGCAATGATTGGGCATTGCATCACTTCAATTGTGTGCAAAACAGGCTATTTTCCAGCGCATTTAAAAATCAATAAACACAAATCAGCAATTAAAACATCTCTACGTGGTACTGTCAAAACTAAAAAATAAAAGGGTATTTAAAATTATCTGTCCAAAAAGTTTAAATAAGTTCACATAGAATACAGGCAAGCATCAACAAGATTGTACACTAAATTGTAAAATCGCAGTTTAATATCAGAAAGACACCAACAAGACGGCCACATCTTGGCGACAGCCAGCTGCACAATGAAAAACAATGACACAGGTCTCTTTGAGTACAACCACACAGCTGCGCCAGCGTGCCACATTATTTACATACATTCCTCGTCTCACGAGATCTAGCTTCTCTTGAAAGGTCCATCTTGAAAATGGCCTTGCAAGTGTATCTGCAACCAAATCAACGTTTTGCCCTCCTTCAGCCATTGTGGGTTAAAAAAGTGAGTAGATATATTCGATTTTTCTCTCTGCTAACAGGGTGTGGCTCCGGTGCGGCTTGGTTGATCTGCATTGAACTCAAGTGAGTAGGCCTTCTTCTAGTTGTTTTACGGTGGTAAGTGAGTATCCAATCACAGGACGCGTATATGTCACATTCAACGTGAGGCCAGCTAGAAGGCCTAATGTCAACAACTCCTGATCTGATTGGCTACCGCAACTGTCTATCAACTGTATGTACCCGTTCACTTACATTGCACAGACGCCCGCATTGTTGATTCTGAACGCCTCAGGCAGATTTCATACAGCCTGGCAACACAAGCTATCTTAATTCTGATTGGATAAAAACTCTAACCTAAAAACAACACGAACATGAAGAGAATATGAAGAATATTTTTATATATTCAGGGAAAGTAAATTTAAAATTTAAATTTAAATTAAAGGAAAACACCATCGTTTTTCCATACTGAACTACGTTCTCCCCTGATCTTAGATGAGTTGATACATGCCTCTCGCCTTTGTGCGTGCACTTGATTGCTCTGGTGCGCAGCGCTACTTCGCTAGCATGTAGCTTGGCCCAGTATATTCCGTAGGATCCAAACGGGGGTGAAGTTAGAAGGGGCTCAGCCACAGCTGGCATCTCCAAAGTGAATACAAGAGAAAACGTGCCAACAAACGTGCACAAAATCAAGGAATGGGTTTTACCTTGCCTGCTGGTTTTTCGTGCCGTTTTAATGGTTTGTTCTCTTTTCTGACAGTTTTATGAGTCGTCGTCGCCTATGCCTCTGATTTGAACAAAGTTTTGTTTTCACCGTATAGGAGGCAGTGCCCCTTCAGGGCTCCGCCTCTCCCTTCTTCCTTTTCTGTCTTTTCCCCCTGCACTCTTCCTTTCGCTTTCCCTCTCGCTCTCTTTCTATCATATGAATCTTATATAACAAATGTTTTCTTACGTGCTATTTGTAGATGTAGTTTACTTTTAGTATTTATTTGTAGATCTGGTTGCAGCATCAGCACCTGAAGATGCAACTAGATGGTATTGGTACCCAGCAATGATTTAGGCGTGATGCTGGGTGCTCATTTATTGGATGGAGACCCCATTTTTACAATTGCAGCTATGAGTTAGCTCAAATCTAAAATTGTAATTTTTCAAAAGAGTTAAATGTTAAATCCAAGTAAAACAAATATAATGTAGGTATACATGGTAGGCAACATAATATCAATCCTTTGTTATTAGTTCTGTGTGATGAATTGGGTTATATACTTTTCCAAAAGCATCTACTACTTCTACTACTACATCTACTACTACCTACTTTTCATTTCCTGAAAAGGTATGTTGTGGTGTAAAATTTGTTGCTTTCTAGTTATTATTTAAACGTTATTATCATTGTAAATGAAAATGTCACAGGAAAATATTTATGTATTAATTTTAATCCAGTGAAGAAACAGAAGAGAAGAATCAAATGTACCATGGATAAGTAATTTTTAGCATTGCTAGATAGCCCATTCCTAGATTTCAGCCCATCGATAATATTATAAAACTGTATTTCATCTTTAAATCTGTAAAATGTAAAGAAGAAGTACTAAATAACATTTGTATTTAGTACAGGGTATACAATTGGAAAATACAGCAAAATGTGATACAAGCAGTTTAGTATCATTCAATGATCAATATTTCACTATGGAATTTTTTTTAAGCAAGTAATACTTGAGAATAAGTGAGAATAGTCATTCTGATGACATAAATGTTTACCCCTTAAACCCCTTCAACTGTTTTCTTTCTATAGTAGAAACTCTACTAGATAGATACTAATAGAAATTAAAAAAAATAATAATTATTTCTGATTTATTATTTTTTTAGGAAGGTGAAGGTGGCCCTGCAGTTCCCCACTGGTAGAAAGAGGCTAGAGTCAGTAGCCCCACAAAACCAATGATCACAAAGGCCCATCCTACATTGTATCCTGCAATCGCCTCATCATATTCTCGTTGAAGCCACTGTACGACCTTCATAATGTCCTCTGACCTGGCCGGTGTCCACGTCTTGTTCTCTCCCATTCTTACCCAGCTCTTCCCCCCCTCACTCATCACAACCGCCTTATGCTTATCCAGTGTACTGATCAAGGGAGGCCGAGTGAAGGGAGGAAACATGATTGGCAGCAGTTGACCACCCGTGAACAGTCTGGGCACAGTCCTGACGCAGTAGAGGATCTCACAGCCGTCACTGACTATGGCGAGGTGTTCGCTGAACTCCGCAGGGCAGCCCCGCTTGCCCCCTGCCAGCGGGTTGTCTGAATCGCAGCTGAAGAGGCCGCCGAATGGCACAGAGTACGCAGTGGCCATCTCATAGTCGTTGCTCACACAGATCTTCAGACCGTCGGACAGAAAGGTTAGTGGAATGAAGTGCAGAGGGCAGCTCTTTGTTTTGGTTTTGATATTCAGAAGGGAGGGGCCGTAGATCCCTCCAAACAGGAACCCAGAATTTTCTGGGGACTTGCCATTGATGGAGCACCAGTAGGTATCGATCTGAGCTCTGCGTACGTAGTGGACGTTGCCACAAACCTGGTGGTGGCATGTGAAAAGCCAATAGCACGTGTAAGCTTCTGTGTGACATTCGTATCTATTGTAACCCTCATGCCTCTCTTCTGAACGCAGTAGTGTGGGGATGTATGGCGAACGGCAGGAGAAGTTCCCTGTGTCGGGGTTCCTCTGGGCTAGGGCCTCACACAGTGGATCTGCATCAGGGCTGTGCTGAAAACACTGCTGGTAGATGCCACCAAAGCTGAGGTTTGTGGTCTGGCCCTGGCACGAATTGTCATCCACATTCGCCTGGAAGTTGAAGTTCTCGGAGTTGATGTCCACACAGCCCCGGTGTGTGTTGACTGCATAGTAACGCTCAATGGCTTGATTCACTGTTTGAGCCACCATGCCCACGGTGTACTGCGGCATATCGGGGAAGGTTTTGGTGTTTATGAAGTAGGGCAATGTATGACCGGCACGGTCAACGGCCACCAAGTTGTTTTTGGTATTCTCCTGCCACTTCTGCAGGCTCATGCCGGGGTAAAAGGGTATACCTCCGTGACTGTGGGTGAGAGAGTATGTTATGTTGGACTGATAGTCCTGGAGCGCTGAGTTCTCTGTGGTGTCTTCGCTGCTGATGTTAAACTGGAGTTTGTCGAAGAAATTCAAGCCGGCCAGTACTGAGATGGAGGTGGTGTGCTTCTTCTCGTTGGCCACAAATGTAGAGTGAAGGTAGTCCTCCTGGACCAAAGAGGCCCCGACATCCACTCCAGTGATGACATGGGTTCCGTAATCGAGCACCATCCTCTCAGCAAGATAGGCTGCATACTTGGTCTGGTTGTTTTCAATGGCGTCTGCTATCTCTTCTGCTTGCTGAGCGAAGGTGGAGTCTAGGTTGAAATCAGGGTAGACCTTGGCAGTGTACACCAAGTTGTGGACCTATGCGAAACAGAGTTCCATACAACCAGGTTGTTGTCATCAGAAAGTCTTTCAGAAAGTCAGATTCATTACTTACCTGTAATTAAAGGTACACTACTTAATTGTTTTAACATTTTCAAACGATTTCAAGAATTCAAGTATATTGTCATCATATCCAAGACATGACGAGATTGCATTGGCTGCCACAGTAATAGTGCATCCAATTTGTTTTTAAAACAAAACAATAAATGGAGAAGGGGAAAAAGGGAGAAAAGAAAAGAGGCCATAAAAATAGTGATATGGCCCACACATACTTAAGAACAGTGCAGACACATACGGAATGACCGTATTGCAAATGAGGGTATGAATGGTAATAAATATAAAGTAATAAAAGATAAAATAAGAATAAAAATAGAAAATCAAGTGACCTGTAGATAAATATAAAAGTGATACAGTGCATACAATTATGAGGGTAAGATAAGATTTCAAATATTGGATGGCTATTAAGCTGCATTGGCCTCAACAACTATCTACCCTTTTCCCATAACTTGTTATTGAGGCCTTTTGTTTAGGGATATCAGCCCACATGGAAAATGTAGACAAAAAATATTTAAAATATTTAAAATATTATGTTCTGTAGTTTAAAAAAAAAGAAAAGGTGTATTTAACATTGCATTTGTTGCCATGTTGCCAAATAATGTCACATGTCATTTGAGACTCAAACTGATCAAACAACAATCTCATGACACAATGATATATGTGGCCGTTTTAGCACCTTTTTTGGCTTCTTTTTTTTGTAAAAAAAAGTTCAAATACAGGTGCTGTGTCTTTGCGATGTATTCACTTACAAATAGCTGGCCGGTCTTACTAAACTAAATGCAGACAAGCCTGTAAAAAAACCTTTGTCTTTTATTGAAAGCCTGTAAAAAAATAGATTTGTATTTGTATTGATTCCTTGAATCTTAAGACCAAACCAACCTGCACTCTCATTGTGGTAGATGAATCTTTGACCTGGTGGGTTTTCACTCTCTGGTTCTCAGCAGAAAACTTTGCGTTCAGCTCAGAGAGGTAGGACAATTCCATGTTGATGGTCTGAGCTGTTGAGCTTTTCACCTCCAGCCAGGAACCAAGCATCTCCGAGTTGGTCTCCACGCCGGTCTCCTTCTGGGGGATGACGAAGACCTCATCTGGGATGAGGTACAGGCCGTCCTCGGTGGTCTGACACTGGGAGTAGCTGAAGTTCATGACCCTACCCATGTCCATGTTCCTCAGGTTGTCCCAGCCTCCGCCCGGCAGCACCTCCAGGGCTGTGAGGGAGAGGGTGGCCTGGCATCGGCTCAACCCGTTGGTCGGGCGTCCGAGGGGGTGAAGGGAGCAGGAGTGAAGGAGAGCGAGAAGGAGTAGCGGTGCTTTCCATGCCATGGTTGGATGACGAATGACTCTGGAGAGGCTGTTCTGGGTATTTGTGGGGCATGGACAGTTCCTCATTCTATAGAGTTTTCCAATTCCAAGTCACATGATGTAATTCTGTAGTTATCCAGCTTGGGATAAAGTATTTCTATTCTATTCTATGTAGACGAAGGCTTTCAGATGACCACTTCCTGAATGCTTCCTTTTGGAACACAAGCTGCCTTATTAGTGGACCGCTCGAAATATAAAATGTGTCTTCAGTTCTTTTTCAGTCTATTTGCTCCACTTAAAGTGATGGTTCTGAGTAAAATTCACCCTGATGTAATTTCCACCAATAATCCAGCCAAGTACCCCCTCAGATGCATTTTTAGCGATGGTCAATATTTATCAACTTTAGGGGTATCGGCCGAATGGCTTAGTATTGGAGTGAATGGTACAATGTGTATATCTCGTAAATTACCCCACTAATAATGCATGGATTGTTACCCAACTTCTGTAGTAGTACATATATGGTCCATACTCACAAAACAAGGCATTTCGAAGTTTGTAAGTACACCATGAGTTTATTTAAAAGAGCACTTTTCTGATAGCTTCAACTCTCTGTTGCTAAGGCTACCGCTGCGTCTACGTTGCTTCCGTCTTTCCGGATAAGTTCGTAAAAGTCCTCTTCAAAACTCACAAGTGTAAGGAAAAAGTTAGTGAATTCAACACTCCATCGAAATGTATTGAGAACTGGAATAATTGAATACTTGAAATTAGATGGAGTGTGACACAATGACACAGTGTGAAACAGGTCCAGACACATTCCCTCAGGTCCAGACAGGCTTCCTTCTCAAGTTTATTGTCACATACTCGATAACAATATACATCATTACCAGCAGCGATCACACCCTATTGTTTCAATATATTTAGAGCGAGGGAAACGGGAGTAATGTAAGGGTAGCAGGTTTTTTACAAGTCCAGCTAAAATGGATCATCAAATTTCCTGCAACCCCATTGTGAATATCAGAGGGACCCCGAGTTTGGTTGAGCCCCCGCTTTAAAAAAAAAAAAAAAAAAAAAAAAATCCAAACAGTAACGTTTGACTTTGACTCAAAATCCCCTTATCTCCCAAAACCTGCCTTTGTTCAAAACAAACAGGTCCAGACAGATGGTGGAAGCGCTTCCCTCTCAACTTTCAAGTTTATTGTCGTATACTCGATAACAACGTACATCATTACCAGCAGTGAAATTCTTGTTGCTCAGTTGAACTCAACTTTGCATCATGAAAGTAAAAATAAAACAAATGAAATAAGTGGCAGAATACAATAATAAGTGGTTGAGGTAGATAAGTGAATAATGGATAATGGATAAGTACATGTACATAGGGAGATGCTCACGGAGGTACAAAAGTAGATCGAACATGTTGAAAGAGGCGGGTAAGATAATATGGGTGATTTTGGGGGGGGCATAGGTGGTTAAACCCTCAACACCAGGTCTGGACTTGCCATATGGCTGACCGGGCTCTCCCTGGGCCGATGACAACTGTCTGTTCTTGTATAACTATTTTTTTTTTTTTGACCGGCTCATAAAACATGTTTATGGGCCCATTGTTTTTTAGTTGTTTTTTATCTTGATTGACACTGGGTTGGACCAATCTCATCTCAGAGCCTTTAAACACCAAAAATCACCCAATGACCTGTGGCACTTCTCTTGAGATTTTGGATGCAAGTCAGACAACATGTTTACAACTATAGTTTGCTCATAGGGCAGGTGTTGAGGATGGTGGAACACCTGGATCACCTGGACAGCGCAAAGGATTTTGGAAGATTGCTTTTTATCGACTTCTTAGCTTTTCACTGTATCAAACCACACGTTTTAGCCTTATGGACATATCGGTGTCAACAACATGTGTGTCTCATGACACAGTGTGAAACAGGTCCAGACACATTCCCTCAGGTCCAAACGCGCTCCCTTCTCAAGTTTCAAGTTTATTGTCACATACTCGATAACAACGTACATCATTACCAGAGGTGAAATTCTTGTTGCTCAGGTGAACTCAACTTTGCATCATGAAAGTAAAAATAAAACAAATCAAATAAGTGGCAGAATACAATAATAAGTGGTTGAGGTAGATAAGTGAATAATGGAAAATGGATAAGTACATGTACATAGGGAGAGGCTCACAGAGGTAGACAAGTAGATCGAACATGTTCGAGGCGAGTAAGACAATATGGGTGAGTTTGGGGGGGCGTAGGGGGTTACAACCATCAACACCAGGTCTGGACTGGCCATCTGACTGACCGGGCTCTCCCTGGGCCGATGACAACTGTCTGTTTTCTTAATTGTATATATTTTTTTTTTTGGCTGGCCCATAAAACACATTTATCGGCCCATTGTTTTTTTTTTGTTTTTTTTTGTTCCTTGATTGACAATGGGTTAGCCTGATCACTTCTCAGAGCCTTAAAACACCAAAAATCCCCCAACGACCTGTGGCACTTCTGAGATTTTGGATGCAAGTCAGACAACATGTTTACAACTATAGTTTGCTCATAGGGCAGGTGTTGAGGATGGTGGAACACCTGGATCACCTGGACGTTGCAAAAGATTTTGGAAGATTGTTTTTTATTGACAACATGTGTGTCTCATGACACAGTGTGAAACAGGTCCAGACACATTCCCTCAGGTCCAAACACGCTTCCTTCTCAAGTTTCAAGTTTATTGTCACATACTCGATAACAACGTAGATCATTACCAGAGGTGAAATTCTTGTTGCTCAGGTGAACTCAACTTTGCAAAATGAAAGTAAAAATAAAACAAATGAAATAAGTGGCAGAATACAATAATAAGTGGGTGATGTAGGTAAGTGAATAATGGGTAATGGATAAGTACAAGTACATAGGGAGAGGCTCACAGAGGTAGACAAGTAGATCGAACATGTTCGAGGCGAGTAAGACAATATGGGTGAGTTTGGGGGGGCGTAGGGGGTTACAACCATCAACACCAGGTCTGGACTGGCCATCTGACTGACCGGGCTCTCCCTGGGCCGATGACAACTGTCTGTTTTCTTAATTGTATATATATTTTTTTTTGGCTGGCCCATAAAACACATTTATCGGCCCATTGTTTTTTTTTTTTTTTTTTTTTGTTCCTTGATTGACAATGGGTTAGCCTGATCACTTCTCAGAGCCTTAAAACACCAAAAATCCCCCAACGACCTGTGGCACTTCTGAGATTTTGGATGCAAGTCAGACAACATGTTTACAACTATAGTTTGCTCATAGGGCAGGTGTTGAGGATGGTGGAACACCTGGATCACCTGGACGTTGCAAAAGATTTTGGAAGATTGTTTTTTATTGACAACATGTGTGTCTCATGACACAGTGTGAAACAGGTCCAGACACATTCCCTCAGGTCCAAACACGCTTCCTTCTCAAGTTTCAAGTTTATTGTCACATACTCGATAACAACGTAGATCATTACCAGAGGTGAAATTCTTGTTGCTCAGGTGAACTCAACTTTGCAAAATGAAAGTAAAAATAAAACAAATGAAATAAGTGGCAGAATACAATAATAAGTGGGTGATGTAGGTAAGTGAATAATGGGTAATGGATAAGTACAAGTACATAGGGAGAGGCTCACAGAGGTAGACAAGTAGATCGAACATGTTCGAGGCGAGTAAGACAATATGGGTGAGTTTGGGGGGGGCGTAGGGGGTTACAACCATCAACACCAGGTCTGGACTGGCCATCTGACTGACCGGGCTCTCCCTGGGCCAATGACAACTGTCTGTTTTCTTAATTGTATTTTTTTTTTTAGGCTGGCCCATAAAACACGTTTATCGGCCCATTGTTTTTGTTGGTTTTTTTTGTTCCTTGATTGACACTGGGTTGGCCCGATCACTTCTCAGAGCCTTAAAACACCAAAAATCCCCAAACGACCTGTGGCACTTCTGAGATTTTGGATGCAAGTCAGACAACATGTTTACAACTATAGTTTGCTCATAGGGCAGGTGTTGAGGATGGTGGAACACCTGGATCACCTGGACAGCGCAAAGGATTTTGGAAGATTGCTTTTTATCGACTTCTTAGCTTTTCACTGTATCAAACCACACGTTTTAGCCTTATGGACATATCGGTGTCAACAACATGTGTGTCTCATGACACAGTGTGAAACAGGTCCAGACACATTCCCTCAGGTCCAAACGCGCTCCCTTCTCAAGTTTCAAGTTTATTGTCACATACTCGATAACAACGTACATCATTACCAGAGGTGAAATTCTTGTTGCTCAGGTGAACTCAACTTTGCATCATGAAAGTAAAAATAAAACAAATCAAATAAGTGGCAGAATACAATAATAAGTGGTTGAGGTAGATAAGTGAATAATGGAAAATGGATAAGTACATGTACATAGGGAGAGGCTCACAGAGGTAGACAAGTAGATCGAACATGTTCGAGGCGAGTAAGACAATATGGGTGAGTTTGGGGGGGGCGTAGGGGGTTACAACCATCAACACCAGGTCTGGACTGGCCATCTGACTGACCGGGCTCTCCCTGGGCCGATGACAACTGTCTGTTTTCTTAATTGTATATATATTTTTTTTTTGGCTGGCCCATAAAACACATTTATCGGCCCATTGTTTTTTTTTTTGTTTTTTTTTGTTCCTTGATTGACAATGGGTTAGCCTGATCACTTCTCAGAGCCTTAAAACACCAAAAATCCCCCAACGACCTGTGGCACTTCTGAGATTTGGGATGCAAGTCAGACAACATGTTTACAACTATAGTTTGCTCATAGGGCAGGTGTTGAGGATGGTGGAACACCTGGATCACCTGGACGTTGCAAAAGATTTTGGAAGATTGTTTTTTATTGACTTATTAGCTTTTCACTGTATCAAACCGCATGTTATAGCCTGATGGACATATCGGTGTCAACAACATGTGTGTCTCATGACACAGTGTGAAACAGGTCCAGACACATTCCCTCAGGTCTCACGAAGACCAAGGAGATCATCGAAAACTAGAGGTGAAACGCACACCCCCCTCCACATCAACGGGACGTAGGTTGAGCGGGTAACCAACAAGTTTCTGGGAGTCCACATCTCCGAGAATCTATCCTGGTCCCTCAACACCACTGCCCTGATCAAGAAGGCTCACCAGCGCCTCTTCTTCTTGAGGAGACTTAAAAAGGCCCACCTGTCTCCTCAGATCCTGGTGAACTTCTACCGCAGCACCATCGAGAGCGTACTAACCAACTGTGTCACAGTGTGGTATGGTAACTGCTCTGCCTCGGACCGGAAAGCACTGCAGAGGGTGGTAAAAAAACGGCCAACGCGTCACCGGTTCCCCACTCCCCTCCATCGAGGCTGTCCAGAGGAAGCGGTGCCTGCATAAGGTGCGCAGCATCGCAAAGGACAACTCTCACCCCAACCATAGACTGTTTGCCCTCCTCCCCTCTGGAAAGCACTACAGGTCCCTGGTCACCCGGACCAGCAGGTTCAGGGGAAGCTTTTTCCCTCAGGCTGTCACCCTTCTGAACTCCACACCCATATGAACATTGGCCCCCCCCCCACCCCCCCCCAAGACATACACCCCTGCCCACCCAATACCTGGACCCCCCCCACCACCACCACCCCCCCAAGGACATACACCCCTGCCCACCCAATACCTGGACCCCTCACCCCCACCCTTCACCCCCCCTGGACATATTACATATTATTTATGGAAATGTTATTTATTGTATTGTATTATTTATTCTCAACTGCCGTTGCCCCCACCCCCATAGCCATACAATCCGCATTAATCTGTTGTACCCGTTCTGTTGTATTGCACTAGCGCACTATTACACCACCTGTACACTGTCTTGTATTGCACTACTTGTACATTGTTTACACTGTTTACAGCCTGTTTACCTTGCTACTGTTTACTTAACTGATTAATATTTACTTAACTGTTTAATGTTTACTTAACCGTTACTACCTCCACTTGCACCGTTACTACCTCGACAATCACTACCTCCACTTGCACTGTTTAATGTTTACCGTCACTTTAATAACTACTGCCACTTTTCCTGTTTTTCAATATTGCACTTTGCACCTTAATCTGCATTTCAACCTGCACCTTAATCGCTCATTTACACTTCTGGTTAGAACGTCAACTGCATTTTGTTATCCCTGTACTTGTACTCTGCACAATGACAATAAAGTTGAATCTAATCTAATCTAATCAAAAGTAGCGTTTGTGTTTCCCGGGTCTCACTGCTGCTGCTGCTACTGCCACATGCGAGAGTCTGGTTCAATTCATTCATACAGTTTCGATCCCTGCAATACATTCAACACGTAATGTTTATGACAGAGAGACAAATGTCGATCTGGATGTTGTTCCCACACACACACACACACACACCTCATTGATAGCGGCAGAGAGTGCAGCCAGCATGTCGCCCAGTGTTGCCAGGCGCCAGGCGTATTTTGAGAGAAATTATCGTACACCCGTCATAATCAAACTAATGATGCGCTATAGTCACTCTTGTGTTGAATAGCGTCTAACAGGCACTCACGGCTTTGCGTCAGTACGGAATGGATCAAAGTACTTCTCTGAATGGATTCATCAGCAGCCCCACAGTTGCGTTTCTTTCTTCTTTCTTTCTTTGTGTTGTTTTATGGCGGTTGACAAACAACTTTTTGGTGCATTACCGCCACCTACTGGTATGGAATGTGGACCGGGACTTTACACATTCCTGAATTTAACTAAATAATAAAATAAAAAATAAAAATAAAAATTACATAAATTATATTCTCTCTATTAATCTTGTGCTCCTGAGATACTGTAACAAAAAAGGAATAACACTTCTCTTTGGAGTTTCTTTGTAAAAGATCCCGTACATCAAACTTCAACTTAATTTCTTTAAGATTCAGTATCAGTTCTTCTCTCCTGATCATATTTCTGACAATAAAGCATCACATGTTCTAAATTTTCTTCTTCATTACAATATTCACATCTTCCTGAATTGTGTTTTCCCATTTTAAATAATGTACTGTTTAATGCTGTATGACCCAATCGTAACCTGGATATTATTGTTTCCTCTTTTCGTGTTCTCCCAATGCTTCTCATCACACCTACTTTTCTTTGAATTCTATATAACCACCTTCCTTTTCTCTATTCTTCCCACTGCTTTTGCCACCTTTCTTTCAATTTACACTTGATTATAGTTTTCACTTGTTTTACTAAATGGAACCGCGATATCAATATTATTCCTTTTTGTTGCTTCCTTTGCAAATTTGTCCGCCAATTCATTTCCTTTTATTCCTATATGTGCTGGTATCCATACCATTATTATACTTATTCCCATCATTTAAATTCTGTATAATGTTTGCTGTATTTCTATTAAAACATCTGGTCTACCTTCTGATTTGTTATTTCTCACACTGACTAATGATGAACTGGAGTCAGAGCATACTACTGCTCTCAAAGGTCTCACCTATTCAACCCACTGTAATGCTAGCAAAATCGCCATCATCTCTCCTGTATACACTGACAGTCCATCACTGATTCGTTTGTGGATCTTAATACTAAATTCTGGGACTATGAATGATATACCGATTTTATTAGCTGAGTTTTTTGAAGCATCTGTATAAATCTGAACATATCTATAATAGTTATTTTCTATATATGTCTTTATTACTATTGGGTGTAAAATAAATTCCTTATCTTTGTTCTTTTTTTCCAGCAATGTTAGATCAACAATAGGATCAGGAAGTATCCATGGCTGTATTACCGAGAGTGGTACCGTTTGACAAATATTTATTTCATTTACTTCAAGTTCTTTTGCTTTCGCCTCAATTACCCATCCAAAACTTTTTGTTTCTCTTCTCTCTTTCTCCCAACATTGTTTCAGTATATCTTGTGTCATTATGTCCTTTTAGATTAACCCAGTAATTTATTGATAACTGTGTTCTTCTTAATTCTAATGGCATTTCTCCCATTTCTACTTGTAATGCTGATGTAGGGGTTGTTCTAATAGCACCTGAGCATAGTCTCAAAGCCTGATACTGAATATTGTCTAACCTTTTAAGAGATGTGTTTGCTGCAGAACCAAATACTACACAACCATAATCTAACACTGACCTGATTAATCCTATATAAATGGTTTTCAGTGATGTTTTCTCAGCTCCCCATTCCTTTCCTAGCACTCAAAAAACTGATCCAAGCCCTTCTTTCATGTGACACCTTAAATTGTCGTTTGATTTGCTGAAACAAATCTAATAAACACTAAAATATGTAAATTTAATTGCCGTAACGTAATAGTTTCACCTTGACATTCATGAACTCAAAACAACTGTGTTTCACTTGAAGTGGGACCGCCCATTGCGCATGTTCGAAGCAGCGCGCTCTCAGCCTCCATTCCTCGTGGTCCTTTTTGACCGACAACTTCTGCCAACGCTGCTGCGGGATTTTACTTTACAGAGCCACGGAAAGCTGCTGTATTTCCACTCCTTGGTGAGTACTCGATATGGTTATATATTAAAAAGCATGCTGTGAAAAGTCCGTGAAGTGAGAAGATTTTTACTGTCAGTGAAGTCGGACATTGGCTAGCGGGCTAGCTAGCTAAGATACATGCGGGAGAATTAAGTTGGACTAAGTGTCTGTAGTTACTCTGACTAGTGTTATAACCACACAACTTTTACTTGAAAAGTGTATATGAACATGAATTATGAGCTCTAATAACTAATGAGTCTGTTTTAGCAGACCCCCCTCACCCTCCTCACCCTTTCACTCAGGGTCTCGCTCACACACGTCAAACCTTTCTACTTAGATGTTAGAGGCTGTTTGCGGCTTATAAAAGACCAATTAAGGCTGGGTTATGCTTCGTTTATACTTCCGCGTCGACGCGACGCTGGGGGGCTGCAGACCCTTTACGGACCCTTTACGTCCTCGACGTGCACCTCCCAAAAGACGCGCGTCGAGGCGACACAATCCCAACGCAGCGGCTTTGGCTGTGATTGGTCCGCTAACCACATTGGCTGGAGATCGCTTTTCCACTCGTAAACACCGCCACGGTGTAAACACAGCCTTGATAAATGCTTCGACTGATTGGCGACAATATATATATATATATATAACTTTTGCCTTCATTTCTGTATGCCTACGCTAAAGTATCACAGGCTCATAACTGCGTTCGAGCAACTGCGTGGCCATTGCGTGATCACGACGCAATCCCTACGCAGAAGCATAAACCAGCCTTGCAAACTTGTCGCAAATTGCCGTTTTGAATGCAATGTGGCTCATTTATGTGATAGATATAGTCTATGGTCACAACACCAAAGGCTAGCTAACAGTCAGTCAGTCACGAATATACAAGCTAGTTTTTTTTTCCGGTACAAAAAGAGAAGCTGTGGCACAAACATCATCTAATGCTGTCAGGAAGACGAGGTGTGTTTATGTGAACATTAGGTTAAATGACAAGCAGAGCATAGGTTATAATTAAGCATTACAGCTAACGTTAGCATTGCACTGTAAACTTATCTTGTGTCAACACCAAACTAGTCTTGTCTTCCGAAGTTTAATAAGATAATTCAGCTGTGCATTGTAAAGGAGAATCTGTGTTTTCTAGTGAGAGGTGCTTGTGCTTGGTAGAGGGAGCATTATGGTGGCTTTGAACTGTCTGCCTCACCCACTACAGAGGTTGCCTTAATTGAGCTTGGAGACTTGGAGGACCCATATCCCCTTGTGGAATACATCGTAGGGGGCTTGCACATGGTAATGTTGAAAATATTTGTCATCGTTAAAGGTTAGTGACATTGTTGAATATAAATACTGGAGCCCAACTGATATATCAGTTTGCTGATATTAGCCTGATCACTGACATTTTGGTATCAGTGTTGTCCAATGTGCTGATACATTTTTTTTCTTTTTACATAGAATAATGCAGAAAAAAAGTTGCATTTCAAACTGTAATGTTTATTTTTAGATTGTAAAATTGATAGTCATGTGTCAAGTGTTTGATAACTGTGTTTGAAGGATCATTGCAAAAAACTGTGTGTTGCTTTGGCCTAAAAAATTAAGTATCAGTCAGGCTCCGCTAAATAGTCTGGGTGTTGGATGTCTGGCTCTTGTAAAATCTGAAAACTATTTTGCATTTCATATATAATGTGTATGTGTTCTTTTCTTGTTCTACTTCTCTGTTGTTTCAGATCAGGATTAAAGGTGTTGCACAATGGCAAATCCAGCTGTTCTACGGGTCATCTTTGGTGATGGATCTGACTCAAAAAAATTGCATCTGGCTTCTGGTACTCCAGAAACAGTGGACGAACTACATCATCTCGTAAAGACATGCTTTCAATTGCACGAGGACTTCCGTTTGCATTACATGGATTCTGACTTTAATGAGTTCCTGAATCTAACTTCTGTGTCTGAAATCCAAAATAAGAGCACAGTCAAAGTGATATACATGTCTCTCACGCCACCTGTGGAACCCTACGTCACTTTGTACACAGTAGAACCATCTGAGGCTTTGAATACCTCAAGCCCAAACGCTGGAACCCTTTCTTCTTCATCACTGGCCTCATCAAGCAGCAATGATACACTGTGCACATCGACCCCACATTCATCCCCAGAATTTCATCCCTCGGGATTGTCTTCCTGGCCCCAAGTCTTTGTGGTCCCTAAATTCACCTATGAGGCTGAATTTGAGCTACAGCAAAATAATAATTTGTTCGAGACAAATGGAACATACTTCAACCCTGCCCCAAAGCTAAAAGGGGTCATCCTTGATGGCCTGGCTCAAGAAATGATGAAATACACCAAATACCCAAAAGACTATCAGTGTGAAGAGGTAGCAGCAGCTTTGACAAGGACCATCCTTGTTTGGGGCAGCTCGGATCCAAGACAGGATTTTGGGGATGGAAACAGTCACTAAAATATAAAATGCTGAATTATCGAACAAAGCTTGGGAGACTCGGTCATCCCGAAATCCGTGTAAACTCCTTGAAACACAAACGAGAAGGCCAAGGCAAAGCTGCAGCCAATATCAAGAAGCCTAGAAAGGCTGAAGTAAACTACATTCCTCTGCACCCAAACGGTGAAACTGCAGAGAGCTTGGAGAACGAGAGAATTGCTTTACTGTCAGAACTGAAAAAGCGTGACAACGAAGTTGTGATAAAAGCAAAAATGGAGAAAACCTTTTCCCACAGACGTCTTGAGGTTGTGGAACAGAGGCCTATGATAGGAGACTTAAAAAATCGATGGCCTGCCCTGTTTGAGCAGAGTGAAGTAGGTAAATGTTGGTGTGTCCTCAAGTTTTATTATTGTCCATGGTGATTAATGGCTGCAATTTACGAGTAACATGTCTGTACATTGTTGAACATTTTTCAGGTGAATGCAGAGTTGTTGCGGATCACCACGAAGCCACTACAATCTAAGTTCCTGTCACAGATGGACCACTTCTCAGACAAGCTGATTCAGATCTTCCAGAGCAAAGGAGGAGTTAAAGGGCAAAAGATCAAGTGCATCCTGGCAAAGACAGACTCGGTTGGCATAAATCGCATCAAACAAACTTTCACTGTATTGTAGTGGTTACGTTTTTTTTCTTGTAGATGCTCATTTAAAGAAGTATTTCACAGCTCACTAGGAAATAGGTGCTACATGATCAGAGAAAAGGGGCTGTGGTATTTGCTTCTGCCTAAAAGGGAGGGGAGAAACTCTCCAAATACAAGAATGCACTGCAGTGCATCATACCAAAAAAGAACTCTTGCAAGCTGAGTGGTGTACAAAAACGGAAATGCAACAGTCCGAAAACCAAAACAAAATGGTGGGCGCTTTGTCCTTGTGCACGTACTACTCACCGAGTAATGATAACAACAATCTGGTTTAAATTCAAGTATTTTAATCTCAGCAAGAGGGAGGCCTGAAGGAAGGAGGTCAGTGTTTGAAAACCTTACATGTTCTTAATAATTTCTGAAACCTACCTAGTGCAGCTATAATTTTCACAATTTAATTTAATGTCTACTTTTTTTTTTTACAGTTTGATTATTTTTTCACATATGTAACAGAGAGCCCAAAAACCTACTGATCTTCAGATTGCTCTAATCCCTGCACCACCATCATAACCAGATGTCTTTATTTGTCACCGATGTTTTAGTGCCATGACATCAACATAAAGAGGGGGTGCATCCTGAGAAGCCTTGTTGTCTATGTCAATGAAGAACGAGATGTGTTTTTCAAGGAATATTTGGTAAGTTTATTAAAATTGTCTCATGTAGTATCATTGTAAACCTGCAACATAAAAAATACTCTAATTCATCTTTTTTTAATTTTTCCTGCATTTCCTGTCTTCTGGGACCTCCATTTCATCTCATCAGGACATTACTGCAACCCAGTGACACGTAGTAGTCACTGTACACACTGTAAATTATCATACAAAGATACACACACAGTACACGCAGACACATATACCTTTATAAGTGGGGATGGATTTGGTTTCTCACTGGTGAGTTTTGCTGAATATTTTCTGTGGTAATAAAAGGATAATTGAAATTTCATAGTTTTAAAACTGAAAAATGTTGGCCATAAAGGTGCTAACATTATGTTGCTACAGCTCTCTTGCACTGCTATAGCCTTGGCTCTGACAGCTCCAGTTTCAGGCAGTGATGGAGCTGAAGCTGATCAGGCTCAGTCCACTGTCATCCATGTTCTTCAGAATCTGAGGAGCAGTCTGTAGAATATGCTCCACCCTGTCTCACCTCCTCCTCTCTCCCTGTTCTGTCATTGTCTGCCCACTTTTTAAGCATTTTTCAAAATGATGCAGCAGGTGAAGTTAGGCTCTGACCGCAGGGGTTAGTTAGTTACTCTATAATACTGAGACTAATCTAATTCCATGCGTCATTTATGATAAATACTATGAAACAGCCAATGACTTCAGGAAACAACACTGATGTGTGCATCAGAAGATTCTGTAAAAGCCTGACATAACCATCCCTAACCCCGGCCAGATATCTTAGGTCAAACGTTGAAGGCTACAGCCTGAATTAGCACCTGTTTTTTTTGACCAAGGCAACTGATGAACTGTTGCTTTAAACTGCTGTATGTAGTAACTGTGCATTTGTATGTTGTATATGATTTTCTGTTTGTTGTTAAGCATTTTACTTATTTTTGTTTTCTGCGTTGTGGTTCAGTCCGCTGCAGCTGAGGATGCAGAGAGGGACATCACCACCACAGTCATGGGGATTTACACAATCCGAAAAGATGGACATGAGGAGTCAGAGGACGTGGGAGTTGTGATTGAGGGCATTAAAGTCCTCACCAATGTTGGCAGCGTCATCAGGGGGTTCGTCATGCTGTTTGGGCTTATTTATGCCCTTGATCTAGCCTTTCCTGGAAAACTCAAGTACACCTTTGAGTTTTTCCAGAAGATCATTATGAACTTGGATGAACACAAGCTGAATGCAAAGATTCTTGTTCTAAAAATATGTTAACTGCTTGTGTAGCACATCTTGAAGTGTGTTCCTATGGATAGGCTGTGGACTCAAAGAAAAGTTTCAGGTTCTGTTTTGTACTTCTACCATGTGTGTAGTATAGTAAAACCAAAGTTTTCATGTTTAATGCGAGCTGGTTATACCATGCCTTAGCCTTTGCATGTATATTTCATGCCAGTTTTTAGGCACTACATAGTGCAGTTAATAGTTGAAATGTACAGGGTCTGTCTGAACTGGTCAAAACATGCCTTAGCTTTTCTGCCTGAAACATATAGCAAGGCTCTGAGGCCTTTTTTCTGTTTTGACACAAGTGACTGTCATCAATATGTTGATGAGTTCCATGTTTTATATCTATCTCTCTCTGTCTCTTTCTGTCTCCCTATCTCTCTCTCCGACTCTCTGTCTCTCTCTCTCTGTCTCCCTATCTGTCTCTCTCACTCTCTGTCTCTCTCTGTCTCTCTCTCTCACTCTGTCTCTCTCACTCTCTCTGTCTCTCTCACTCTCTGTCTCTCACTCTCTCTATATAGATATATAGATTTAGACATTTGTATGAGATTTTATTCATTTTAAATAAAAACATATTAACCAGATTTTGTGTTATGTGTCTCTGAAATGGGGGGGGGGTAAAATGAAGAATTTTATTTTAGACCAGCTATATTAGTTTGAGTTGTACAAAGGTAAATCTGTTTAGGATAGTTAATGAACTTATTTTATTTTGACTGTATTTGATAAAGATGAGTTCGACCAACTGAATTAAATCATATTACAAGGAGGTTCTTAGTTTGAGTTGTACAAAGGTAAATCAGTTTAGGCCAGTTAATGTACTTATTTTATTTTGGCTGTGTTTGATAAAGATGAGTTCGACCAACTCAATTAAATCATATTACAAGGAGATACTTAGTTTGAGCTTGGGCTACATAAATTTAATGGATGGAAAACCTGCCCAAAATTTATTTGTGTTCATCCAATGAGACATTTAAAACTTTCTTACATTTGTCATCCATTTTCTGAATATGTACATTCCATGTAATTCTTTCATCGAACCACAAACCCAAAAATTTGAATAGTTTTACTCTCTCCAATTCTTGATTATATAATCTAAAATTTAAATTACCCACAATTCTTTTTCTTGTAAAGAACATTGTCTTTGTTTTATCTACAGAAAATTTTAATCCCCACTTAAATGACCATTCTTCTATTTTGATAATAGCCTCTTGTAGTTTATTCACAAGGAATTCCAAATTCCTACCCCTTTTCCAAATTGCCCCATCATCCGCAAAAAGAGAAAATCCCATCCCCTTTTCTACACTCATAAAAACATCATTTATCATAATAGAAAATAACAAAGGACTGACTATACTCCCCTGAGGCGTTCCATTTTCAATATCAAATTTCCCTGAATAACACTTCCCTATTTTAACTTGAATAACTCTTCCCACCAAAAAATCCTTGATCCACCTATACATTGGGCCTTTAATCCCTAATTTTCTTATTTTAATTAATAATCCCTCTTTCCACATCATATCATACGCCTTCTCTATATCAAAAAATACGGCTACTACACTTTCCCTATTGATCTGTGCTTTCCTTACCTCATGTTCTAAACATAGAGCAGGGTCCATGGTGTTTCTACCTCTTCTGAATCCACTTTGATATTTAGATATATAACCTTTGCTTTCTACATAATGTTATGTTATATCTTTCATTTATCATTCTTTCCATTATTTTGCATACGTTAGATGTTAATGCGATGGGTCTATAACTCCCTGGGTTTCTACCATCTTTTCCTGGCTTACATATCGGAACTACAACAGCTTCTTTCCAGATTTGTGGTAACCTTCCCTTTCTCCAAACCTTATTATATAGCTCCAGTAAAATGGCTTTAGATGATTCACTAAGATGACTTAACATGATGTAACATATCTGATCTTTCCCCGGTGACGACATCTTAGTTTTCTTAAGAGCATAATTCAGTTCTGCCTTTGTGAATGAAACATTTATTAAATCATTGGCATCCTCATCTTGCAGTAATAGTTCCTCATTCTCATCTATTGTGGCTTCCCTTCCTTTTCGCCCCTCTTCACTTATATTACTAGAGCTATGAACCTTGACAAAATTCTGAACCAACATCTCTGCTTTTTCTTCATCTGTTGTTGCATCAGTTTCATTTTCAGTTAAGACTGGATACCCATATTCTATTTTAATTCCATTCATTCTTTTAATCATTCCCCATATTTTACCTATTTATGTTTCTCTTCCTATTGAATTACAGAATTTCCTCCAATAATCCTTTTTTGCATTTTTAATTATTTTCCTCACATTTGCTTGCAACCTTTTAAATTCAATAAGATTCTGGTAATTTTGAGTTCTTTTTAGTATTTTAAATGCTTTATTCCGAGATTTTATTGCATTATCACATTCCTTCGTCCACCATGGCACAATTTTCTTTTTCCTTCTACCTCCCTTCTTTTGAATTGTTTGCTTTGCTGCTCCTATAATGGCTTCACAAATAGAACGATTTAATTCATCAACATCTTGATTAACATCTACTTTTTCCATTTCTTTATCACTAATATGCTTAAATTTTTTCCAGTCAACACTACTAAAAACCCATCTGTCATACTCTTCCAGCCTCACGCCTGTTTCTATTATTATAGGATAGTGATCACTTCCCACTGTTGTTTCTTTTACAATTTCCCACGTACAAATACCTGCCAGTGTTTCTTAAGATCCACGGCAGACTCCCTACCATTCCTAACATCAATTCTCGTACCTTTCCCATCATTGAGGCATAGGTTTTTAATTTCCATCATCTCTTCAATCACCTCTCCATTTTTATCATTATAACTATCCCATAATGTACTATGAGCATTAAAATCTCCACAACAAATAATTTCCCCCTCTAAATTTACAGTTAATTCCTCCAGTTCTTCCAATAAGTTAAGTTACTTGAGTAAAGTTAGCTATTTTGATTACATCATCTTTTGTCCAAACTTCAATCACTATCATTTCCCACTCTTTCCCTTTCTTTACTATTCTATATTGCTTTTCTTGTTTTACAAATATTATACAGCCTCCTCCACTTCCCTCCACCCTATCTCTACATATACTATCATATCCTTTAATTACGAAATCTAATCTTGTTTTAAGCCAAGTTTCTTGAATGCATATAATTTCTGGTTTATTTCTAAGCCCGTTAATAAATCCTTTAAATTCCTGACCGTTTGCAATTAAACTCCTTGCGTTCCATCGTAAAATAATCATTTAGTAAGTCTTGTCCCCAAGAACCACTGATTTCCCCACTTCCTCAAGTCTTCTGTTGATTTGTTCCCATGATATATCTTTCATATCCAAAATATTTTCAGCTCCTTTCACAATTATCTTAATTTTCTCTGTTTTGTGTTTAACTTGATCCGCATAGTTGATCACATATGCAACAAACAAAATCAACTTGTCCACATCTAGTTCAGTATTCCTTATTGCTTGCCCTCTCCGACCTCCTCCTGATCTTGAATTTTCAATAGTTTTGTCTGTTTCTTCCTTTCCCTTTTGTCCTTCCACTGTCTTTATTGCTTCAGCATAGCTTATATTGTTGACTATTTTCACTTGTTGAATTTCCACTGCTCTCTTCCTGACTTCACAACCCCCATCTGTCACATTATGTTGTCCCCCACAATTACAACATTTAGCCTGCACATTGTCTCCACATGCCTCAAATTTGTGTTCCCCTCCACATTTAGCACACCTTTGTTTTCCTTTACAAGCCATGGCTATATGCCCATACCTCTGGCATTTGTAGCACCAAAGCGGAGGAGGAACATAAGGTCTGACTGGGAAACTCATACATCCTATCTTTATTTTATCCGGAAGTATCAATTCCTGGAACTCCAAAAGGACTGACAAGCTTTCTTCTCTTTCCCCATTCACTGTTCTTAACAGTCTCTTTAGTCTCCTCACCTCACCTCCCTGAATACTTCTTTTGATTTTTTCCAAATCCTCATCAATGGGAATGCCAGTTATTACACCTCTAGACACTTTATTTTCACCCAGAACTCTTCTTTCAGTCACCACCTTCTTGCAAATATTTTCGATATGTAACGCTTTATTTCTCTGTTCCTCATTTCTGCATTTTACCAACAAGTTCCCAACTCGAAGGATCTTAACCATTTCTACCTCTCCCAACTTCTTTTTCAACTCCCTTGTCAGCGCAATTGGACTTAAATTGATCTTCTCATCTTCCTTCCTGAACCTAATTATTATTTTAAATTCTTCCCTTTCTACCTTTCTGCGAACCGTCCGGTTATCCTCCTCTGAACTATTTCCCTCTAAACCTCTTTTATTGTTCTGACTAGCCAACGTTCGTACATCCATGCCCTTCCTCATATTCCTTCGCCCTCTACCTCTATCAACCGGAGACCAACCATCAAAATCCATTTCCTCTTCTTCCTCTACTACCTGTGTGTCCATCCCGATCCAGTAACACACCAGTTTATGTCAAAAACCGCTGATCTCCTCTGTCCAACTCCTCTCGCTGGCGCTTACTCCACCGGCCAAAAAAACAGCAAAATCTTTCACTGCAAATGTTCTGCCCATCCGTCGCCTAGGGGTCTTTGTCTCCAAGTCGGCCAAGTTAAACGAAAACATGGGAAAGAAAAAGCCCAGAGTTGCGTTAAGCTAACTTGTCCCCCATAAACAATGACGGGTGGGAACTAATGAGCCAAATGATGAGGCCTGGAGGCCATGTTAGGAAATAGTCATAGCACCAGGTTTAAAAGGTAAATAGTATTCATGATAACTGACAAGAAAATTAAGATCTGGCTTCACATATTGACATTTTATTTTCAGAGAAACAACATTGTCTCTGTCCTCAAAATGACAACAATTCATAAAATAAACAAAAACTGCACTTATGCAAACTTAAAAGTGCCTGCACCAGGTTCTAACTTCAAATAAAGTGCAGTTCTATGTGATTTTTTGTTTTATGTTAAGGCATATAACATAATAAGGCAGCTAACACATGTTGTATGACATGTTGCAGGAATGTCAAAGACTGTATTTTGCTATGCTGCTTAAAACTCAAATAAAGATATTGTGGAAAAAAATAAAAAATAAATAAAGTGCATATATAACCTGGCTATATAATAACCTGGAAAATAGGTAACCAGAATAACAAATTAATAATAAAAAAAATAATAAATAAAAAACACTCCAAGGGGTACATGTTTTTTTCCTGAGTTGTCTGTCCAGTCTGTGTCAGTCCCCCTCTTTGGCAGTTTTCTGAATGAAATGAAGAAGAGCAAGAGGAGACTATTGTTTAGATTAATTACATTACATGATAGATGACTAGAACTCTGTTCATAATGTGCATGAAACAGTTTAGGCCATCAGCTAGGCTTAAATAAATAATTATACAGTCTTATCCATCTTACATACAGTAAGATGGATAAGATGGCAGGTGTCTCCTCATTGACATGCTTTAAAAAAGTTATATTTTTGCCATATGCACAGCAGGGTTTAGGTATGGAAGACTGTGATAAGATGGCTTTAACAGGTGCTTATATCAATCTCTAATCATGATTATATCTTATTTTATTAAGCAGGCTAATCTACATGCAAATGTGCAGCCTTGCATCGTCTGATGTAAATTACAATTAAAAAAAAAGTCACGTAATGTGCAGCGTTGTACAGTGATATAAACACAACATAAATATAATCAACTAAAAGTCACATTACCGCTGTCTGTTGAAACACCGTTCAGTCAGCTGTTCTTTCTCTCTCCATCCCGTGCGCCCCCTGCAGGTCTGAAGCATCTCCATTTGTAGTGGCCGGTTATGAAGCGTTTTGCTTTTGAAGACCGTTTCTTGGTTGGAATCGTTTTGTGCTTTGCATCGTTTCTCTATTTGCAGCGCGTTTGATGATGCTGCATTTGTCTTTGTTTTTTGCAGCACGTTTTTTCATTTGCACCACGTTTTTCTTTTTGTACCTCGTTTAGACTTGTGTTTTAGTTTGCTCATTTGAATCGTTTCTGTACTTGAAGCTGTTTTCCTTAACTGAGACGCATTAGGCCGTTGCAGTGCGTTTGGCCCTTGTCGGCCACCGTAGTATCTCCCATGCAATAAATGTGTTACGCTAGAGAAAAATGGGGGATCTGGGGTGTTGTTCTCCACACACGAGAGAGTCTGGTTCAACTCATTTTGTCCAGACCGCACACGCTAATCCCTGTAATGGAGCAGGTGTTGTAAATCAGCACTTGTGCTTGGTGAAGCGCTGGTGTCCGAGGGAATAAGTTTTTGCGAGGGAACCATTTGCCAGCCGCCCGTGGATTGCTCTTTAGTGCGCCATGGGACACTGTGGTAGTTGGAGTACATGTACCAGACAGGGGGTTGATGCCTCTTATCGGCGAAGTGATGGGAACTCTCGGAGGGGAAGAGTATCAGGGACGAGTATCAGGGTAAGGAACAAAAATCTCTGCAATCGAAATAGTCACATTCCGAATGTTCACAACTTTGTTGGTTTTACAAAGTTCTCCATCCTTTCACAGTTACAGGCGCAGCACACACCTACAGCAAAGAGAGAAACCACCCCCCTTTGCACACCTCCCCGCAAGGATGCCACGCCTACTATAAAACAGGCTCCTGGCCATACCATGGGGAAAGAGCAACCGAGAGCAATCATGTCCCTCTTCCCGAGAAACCACACACCACGACGCCTGGTACCAGACATGTTCATGCCGACTCCTGTGTTTTTGACCCAGGGGGAGAATGATCCCGCAACCCAGCCCGATTCGCCGGCTTCTTCCGCTACACCTCCTGCTTCCCAACTCCTCATGCCGACTCCTGTGTTTTTGACGGAGAATGATTCCGAAGGAATGATTCCGAAGGAGAATGATTCCGCCACCCCACCTGCTTTTCCCGCTACACCTCCTGCTTCCCAACTCCTCATGCCGACGCCCGTGTTTTTGATGGAGGAGGAGGCGAATGATTCCGCTACCCCACCGGCTTCTCCCGCTACACCTCCTGCTTCCCAACTCCTCATGCCGACTCCCGTGTTTTTGACGGGGGAGGAGAATGATTCCGCTACCCCAACTGACCCAGCGCCCGAGGCCCTGGACCAACCTCCCGCTTCACCTACGCTGAAGACGATCCCTGAAGAGTCTTGCAGCGAGGGTCCCGCTTGTACGCCCCCGAGGGGGAATCCCGCCTGGCCGCCGACTCCACCACCACCCGAGGTTGAGGACCAGGCGGACGGATGGATGTTCGATACTTTCTTTAAAAGTGTAAGAATAGCCGTGCTCCACTTGCTGGGTAAAACTATAAAGATCTACCAGGACGAGATGTGCGAGGGGTGTGCCATTAATCATCCTTGCCAGAGACGGCACCAGTGTCTGGCTGTGCTTGAGCCAGACTTCTTCGATGAGCACTTTGAGTGGTTGGCGGATAAGCTCTACACCGATAGGCTTTTTTTCAGCCATTGCAAACTTTCTAACTGCGCTGAACATCAAGGCGGGTTGGGTGAGAATCAAAAATACGGTACAGGGTCTTTTACACGAACTGAGAGCAGGGAGACAAATCAACGATGTGATCAGCGACGCGATGGAACAGGAGGTTGGGGATGATGAGACTAAACGGGATCAACTTGCCACGCTGTACCAGGAATGGTCCTCGTTTTAATGTTTTGTTCATGCGAGTTTGTCAACTAATTGTTTTACCTATTATTCATTTCGTTTCACACCGTTGTATTTGGTGTATTCGTAATCAGTAGTTTTTCTTGTTTTAATTTTTTTTTTTCGTTTTCACACTGTTGTATTTAGTCCTGATTTTGTCTTAAGTAGTTTTTATTATTTTTTTCGTTTTCACACTGTTGTATTTAGTCCTGATTTTGTCTTAAGTAGTTTTTATTTTATTTTTTTCGTTTTCACACTTGTATTTAGTCCTGTTTTTGTCTTAAGTAGTTTTTTTTTTTTTTTCATTTTCACACTGTTGTATTTAGTCCTGATTTTGTCTTAATCAGGCTCCGCACCCCGGGAGCTTTGGGGGGATAGAACGCCTCCGCAAACCAATTTCAAGCCCACCTATGCGATATGCAGGCCCTAGCAGACTATAATGAGGGGCATAATTATTTATTAATGGTTATAGATGTGTTTTCCAAAAAAGGCTTATGTACGTGCTCTAAAGAGAAAAACGGCCTCCGATGTAGTCGAAGCCTTTGAGTCAATTTTTGAGGAGAGCCAGAAGCCCTTAAAACTACAAACTGACGATGGAAAATAATTTTTTAACAAACATTTTGAGGATATGATGAAAAAACATGGCATCATACATTTTTCCACAGCTAGTGACCTCAAAGCCTCTGTGATTGAACGATTTAATCGCACTTTAAAAAGCAGAATATGGAGATATTTCACTGCTTACAACACCATGCGATATCTCGACGTCTTAGAAGACTTGATAAAAAGCTATAATCAGAATTATCACAGCAGCATAAAAATGGCACCTGCGGATGTCACTGCAGAGAACGTCTATCAGGTGTTTGAAAACCTGTATGGTAAATCTCACCAGGCCAAGGATAGAATTAAAGAGGAATTTTAAAGAGGGGGACCTTGTCCGCATATCAAAGTTGCGAGGTGTGTTTGATAAAAAGTATGAACAGAGTTTTACTGGGGAAATGTTTACAATTTCCGAATGCATCCCTCGCGAGCCGCCTGTGTACAAACTGAAAGATTATGATGGAGAGCCCATCCAAGGTTCATTTTATGAGACAGAGTTGCAAAAAGTAAAAAATGATAAAAACAGAGTGTACCACATCAAGGAGATTCTGCAACGGCGTACCGTATGGGGTGAAAAACAAGTGCTTGTACGTTGGAAAAACTGGCCCGAGAAATTCAACAGTTGGATCAATGCCTCTGAAATGATAAACGCATAAGATCTGCGCCGCGTTTGCCTAGAGTATCATTTCACCATGTACGGGGCAAAGGACGCTGGGTTTTACGTCACCCTACCCTCTAACGCCAGTCTCAATGTTTTCAAAGATAACAAGAGTTCCAGCTACCGTGTTGATTTAGCACAACATATCGATTTAGAGGGACCATGGGAGGTTGCCTTGACGGAGATTTCATACCCCTACAGTTGGTATAACATACATGAGGATGAGGCGTTTTTTTGTTGGAAGATGCGAACCAAAGAGGGGTCTGAGACAGGAATTTCTTCATACGTTTACAGAGGGACATTACGACAACGTAAAAGAGTTTGGGGATATGATGCAAAATCAGTTTAAACTAATAAATTCCGATATTCATCTAACTTATAACCACCATCAGAAAAGATTTTTCTTCGAGTCAACGACTCAGACGCACCTACTCTACAAGGGACCACCCGCTTACATGTTGGGTCTAAAGTCGGGAGAATGGTTTGCGGCTGATCAAAAGGCTCCCTACCCAGCCGATATGAAGGCAGGGCTTTATCATTTGTACTGTTACAGCGACGTAGTACGCCCGCAGATGACTGGCGACGCTTATAATAATAATAATAATAATAATGTATTTTATTTGTATTGCACTTTACATTTGAGCAATCTCAAAGTGCTACAGAGCAGAGAAGGGATTAAAAACAGTTGGAATTTATACAATTAAAAACAGAAATGGCAATAAATAGTTTAAAAAAAAGAAAGAAAAGCAATTCAACAAACAACAAAAAAGTGAAACCTAAAAACCAATAAAAGAACATTTAGAAGAATGCTTTTGTAAAGAGATAGGTTTTTAGGCCTTGTTTAAAAGCATCTGTAGTCTGTGGGGCCCTGAGGTGGTCAGGGAGGGCATTCCACAGCTTCGGGGCAGCAGAGGAAAAAGCCCGGTCACCCATGGTGTGGAGCTTGGTTCTGGGGACTTGGAGTGTGTTTGTGGCTGCAGAGCGGAGGGAGCGTGAGGAGGTCTGGGGGGTGAGGAGTGCACCCCTCCTGAGAACGATCGATGTTAAGGGGTCGTTCGGTAGAGTCACCACACAGTATTTCAACCCTATTATTTACCTGTTGCCAAACAACACATTGAAAACATTAAGATTGAGATAAAATCGGACCAAAACAAGCCGGTAGATTTTACATACGGGAAGTGTATTGTGACGCTTCACTTTAGACCAAAAGCTTGAAATCCGTTCTATATATATATAAGCCACCTGATTTTCGACATCATTCAGTATCATCTGATCCTGCGACTGAGACTAACCGCTGACGGTTGTGGACAATAGATACGGCAAACTACAGCGGAAAAAAATGCTTCGTGTAGACGTGCGGGGCGATCCTCACAGATTTGTACATTATTATGAGAGTCAGGTGGGAGGAAATTTACCAGGATTTTATGGAGCGCCCGTCATGTACGGTCGCGGTATACGCTCTATCTTTTCAAAACTTTCGTTTTGTATCACCCCTGGTAAAGAAGGGTTTTGCGATAGCTAAACCCCATCTCAAAACAGCAGCCGGCAGCATTGCGTCGGATGTGTTCAAGCACGTAGTCAGCGGTGAGCAGACACAAGAGGGGGCAGTGCAGGGCTTATGGTAATGGCACGTAGACAAAGGAAACGACCTCCGGGGGAACGTCTCTCATCAACCTCTCTAAAACGTCCTGCTAGTAAAAAGAGGAAAGTAGTCGCGAGAAGCAGGCAAGCAAAGAGGAAGTCACCCAAGAGCTCTGACACATTTACTTAATTCAGATTAAAATATCATGGCCCTGTTACACCAGAAACGCAACGCAACTTTCCAACAGATCCCCGCTAAGGCTTTCCAGCTCCAGTTTAACAACGGCTTATCAGTGAGAGAGTTTTACAACATGTTCCTGGCTACGGGGAGACACCTTAAAGATCCCATGCCACACCTATTTTATTAATTTTTTTATAATCCTTGATGTCCTTTGATCGAGTTTGTAACATTATTTGTGTTGGAAATGTCTTGGATAGCTTATTTCAGGCTTTTCTAGCATCACTGAAAAGCCTGGTAGAAAAGACAACTGGTTTTTGCATGAATATTCATGTATTAATGAGGGTTGCTCTGATTGGATCACTGTTCTCATGAATATTCAATATTTAAATTCTGCTTTGCTCTGATTGGATCAGCCTCTGAACGACTAAACAGCTGTCAACGTGCTTACCGAGGCACAACAAACCTAAAAACAATGGCAGCGATTTTGCCTTACGTGTTTCAATTCAATTCTTTATTTATCACAGACACTAGTACAAGGGGCGGCACGGTGGTGCAGTGGTTAGCACTGTCGCCTCACAGCAAGAGGGTTCTGGGTTCGAATCCACCTGGGACCCGGCACCTTTCTGTGTGGAGTGTGCATGTTCTCCCCGTGCTTGCGTGGGTTCTCTCCGGGTACTCCGGCTTCCTCCCACAGACCAAAAAACATGCAGGTTGGGGATTAGGTTAATTGGTGTCTCTAAATTGACCATAGATGTGTATGTGAGTGTGAATGGTTGTTTGTCTATGTATGTTAGCCCTGTGATAGGCTGGCGACCTGTCCAGGGTGTACCCCGCCTCTCGCCCGTTGCAGCTGGGATTGGCTCCAGCCCCCCCGCGACCCTCGTAGAGGATAAGCGGTTACGATAATGGATGGATGGATGGATGGACTAGTACAAGGTCCATAGCATATAGTATAAAAATCAGACAGAAAACATAGATTTAAAAAAAAAAAAACAAGCCATCAAGACAACAAGCCATCAAGACAACAAGACAAAACAAACCATCAAACATATAGGCATTCTCTCCAATGCCTCCTAAGCTTAGAGGACTACCTCAATGAGCTCTTAGCTGGGTTCACTAGAGCTTCAATAATACTATTGTGTGAGAGATCCAGGCGGCACATGAATTTGTACATTAAGTTTCTAAGGACTGCCTCACAGGTTGTAAAAAACAAACAAGTAGCTGGCACTAAACCATCTAGGTAGCTGCATCAGCAATCTCATAGTGTCATTGTAGGCTCTGTCACTTTAAGCTCCTGCAAGCTGCTTTTCTTATATCTACACCATAGATGAGCAGTATACAAAGGTGTACAAAAGGCTCTAAACTATGGAGGACTAAAAGTGCCTAAATTAAATAACCATTAACCAAATAACCACCATTAAATAAATAAATAAATACACCATTAAATCATTCTTAAATGTGTCATTAATTAATCAAAATTGGAATGAAATAATTAAATGTTTCATTAATTAATTAAAATACCGATTAATTTTATGTAAAAAAAAACAAACGTATATAATCATTTCACTATTTAATTAATTCACATTTACATTTCGTGATTTACATTTACATTTCATGATTTACATTTACATTTCATGATCCTGTGTTGCGATGCTTCATGAATTGTCTAAACTGTCAAACTCGCCCATCAAAGTTGGTAGGCGGATCTTAATGCCTGATTGGTTACCCTGCGCATCAAGTCAAGGCAAATCAATTCCAGATAATGGATTGACGCAGAGCTCTTTGACACTCCGAACATCGCTGCAATTTGACCAGCGGGTAACCCACTAAGAACTTGATGCTCCAGAACTGCACTCGATATGTCAAACGCCAAACGCCTGGTCCCTGTGTGTGTTGGGCCTGATGCTCCCTGGTTACCAAAGAAGCGGTGGACTACTTCTTCTAAATTTGCAGTCACTCTATAGTCAACATCAGGGGCGGAGCCAGACTTTGTGTACATCGGGGGCTTAGCCCAGAGGGGGGTCTGGGGGTTCTCCCCCAGAAAATTTTTAATTTCTAAGATGCGATTTCCTGCATTCTAGTCCTTTTTAGGGTGACCTGCTGGACACTAGCAAATCCTAAATCTCTTCTAATTCATAGCCTACATTTTCAGTTGCAGGGGCTGCTCAAGACAATACTATTTAATTGAAAGAAACAATAACCATTCGGTTGTCATAACTTCAAAAGCTTAATAAAGATCCAGGGCTTCACAAACCTGGAACATCAGTCTGTTTAGCAGCAGCTGTTGCTGCTGCTGCTGGTGGCGGTGGTGTAACGTTAGCTGTCCGCTTTTTGAAAAAGCTTCTGATATCCATTGATATGATTGATATGATGATGATTGGCAGCGACGAGAGGGAAACGCTTAAGCCTAGTTTATACTTCTGCGTAAAGTGACGGACGACGGATACGGAGAGCCCTCTCCGTCGACGGAGAGCCTGACGGAGAGCCTCTCCGTCGTCTCCGTCGACCTGAAATATTTTTTAAGTATCCGTCACTCCGTCTACGTACAACGGAGACCGCAAGGGCTGCGATTGGTCCTCTAAACACGTCATTTACACATGAATGACTCACAATGAATCACATTCTATCGCTATCGACTTCTATCACAACGTAAACACTGGCCGCACCAATACGCTTTATACGCTATATATACGCTATATATATACGCTACATATATACGCTTTACTATATGGAGGCATAAAGCTCCAAAATGCTTGAACTTGTGAAACTTAAAAGAGACGGTGGCAAATTGCAAGTTTGTGTACGGTTTTTACTTTTAAAAGCATTTCATTTATAACGTATCCCCTTTTCTATTTAATAATTGATCCCCTCTGAACTAATTTTCCCTTTTGTACTTATTTGCTTGAATGTCATGGCCAGTCTTGCGTAGCGACCCATACTGGTCAAGCCGGAAATTGCATTACGTATCCGTCACCACGACGGAGAGGACTCGAGGGGTGTCCGTAGTTACGCAGACGGATGACGGATTACGCAGTCGGAGAAGCTTTATTTTTCTGGACAGGCAGGCTACAGGCTGCTTTCCTGCGCATGCTGCCACTCTCTGGTGACTTCCAGTACTGCACACATTATACTCAGACCGGCTCAGAAGCGAGATCCGGGGCTCTTGAGAAAACATCCGGGGCTTGAGCCCAAGTAGCCACCCCCTAGATCCGCCACTGGTCAACATCTTGGTCGGAAAGTGCGGAAATAACTCCCAAGAACTTCAATACATTCCTCGAAGTGTCTATTAGTACCCTTGGTATTTTTAGTCTATCTGTGTGGCTAAGGCTATTAACACAATTTTCACGAGAACATGGGGAATCAGAAAGGTTTTGGCTTTTACTGTTTATCGGTTGGTAATAACGGTTCTGATTAATTTTCTGATGGAAAAGTGTTCTTTTATTTCCAGAATCTTTGTTCAGTGAACGCATAAACCGGTTTGTTAGTTAGCAGTTAAAAAACATATGTAGCCTGTAGTAGGTAAGGATGGCCGACTTGGGAAAGGAGGGGGGCGTTTACGCTGACAATCACGTGGAGAAACAATAAAGTCTCGTGGCCGAGACGAACTATCGTTTGTTCTCGTTGTCTGAGTGGTGTCGCTACTGGTAGGATCCGTGGCCTGAGGAACAGCATTGTGCTTAGGCAAAGTAATCGGGGTTGCTGGACTTTTCACAGAGTTACCGTACGGGGATGGCCGAGTGATACACAACCGAAGATGGGTGTTGGTATTCGTGACCGTCACGTTTGTCAGGTAGGAACTTGTGTTGGTTCCAATTATCCCTATCGTTACATCTCAGCTTTTAACTCTTACAGCGCATAGCGGGATTGTCCTAACCATTGCTGTGTCTGTTTTAGGAACGACTGTGCTGGGAGTGATTAATAGCCACTGTTTTATTTGGTTTATTTTCGTTTTTGTTGTTTTTATGCTGAGTGCCATATTATCCTATGTTGTATATCGCAATTAGCTACTCTTTCACGCTGAGGACATTCACGCAGGCCCATAGCCTACTTGGCTGCAACCCCAGGCCTATCTAATTTCCTCAACATAAGCCTCCGAGGTTTTAAACCAAGCACCTCACTTTTAATCGTATGCGGTGGTTATATTTGCTTTGTGTGGTGTGTATTGGATTACTTTGGTGTATGCCATCTTTGTAGTGTTGTGAACCTGTATTTTATTTTCTCCTTTTTTTGTCTTTTGTGTGTTATGTTTCGTGAGGTAGTTGTCCGGCTTTGCCTTGTATAGGCCCTTTAAGTGTAAACCTGAGGCCTAGGTTGAGTGCCCTATGTACTGTTGTGAATAGTCTGTTAGCGTTTGTAGAATGAAAATTAATAAACTGTGATTGATCTCGTTATAGAGATATATTTTACCTGGACAAAAGAAATCAATTATATGTTGGTATTATTCTCAATCCGTTTCCTGCGTGCTTTCATGCTGTGGGTAACACATACAATCTCTTTGTTTACTGTTGCCAAGCAACCGAAGTTTACAGACTGATCACTGATTACCAACTGGTCAACTCTTGCTTTACATTTACTAAGACCTGATGGTGTAGTGGTTAGAGGATAGCTAGCTCTTTAATGCAAAGATTGGGGGTTCGATCCCCAGGTGTTGCAAGCATTTTTCTTTTATTTTGGACTGAATACCGGCATGAAGATCCTTCATGTTCTCTATCCAGGCCCTCTACTTCAGACCAAAGCAATGGATCAGACTAGATTAGCGCTAGCCCCACCCACTGACTTTGATGGGTGAGTTTGACAGTTTAGACAATTAATGAAGCACTGCAACACAGGATCATGAAATGTAAATGTAAATCATGAAATGTAAATGTAAGTTAATTAAATAGCGAAATGATTATATATGTTTGTTTTTTTACATAAAATTAATCGGTATTTTAGGTAATTAATGACACATTTAATTATTTAATTCCAATTTTAATTAATTTATGACACATTTAAGAATTATTTAAGGGTGTATTTATTTATTTAATTTTGGCACTTTTAGTCCTCCATACTAAACAGAGAGCGTTTGACATTAGAAGAGCACATACTGAACTTGCGTAGTAACATGTTAGCCTGGGCATATAATTTACGGCGTTGACGATATATATCTTTATCATCACTAAGATCATCTGAAATGATTTTACCAAGATACTTTACTTCTTTACACACCACAAGTGGGCTATTACACAGATAGAAAACAGGGAAAGTCCGTTTTTTATCCTCTCTGCTTCTGACTATCATGAAATTGCTCTTTTTCGCATTAAATGTAATGTCAGGCCCCGTTTACACGATGGGAAAACGCAGATATTTCCATGCGGTTTTGCCTCTCATTTACACGAAAACTCAGTTTTCATCAGAGAAAACGATTATTTCTAAAAACTCCGGGCAAAGTGGACATTTTGGAAAACCGGTTTCGCGGTTGCATGTCAATAGGGAAACCGGTGTTTTTGCATTGTGAAACGTTGGTCTGTCGTTTTGAGTCGTTCGTTTGGCATTTCTGAAACGCCACCTGTTTGCTGGAAGTGTTCGTGACACCCTTCGCCGGCTGTTTTTATCATTGGTGTAAACACAATTATTTTCACAAACGAGGAGGAGAAAATTGCCGTTTTCTAGAATACCCTGCTATGAGTAAACGTGGTCTCATACTCAAGGCCATATTGTGTGCATACCTTAAGTAGTGGCTGCAAGCCAGCACTGCATGGACTAACAATGGCCAAATCGTCGGCATACACAAGATGGTTAATGAGAGAGCTACCAATGAGGCAACCAGTAGGACACAAACTCAGTTGAACTGACAAATCATTCATGTATACGTTAAATAAAGCCGGCGATAATAATCCCCCTTGACGGACACCATTTGATACATAGAATGGGGAGGATATCCCACAGCCCCCATGTTTGATCCAGAGTCGGAAGATGAGCCTGAAGGAGAAGACCAACAACAACCACAAACACGTACGATGATGGACGTTTCAGAATGGTAATTTGTGCTAACTTAACCTATCAGACAAGTTTGATAAAATACTGGCATAGGGCTTAGTAGTGGCTATAGGCCAATAAACAAAGCGTAGGCCTATTCCCACCTCTTTTATTTCCCGAAATAGATTATGCACTTCCAAATCGTTTATGAACCCAATGCATTTTGTAATATTACAAAATGACACGGTACTATCCACATTTAGGCTACGCATAGTAATAGTACAGGCCTATGCACTCAGCTTTCCCGGAGGCTACCTGTCCAAACACTTTTAGTATGTCTTTTGTAATCATCACGTCGTGGTCCACCTTGCTATGATAATCACATTTCTGCTTTTTATTAGACCACTACACACCTGCATATAGCCCTTTCCATCAAATAGCTTGTTAGTGATTGCTTTATTGATAGACATTCTAACAGAGCAACAAGGTTATTCAAATAGGCCTAGGATAGTCATAACTCATAACTTTGTATTGGCATTCAGAGATGTTGTAGGCCGATTTTTTCATTTTCATAAAACCAGACTGATTTTTTTATATATATTAGGGAGGCCTATAGCCTAATTTGTGTTTCATTATCGATGGCTGCCAAACACATTGCCTACCTTTTGCTTCAGGTGTACCTGTGGGAATTGCTCTACAATGCAGACAGAGGTGGAGAATGTATGCTGCAGGGAGACACCAACGGTAAGACTGTCACCATGGGTGATATGGATTACATTTTGGTTATACACTGTCAGTAAAATCAGATTTTATTAATCAAACATATCTGATTGCACAGGTTGTAAGAATAATGGAAGAGGAGAATCCACCAATATTATGCATGGCCCTCCACCCAGGACTAGATCCAGTTTGTTTCAATAGGTATTCCCAGCTAAATGCCCTGAACATTTATCAACGCGGTTATGGGAACTTACAAGTTAGAGGCAATGAGTAAGTGAGATGAAAAAATGTCTACACTATGGCACATCAGCATATTCAAACATGTCTACCAAGCTCATACACTATTTTGTATAGTGAAAGTCAAAGTGATGGAGCTGTACCTACCAATAATACCAATACAAATAAGGAACATTTTGAACAAACTTTATTCTATTTACACATGACTAAACAAGTCATATATAACTCACACACTATATACAGTTCGGCCTTGGCCATATATTCATAAACAACAATGTCCTCTGCTTTTTGACAGCCGTTGCTGGTACTTGGCCTACAGGTCATTTGTCAGCTGGTGCTGGGGATATCTTGGCAGGAAGGTACGTGTTGTCATCCCCTCTTGTGTAGTCCAACGCATACGAAGGGAGTTCCCTGATCCTGAAGGCCAACATGTTGGCTTTAAACCTCCTCCACTCTAAAGCGTGAAACATAGGCCGCAACAGCGTCTTCTAAGGGTGGATGTTCGTATTGGGACGACAGGTCACTGGGCACAGGAATCTTCTGATGTTCCTCCAAGTAGGGCAGGGGGTTAGGCACTACCTTTTCAAAGAGGAGATGCATCAGGCTGAAGATATAGCCTAAAAGAAATACAATGTAGTTAAACTCCTCATGTAACAATGTACAAAGTGTTTTATACATCAATAAATATTTTCTTACAACTTACAGTATGTTGGTTGTGTTTTTACTGCTTTCACTGTGGACTCTTCCCCTTCATCTTCCTCCTCTACAGCTAACCGAGGTCTTTTAGCTGGCGTTGGCTTGATTGGCGTAGAGGTCGAGGGTCCCCAAGGTGCATCATCGGTAGTTGTACTCACACTTACAGAGCAGGCAGTAGTTTGTGTGCCTAAGGAATATTACAGCATATTACTGTTTTGTTACACCATTTATGTGAGAATAACAACAGAAGCCATCCAGTAATCTATAGATTACATCTGTTGTGTAGAGTTACAAAATGAGTAGAGTAATTAAGTGTATATACTATGGCTGGCAAGTTGTGCTGAAAACAATAGTACACAGACCGTAGCAAACATTTGAAGTTTATAGTTCATAAAATCTACTAGAAGGTGCATGAACTATTTAGATTTTTACAAACCCTATTGTATAAATATGACATCTCGATGAACTGAGTTTACTTGGTTTAGCCACCATTATCAACACTGCATGATCAGAACTAAAGTTACTTGGCACATGAGCATTTGAAAAATGAATGAAATCACAAACCTCTGCTTCTCACATGACTGCGTAAAGTACCAACAGAAAGCTGTGTACCACTGGATGACAGACTAGGTGGATCTGTTTGGCAAGATGCATGGTTGTTGGATGTTCTTGATAGGCCTGATGTGCTCTAAATGACATAATACACATAAGAGACAATTAGACACCAAGTAAAACATAAAGCTAAATCATAGCCTGAAGCCAAATGAATAAAGTCCTGGAAAATTTGACATAGATGTTAACTTACACTGTAATAAAAGAGCAAACTTATCTGAGTAGTAGACTAGCCTACAAGTTGCCCTCATCTACAGGCAAATTATCCTGATAGCTCCCAGATTAGTTTGGTAACCATAACTACTAGACGGTTGTGCTGCTGACATGAAGAAAACTATGCAGAAATTGTACACATATATACACATTTAGATACCGTGTATGGGCAGAAACTCGCTGATAGTAGTAGAGAGAGCACATCCAACTCTGTACAGGTGCAGGGTAAAGAGTCCGTCAAATAATAAGAAAAAGTATACCCGCACACTGTCGCTGCTGCTCCCAGTGATTGTATTAGATGAGCAGCGACAGTGTGCGGGTATACTTTTTCTTATGCAACTCGCTGATAATCATAACTTGCAACAGTAACCTTGCAACCTTATCAAACCTCTTGGTGATTCCTTCCATAAGCTATATAAACTAAATTTTACACCATTACTCGATCGGTGCAAGCAGGATATGAGTCGGTGGCGTGCATTGCCTCTTTCATTGGCTGGCCGGATTAATCTAATAAAGATGAACATCCTCCTCAGGTTTCTTTACTTATTTCAATGTATTCCGATTTTTATTCCAAAGAAATTTTTTTTGACAATCGATCAAGTCTTAAGTGCTTTCATATGGGATGGTAAGATCCCTCGTATTCGTAAATCTTTTTTACAAAGACCGAAAACATTGGGAGGGATGGCAATGCCTAATTTCCTTTATTATTACTGGGCTAGCAATATACATAAGGTTATGACATGGGCTAAGTGTGGTCCCGGTGTGGAAGCTCCTGCTTGGGTTAAATTGGAATCTTTTAAATTGCAACTCCACTCGCTGATACCGGCTCATTTACCTCTTAATTCTGGCTCCTTTGAGAACCCCGTAGTTGCCCACACCATAAAGATCTGGGTTCAATTTCGGAAACATTTTGGACTGCAAAGCACTTCACTACAAGCTCCTATCCTTTCAAACCATCTTTTCACTCCCTCCATGTCAGATCTGGCGTTCCGGGCCTGGCATGGCAATGGAATTAAGCTTGTACAAGATTTATATCTTAACAAGTAATTTGCTTCCTTTAGGCAACTTTCAGAGAAGTACTTATTGCCCCGTTCCCATATGTTTCGGTATCTGCAGATTAGACACTTTGTTCAAAGTGGTTACCATCCCTTCCCTGCTCAACCACCAAACACACATATTGATATCCTTTTAGCAGCGGACACTGATCTCAAGGGCACCATCTCCTGGATTTATGGGATAATTGATGCTATCAATCCCCAAACTCTGACAAATTTAAAATTGATTTGGGAACATGATTTAGGTTTGTCATTTGAAGATGATCAGTGGGATTTAATCCTTGGGCGAGTGCACTCCTCATCTCCCTGTGCCAGGCACGGTCTAATTCAGTTTAAGATACTTCATCGTCTTCACCTCACTAAAGAGAAACTAGCAAAGATATATCCAAACACCGATCCCACGTGTGAGCGATGTAAATCTTCTACCGCAACCTGGTTACATATGTTTTGGTTATGCCAGCGGCTTCAGACGTTTTGGGAAAAGATCTTTGGCTCTCTTAGCGACATTTACAGTATTAAAATTAGTCCTCATCCCATCATTGCTCTTTTTGGGGTGATGCCCAAAGATACAATATGGCCGGCTGGGTTGCATGATGTGGTCGCATTTACAACTTTGCTAGCTCGCCGCCTTATACTTCTCAACTGGAAGAGACCAGTCCCACCATCTCATACTAGATGGCTAAAAGAGATCATGTTCTATTTAAAGCTTGAAAAGATCAAATTCACATTGAGGGGAGCTGCAAATAAATTTGAAAAAGTATGGATGCCTTTTCTCATGTATTTTGACAACATTACCCAAATTACAGACTGGGTGGATTCGTAATGTATAGAGTAGTGCCATGAGTGTGTATCCCTTGTCAGAAAGAGTGGTTTCAATTTGATTTTATTTATTATTATTATTATTATTATTTTAAATTATTATTTATTATTATTATTATTATTATTATTATTTTATTATTTTATTATTATTGTTTTTTTTTAATTTATTTATTTTTATTAGAATCGTTTTTTATTTATTTATTTATTTTTTTCTTGTTATTTATATGCATTTAATTGTACATCAAGAGGGGGGTGGGGTGGGGAGATATTGATATATTCCAAGGTTGATTTTGTAACTGTTTTTATAATGTAAAAACTCAATAAAAAGAAGTTTAAAAAAAAAAAAACCTCTTGGTGATTAGCCTACACAACCAGGTCATGTCAGCACTGTGTTAGTAGCTACAAGCAAAAAGGTTGACCGTTGCCCTGGTCACCTCAATTAAATCAAAAGTATAATGAGGTGGCAGGAATATGTTTTGCGCTGTGTTGTTCTTTTCCTTTACCTTCACTGTAACCATATTAGTATATCTAGGCGGCTACCATGGATTAGTTGGTAAGTTAGCGCTAGCTGCTAGCGTTCTCCAAAATGGGCACATAGATCATGTCGCTGCTAGTTACATATAACTTTTTTAATAGGATTTCATTGTGTAGATAAAAGTACTTACGGCTGATGGAGAGGTGGGTTAACCTCTGTGATAGCACAACTCCAGGGTTCAAAACCAACTTTGAGGCAAACCGACTGCTGTACTCCCCGAAGCTGACGAAGTTATCGTTGTTGAAATGCGCTGAACACAGCACTAATCTGCTTCCATAGTTTTCTGGTATTCGATCTCCAAAAATAAATTGCAACCATTTCTCCCTTAATTCCTCTGTCTTTGGCAGGAGATGCAATGTGGACGAGTTGCTTTGGCATAACACACAGGTTCGATTTCGTTCTTCCATTGCATTCAAAATTCTGTAACTAGCCTGTTACTTCTAGCTCAATCTCGACTCCTTCAGAAATTCAGTGGGTGGTTACGAACCAACCAAGTGGGCGGGGTCATGAATAATAATGTGTCACTTCTACGTCACAGTGTCACTGTTTTCAGATCGGCTCGTTTTTTCTGCCTTTTTACTTTCGTTGGCTATTGCATACAGCAGACAAACTGCATAGATTTCAAACTTACCACAGGTCACAAACTTATTCTGACCTAGGTTATTTAACAAACAATAGCAAAAATGGGATTTTAATGGCATGGGATCTTTAATTGTTGAATCATGACACTTGACATAATGACACTATTTAGATACAGAAAGATTTTATTTTTTTCAAACCAAAATTTTATAACAGTTTATATTGTTGGTGTTGGTTTTTGGCATTGTTTTTATTCAGCTTTGTTTAGAACTGAACAATTGTTACAATATGTTGGGAAGTTGCAATAAATATAAATGCAATATGTTCTATATCCCTTTGTTTTGCGTCTCTCCTTAGTCTCTCCTTGGTCTGTTAAGATAACTGAAACTTTTGTGAGTCTTGAGGCATTGCCAGCCTTTAAATCTCATTCATAAATGCTTTATAAAACATACTGCCCACTTTAAATTAGCTCACACAAAATGCTTAATTAACGAGTAGTAAGTACTTTGTAACTGCCTAAATTCATGAATTCCCGCATTATTTACCTGTACTGTTTATAGGTCATCAATTGGAAATTGAATTTTTGAGTTTTTATAAAACATCTAACACGCTCACTAACCATTACTACAGAAGAGTAAAACATTTATAACTGTGATTATAAACTACATATTAATGAGTATTCATGCATTATAAATGATTAATTTAGTATTTATTAATGATTTACTAATGCTTAATAGTGTGTACTCTGTAAAATTTTACCAAATACTCTATTTTACTCGACTATTTGTTTGATGGTAGAAATGTTTGCCCCTCAAACCACTTATCAAAAGCTTTTTCCGATATTATACCGTTTCATTTAATCCTTATTTTTTATATCTTCATTCTATTGTGTGTCACACCCAGTGGATGCTACTGCTATGTAGCTCAAAATCGCAGAGGAAGTTTGAATAATGCAAAGCCTCTATTTGTGGGCCTCTTCCTCTGGAAGCAGCACCTCTAGCTCACTCGTTTGTGCTTCTCCATCTATTGCTTGTTCATCTAGTTTGTACATCGATTGGCTCATAGTTATTGCAAATCCTAGGGGCCGCTTTTTTCTCACCAGGAGCATCCCTCCTACAGCCAGCAGCCCCAAGAAACCAATGATCCCAAAGGCCAGTCCTGCCTTGGATCCTGCAGTCATCTCATCAGATTCTTGTTGAAGCCGCCGTACGACGTTCATCACGTCCTCTGACCTGACCGTTGTCCACGTCTTGTTCTCTCCCACTCTCACCCAGCTCTGCCCCCCCTCACTCATCACCACCACCATCCGCATACCCAGTGTGCCGACCAAGGGAGGCAGAGTGAAGGGAGGCAAGGTGATGGGCAGCAGCTGACCATCCGTGAACACTCCCGACTGGACGCAGTAGAGGATCTCACAGCCGTCACTGACTATGGCGAGGTGTTGGCTGAACTTAGCAGGGCAGCGCCGCTGGTTTCCTGCCAGTGTGTTGGCCGATTCGCAGCTGAAGAGGCCTCCGAACGGCACAGAGTACGCAGTGGCCATCTCATAGTCGTTGCTCACACAGATCTTCAGACCGTCGGACAGAAACGTTAGTGGAATGAAGTGCAGAGGGCAGCTCTTGGTTTTGGTTTGAGGATTCAGAAGGGAGGGCCCGTAGATCCCTCCAAACAGGAATCCAGAATATTCTGGGGACTCGTCATTGATGGAGCACCAGTAGGAATCGATGTGAGCTCTGCGCACGTAGTAGATGTTGCCACAAACCTGGCGGTGGCATGTGAAAAGCAAACGGCACTTGTAAGCTTCTGTGTGACATTCGTATTGATTGTAACCCTCCTGCCTCTCTTCTGAACGCAGTAGTGTGGGGATGTATGGCGAACGGCAGGAGAAGTCCCCTGTGTCGGGGTTCCTCTGGGCTAGGGCCTGACACAGTGGATCTGCATCTGGGCTGTGCTGAAAACACTGCTGGTAGATGCCACCAAAGCTGAGGTTTGTGGTCGGGCCCTGGCACGAATTGTCATCCACATTCGCCTGGAAGTTGAAGTTCTTGGAGTTGACGTCCACGCAGCCCCGGCGTGTGTTGACTGCATAGTAACGCTCAATGGCTTGACTCACTGATAGAGCCACCCTGCCCACCGTGGGCTGCGGCATATCAGGGAAGGTTTTGGTGTTCATGAAGTAGTGCAACGGACGCCCTGTGCGATCAACGGCCACCAAGTTGTTTCTGGTGTTCTCCTGCCACTTCTGCAGGGTCATGCCGGGGTAAAAGGGTAAACCTCCGTGACTGTGGGTGAGAGAGTATGTTATGTTGGACTGATAGTCCTGGAGCGCTGAGTTCTCTGTGGTGTCTTTGCTGGTTATGTCAAACTTGACTTTGTCAAAGAAATTCAAGCCGGACAGCACTGAAATGGAGGTGGTGTGCCTCTCACTGTCGGCCACAAATGTAGAGTGAAGGTAGTCCTCCTGGACTAAAGAGGCCCCGGCATCCACTCCGGTGATGACATGGGTTCCGTAATCGAGCACCATCCTCTCAGAAAGATAGGCTGCATGCTTGGTCTGGTTGTTTTCAATGGCGTCTGCTATCTGTTCTGCTTGCTGAGCGAAGGTGGAGTCCAGGGTGAAATCAGGGTAGACCTTGGCGGTGTACGCCAAGTTGCGGACCTATGAGAAACAGAGTTCCATACGACCAGGTTGTTATGATCAGGTTTGAGTGTGTGTCACAAAACGCCCCATTACAATTTCTGTTCAAAGTAGCCTTTTCTGAATATTTCAGAATAAGTCAGATTCATTACTTGTGTAATTACTAATTAATTAATTAATTACACTACCCCGATTTCAAATATCAGACGGCTATTAAACTGCATGAGTCTCAACAACTCCAACTCCAACCATTTTGCCATAACTTTTTTAGGCCTTTTGTTTTGGGATATTAGCTCACAATTTAGCCGCCTTTAGCGCAAATACTTCTGACAGGATGAGGATGACGGGGATGGATCAAAAACTAAGGTAGATATGGAAAATGTAGCCAAAAAATATTTTATGTGACTCTGGGGAGGCTTTTTTTGATCGGTTTGAGGACTATCAGATCATATTGCACTCATTGTGCACTCAATAGTGTGAAAGTGTAAAAAAATAAATATATATATTTAAATATAGGTGCTGTCTCTTTGCGATGTATTCACTTTCAAATAGCTGGCCGCTCTTACCCAAGTAAATGCAGACAAGCCTGTAAAAAAAACTTGACATTTTTACTTTTATTGTTTCTTTGAATCTTGAGACCAAACCAAAACCATGGATCAAAAACTAAGGTAGATATGGAAAATGAACACAAAACATATTTCAAATATGTTCTGTAGTTTAAAAAAGGTAAAGTGTATTTAACATTGTATTTGTTGCCATGTTGCCAAATAACGTCACATGTAATTTGAGACTCAAACCGGTCAAACCACAATCTCATGACACAATGATACGTGCGCATATTGCACACAATAGTGTAGAAGTGTAAAATTGTAAAAAAAATAAAATAAATAAAAAAGACAGGTGCTGTGTCTTTGCAATGTATTCACTTTCAAATAGCTGGTCTTACCCAACTAAATGCAGACAAGCCCGTAATAAACCTTGACATTTTTATTGTTTCTTTGAATCTTGAGACCAAACCAACCTGCACTCTCATTGCGGTGGATGAATCTTTGACCTGGTGGGTTTTCACTCTCTGGTTCTCAGCAGAAAACTTTGCGTTCAGCACAGGGAGGTAGGATACGTCCATGTTGATGGTCTGAGACGTCGAGCTTTTCACCTCCAGCCAGGAGCTGAGGATCTCTGAGTTGGTCTCCACGGCGGTCTCCTTCTGGGGGATGACGAAGACCTCATCTGGGATGAGGTACAGGCCGTCCTCGGTGGTCTGACACTGGGAGTAGCTGAAGTTCATGACCCTACCCATGTCCATGTTCCTCAGGTTGTCCCAGCCTCCGCCCGGCAGCACCTCCAGGGCTGTGAGGGAGAGGTTGACCCGGCATCGGCTCAACCCGTTGGTCGGGCGTCCGAGGGGGTGAAGGGAAACTGAATGGAGGAGAGCAAGAAGGAGTAGCGGTGCTTTCCATGCCATGGTTGGATGACGAATGACTCTGGAGAGGCTGTTCTGAGTATTGTGGGGCATGGACAGTTTCTCATTCTAATGAGTTTCCATTAAGTCACATGATGTAGACGAAGGCTTTCAGATAAACACTTCCTGAATGCGTCTGTAGCAGGAGGAGTGTTTTGTCTTGTTTCTCCTCCTCACTCTTGTTTACATACGGTTGCTATGGTTTCATTCCTCATTTCCGCTATACACAGAGGTGCAGGGGCGGTCCTAGCCTGTTTGGTGCCCTGTGCGAACCCCCCACCCCAAAAGTCAAACCAGTTCATTTAGGTCTAGGATTGTACAATAATGTATTTTATTGTAAAAACTCTTGTCAGAACCATACGGAAATAAAACAGATATATAAATATATGCACATTATGCCATAATAACATAGTCACACTGAAGTTAAAATAAGACATAGATAAGTGTTTCCCACAGGATTGGTGGGGGGCTCGCAATCCTCTCGGGGGGTCCGGGGGCATGCCCCCCCGGGAGAAAAAATTCAGTAGATTTCATTTAAATGCATCAATCTGGTGAATTTTGAAAACCAATTTATGACATATCAATTACTGACAAATTACTTACAAACTGCTGGTACTGCTATGAATGTTGATGACACAATGTGTCATACTAAATGGGGTTGAGGAGTTTTCAGAAAGCATTTATACAAAAATGACTAAAACACAGCGCTGAGCCTTTATACTACTAGTGAACTGTCAAGCACGCAGCTGGGGGGGGGGGGGGGGGGGGGTCGCGAGGACGCCTTGCCATGGCGACGGGGGGAAACAGGACGTTGGGGAGCCAAACCAGCCGCGAGGATTTCCCCTTCTATTAAATGCTACAGCCCACCTGTGTTGGCATATTATTGGGCTGCTAGTGAAGTCTATTTGACTAGGTGAAATGAGTCCAGGCCAGAGCTAGTGAGCGGAGCGGAGCGCGAGCGAGCGAGGAGCGGATGGAATGTTGCTGGAGCGTGGAACGGTTTTTTATTTAGACGCCGGAGCGGCCGCTGTGTTCCGCTCCAGTGTCGCTCCGATACCGCTCACACACCACGAGTCTGAGGCATGCCCAAATCCAAACGTGTGTAATAACTGGCGTGATTAACTTATGGTAGCCTGTTGCATTATTAGATGCCATTAGATGCCCGCTGCAGCAAGGGAGAAGGCCTGAATCGCGCGCCCCCCTCCCCCTCCCCCTTCCCCTTCAGGTTGTGTGTGTGAGACCAGCACAGCGGTAGGGCGGATCTGCACCAAACGGAGGGCGCACACACTCCCCACAATGAGATGGGCATTAGAAAACCTATCGGTGCCCATGTTATCAATCAAATCATGCACTGGCATGATGTCGGGGCAGCATAGGCGCTCGTCCAAAAAAAAAAAAAAAAAAAATTGGCGTGCCTCCGATGCCGCCCCCCCAAAGATGCCGCCCTGTGCAACCGCACATGTCGCACATACGAGAAACCGCCCCTGGGTGCGACTGTAACCACCTGATTGGGCCGCTGCTGTTTTGTTCTGCTTTGTTTTGTTTGGCTCTGTTTTGTTTCGTTGTGTTTTTGTTTGCTTTTCTTTCGTGCTGCTTTTGTTTTGTTTAACGGTGCTTGCCGTTCGTCGGCTGCTGCTGCGGGCCGTTACAGCGTGGTCCTACGGTTGTCAGAGGCTACGCTGCGGTTCTTTCTGTGACGGACGATTGTTCGGCCGCGGACCGGGCACGATTTCTTCTGTTCACCCGGGACTGTTCCCTTTTATATCTAGTGAATTAGTGTATGAATGTGTGGGCTTCGTTTTGTTATTTTTGAGTATGGGTTTGTGTTCATCCTAGATCTTGGTTATATAAGTCTTTTCTGTAATAACGTTAATTGAGAGTTGTTTTTGTGAATTAAGTAACTGAGTTTTCTCTTACTTTGGATAGTTTAAATTTATAATTTGTCCATTACTCATGGTCTTAAGTTTTCTTTTTCTGTGTTTGCAACCCCACTAAGTTGTTGCATTTCCCTCCCCTTTTAGTTGCTGTAGGCCGGTGGTGGTGGCGGCGTAGGTGGTGATCTGGTGGTGGCATCCTCCTGTCCTGTCTTGCTGTGTCCCTGGGAGTGGGTTTCCGTCACTGAGAGTGTGTCTGCCACGTGTGCCCGGTGATTTAAGTTTGTTTCTTTTTTTTGGTGGATCCCTCCCTGCACTAGCCTTCGTCCATCCACTTCGGCCTCAGCCCTGTTTAGGTTTGTCCCTTTTTCTTTTGTGTGAATGAATTTTATTTGTGCTTTTGTTTTAAGAAAAAAAAGAAATGAACATTAAAAGTGTACGTTAAATTGTGAACCACGTCTCCTGCCTCCATGTAACTACGGACCTGTGTACCTTGTGTCAGAATAATTCCCTGGGTGAAATTCCCAGGGTGGCGTTGTTGAGCTCTTCAGTAATATTAGTAATATTGCCCCTTTAATACCTCCCCTCCCGCGCCACACTTCCTATCGGAACACAAGCTGCCTTAATCAGTGGACCGTCCTATCATATATAAAATATGTGTCTTCTTCCTCAATAGCTTTTGCAATTGATGAATTTGCATGCGTTTGTATAAAGTGGTCTATATAGTGTTTACCATTTTTAGCTGCTGTCTCCCCGTCAGTCCACTGGGCGGAGCAGAGGTGACGTCAGTCTCTGAGGGTACCTGGGCGCTCCCACCGCAGCAGCAGGTGCGGCATGATAAAAACAGCCCTAGTGTCAATTTGTTTCCCCTCATAGCTTTCCCACATTTTATAAGGCAGACATCTAAATGCATGTTTCCATATTGAAACAATCACTTTTTTTTTTTCTGAGAACATTTCCACTGCATTTTTGTACTTATTGTATTTTTATTCTTTTTTATTTTTTGTATTTATTTTTATTTTTTGTATTGTATTTGTATGTAGCCTGGCTAATACAGTGACCCAATTGCACTTCAGGGATAAAGTCTCTATCTCTCTATCCACTTCCACGTCTGCATGGTTCAAATACCGGTATGTGCTTCTTTACATTAACATACAGACATGTAGCCCATAACATGCTCACTATTATAGGTTTGGACATTTCTGTGGTAGGCCTACTATTTTTCAAATTTTTAATTTGTTTTGAATTACATTTCCCTCTGTTTATGGTCTATTATAACGCCCCTCAGCCCTTGAATGTTTATTTTTTAATGGCATAATTTGATATATAACTTCATGGTTGAGTGTAAATGCATATTACTATACATCTACCACTGAAGACATGGAATATAGAATACGTCATGAAAAATCGAATTTAGAAGTTGAAAAACAAGTCTCATCGTGTTTCAGTAGTGGGGATATGGCAGTTGCAAAATCGCCAACATGTGGCAGTAAAGCAACGCTTTCACAATAATTCTGTTCCACGATATCAGAAAATGGTGTCAAGCAGCAGCAATGGGATGGATGACACACACTCAGACACACACGTTGTACTCTGGTTTTACCTTACCTATTTCCACTCATTGTCTGAACAACAGTACAGAACTAAGGATTCATTTGCAGGGTTTTGCTTTTCCCAAGCCAGCATATAGCATGAATAATAATCTTAGTCATGTTGTTATGAAGTGTGATTTATTCAAACAATAAGCACTTTTACAGTTATTTACATTATTTACATTATAAGTTGCAGTGATAGTCCCTGAAGCAGTTCTTGTCCTCTGAAAAGCAGAGACGGACAACACATTTGCTGCATTGGGTATTAGTATACCCTTTACTGCAATGTCTGCAGCGTCCTCTTGTTGTCTTGTGTGGAAAGTGTCCAGTGAGGTCTCTGCGCACATCCAGAGGGGGGTGTGCACATGTTTTTTTGGAGGAGGGACCGCTTGGACTCCCATCACCCAAGGATGGTCTCTTTCCAGCATCAAAGGGCTCCCTGCTGCGCCTGGGCTCCTGTTGCCTGCAGATGGTCGTCCTCTCTTTGGAGTTTTGGGTGCTGCGCCCACCTGATTAGAAAAAAAAGAATAAATATATCAATTCATATACATCTCAAATATGCATGAAGATACCAGTCCAATATATCACAAACAAGGTAAATAGCAGAAATAGATAATTACCAGAATGAGAGAGGATGCAAGCTGTGCCTGGAACATAGGAATGCATAGGAATGCATGTAGCCTCCATCTTACAACCACTTGAACATTAGCACCTGTTCCAGAACAATGCCACAAGTGCACCAGGAGCATCCCCCACAACTGCTTTGACTATGAATTGATAGGAGCATTTTCTTATCAATAGAGACAAAGGGCACACATGCACAAACAGAATTTCTTTGGTAAAAAGTCCTGTATTCTGTGATAAGGAGAAAATACTGAGAGTGTAAGAGGTGGTTAAAAATCATAAGTAAATGAAAATGTTTAGATACAGCAATATATCTTTGCACTTTAGTTTCTAATACAATAAAAAATGTAATCCAATATATGGCTAAGGCTAGAATGTGTAAATCATGTGTTGTTTAAAGTTATATTGTAAACATTTTAATTGAAGTTCCTCTCAAGACATTCCTCTCAGAAACAGGGCTGTTTTGACTACCACTCTGACCCAACGTTGTAATATTGCAACATTTATAAAACAAGCTCTAAATAAAATGTAGGGCATATTTTCCACAAACACTACATATGTTCATGTTCTAGACACTATAATAAACACACAAAAAAATATTCAAAGCATTTTACTTACTTGAATCAGATGAATCCAGTCCAGTAAATCGAAGGGATGTTGCTCGATCAAAAAATTGGAAGTTGTAATAATGATAATAATAATAATAATGCATTCTATTTAAAAGCGCCTTTCATGTCACTCAAGGACACTGTACAGACAGAGAAAATTAAAATCACATAGTGAGGTATACAAGTCACAAGTTAAAAAAGGACCATGATAAAGAAAAATTGACATAAAAAAGATAGAATAAATATAAATAGGGCGGATAAAACATGAAGCAAGGAGGTTATAGGGAGAAGGCTATCCGGAAGAGGTGGGTTTTGAGGCGTGTTTTGAAGAGGGGGAGAGAGTCACAGTTCCGGAGGTCAGGTGGCAGGGTGTTCCAGAGTTGAGGAGCAGAGCGACTGAAGGCTCTGCCCCCACATTGTGCTGAGGCAGACACGGGGCACAGAGAGGTGGATGGAGGAGGAGGATCTGAGGGAACGAGTGGGGATGGTGATGTGCAGGAGGTCGGACAGGTAGGGAGGGGCGAGGTTGTGGATGGCCATGAATGTGAAGAGGAGGAGTTTGTAGGTGATGCGGTGGGTTATAGGAAGCCAGTGGAGATCCTGGAGGACAGGGGTGATGTGGTGGTGTGAGGGGGTCTTAGTGATGATGCGGGCGGCAGAGTTTTGGACCAATTGAAGTTTACGGAGGGACTTGAGAGGGAGGCCGAAGAGGAGAGAATTGCAGTAATCCAGACAGGAGGTGACAAGGCTGTGGACAAGGATGGCGGCGGTGTGGGGGGTGAGGGAGGGGCGGAGTCTGTTTATATTGCGTAGGTGGAAATATGCGGTGCGGGTAATGGAGTTGATGTGAGACTGGAGGGAGAGTGTGCTGTCGAGGATGACACCAAAGCTCTTTACCTGAGGGGAGGGGGAAACTGAGGAGCCGTCGATGGTGAGAGAGAAGGTGTTGACTTTGGCTTGGGTGGATTTAGTGCCGAGGAGGAGAATTTCGGTTTTATTGCAGTTGAGTTGGAGGAAGTTTGAGGTGAACCAGGTTTTTAATTCAGAAAGACAAGAGGTGAGGGAGGGGGGTGGGAATGAGGAACTGGGTTTGCAGGAAAGGTAGAGCTGGGTGTCATCCGCGAAGCAATGAAACTGGATGTTGAACTTGGGGAGGATTTGGCCGAGGGGGAGGAGATAAATAATGAGTTGGAGAGGCCTGGGGCACACCTGCAGTGACTGGGGAGGGATTTGAGGTGAAAGATTTAAGCTGTATGAACTGGGTGCGGCCTGTGAGGTAGGAGTTGAACCAACTGAGGGGAGTGTGGGAGAGGCCAATGGAGGAGAGTCTACTGAGGAGGATGGGGTGTGAGATGGTGTCGAAGGCCGCACTCAGATTGAGGAGGATGAGGATGGAGACGAGACCAGAGTTGGCTGCAGTGAGGAGGTCATTGGAGATTCTGATTAGGGCCGACTCTGGGCTGTGACGGGGGCGAAAACCGGACTGAAAAGGCTCATATAGTGAGTGAAGGGATAGGTGGGAGTGAAGTTGGGTGGCGACAGTCTTTTCAAGGGTTTTGGAGATGAAGGGTAGGTTAGAGATGGGGCGGAGGTTAGAGTAGTTGTTGGGGTCTAAGCCGGGTTTCTTAAGTACGGGGGTGACGGCGGCGGTTTTGAAAAGTGAAGGGACTATTCCGGTCGAGAGTGAGGAGCGAATAATGACGGTAATGAGGGGCAGGAGGGAGGGGAGGCAGGATATGACTAGGGTTGAGGGGAGGGGGTCGAGCTGACAGGTGGTGGGCTTAGATTTGTGGATGAGATCGGAGATTTCGGGGGGAGTGGGGAGGAGAAAGCTGGAGAAGGGATGACAAGTAGGGAGAGGTTCATGTGGGGAGAGAGGGGGGGGAGGTGGGATGTAGGTGCTGATGAATGGTGTGGATTTTCAGGATGAAGTAGTCCAGGATGGAGTTGCAGGATGCCGTGGAGTAGAAGTGGGGGGGCAGAGAATTGGGTGGGTGAAGGATTTTATTGAGGACGGAGACGAGTGTTTTGGAGTTGCCTTCATTTGTGAGAATGAGTTGTGTGACTTCTTGACCCGAGAGCGGGCCTTATATACAAATGTTGGATCCAATCGCATTGTGAGAGCAAACAATAGGACCAAATGATCATGTTAATGTGGTTGAACCAAAAAAAAAAAAAAACATTTAGAGGTTTTTGGGGATAACCAAAATTGTTGTAATTCTGCAACACTGGGTCTTATTAACTTGGCTGGTCCAGCCATGCTGCCTTTCAGTTCCCTGTTTGTTTTTAACCGTGGAATTGATTTTAACTGGCCATGCGGGAGACGTCCGACTTTCCTCAGTTCATGCACCTTGAAGAGGAGCGCAGAGTACTCCAACAGGACAGCTATGTCGATGACCTACTTACATCACAGGATGACCCTGACCGCCTGAAAGCCATCGCTGCAAATGTGGAGAACATCCTGAAGGCTGGAGGATTTCAGCTAAAACCATGGGTTTGATCTGGGCAAAGTGGGAGGCAGGAGTCTCATGACGACCCGGATGACAGACCAGCCAGAGTTGGCGCCATGGTCCCAAATCAAATGGGTGATGACGACAACAAGGCCCTTGGCCTCGGATATGTTGTCGAAGATGACAAGCTGCACATGACGTCAGTAAATTTTTCAAAAAGAAAACAGAAGATGTGACTTGGCCAGAACCTCCTCCAAGAAGAAGTTTGGCCTCAGACTCCGAATCCCCTGACGAGGAGGAGCTACTCAGCCAGGTGGCTGGACTGTACGATCCAGGTGGCTTGGTGACTCCCGCGAAGCAGAAAGGAGCTATCCTGGTGCGCAGAGCATTTCAAGAAGCCAAACGCGAAAGATGCCCAGCCAAAGACACATGGGATGCCACAATCTCAGATAGGCTGAAGGAAGATGCAATTAAGCTTTCTGTAATTTCCCAGCCTGGGATCAATAAAGTATATATATCTATCTATCTAATCTTTTCAAAGAATACATTCAGCTTGGCAAAGAGAAGTTCCCCAGGGCCCTAACTCCCCCATGCCATGCAAGCAAGCCGTGGGCGATCACCTTCTCTGATGGAAGCGAGCATGCCTATGGAGCGGTGATGTACTTAAGGTGGAGCACTGACCAGGATCCCTTCACCAGGCTAGTGGATTCCAAAGCTAGACTGACCCCCTTGGATCAGAAGGGAGATGCCGTAAAAGCAGAGGTGTGTGGAGCAGTGTTCACCCCTCCTGAGGAGGTACTTCGAGATGCACAACCGGATCAAAGGTGGAAGATGGTATCACTTTGTTGACAGCCAAATAGTCCTTGGGGCAATACAGAGAGAGAGCTATGGTTACCAAACCTTCTTTGCGAATCGGATTAGAGAAATCCAAAGCAAATTCTGAGACTGGTGGTGGGCCCCTGGTCCACAAAACATTGCTCACTTGATCACAAGAGGGGGCAGCCCCAAGGACCTTGATGAAGACTCAGAGTGGCAAAATGGGCCAAAGTTCCTGAACTTACCTGTGAATGAATGGCCCATCAAATCCTCCAAGGAAATTGCTACTGCTGCCAGAGAAAGCATCAACAAGATGCAGAAGAAAGCCTTCGTTGCTGCCTTGACCAGGGCCCAGGAGAGAAAATCACTACAGGACAAAAATCCAGCCCAAACAGGGCAACAAAGACCACCTGCAGGTCCAGCAATCCAGAGCCTTAATGTTAAGCAATTCAGTGACCTAACCAGTCTGATCAAGACCATTGCATGGGTCTGGAGGGCCGCAAAAAAGTTCCTTGGACTAAACTAAGCCATGAGGAGACCAAAGTGGGAAGCAGTCCTTTCGGTTGGAGTCATCTCAGTGAGAGAAAGGGACCCTTTTTGGGGTGCGCAACAGGGCACTAACTTCCCGAGCGCCACGGCAGACAGGCTTGTAGTCTATAAAGAACAGGACTCTGGGCTCTTCGTCTGTGGTGGAAGAGTGCAGAATTTTAAAGAGGACCATGCCTCTGTTCCCATCCTGGCATATGACTCATGGGTGTTGAAGAGGAGGTTTTTAGGAATGTCTAGGGCTGGCTTGAGACCAATGGGGCTGTCAGTGAGAACACAGGGTTGTCCAGTCAAAGGTTCCAAAGTTCAAAGGTTTTATTCCAATAGGTGTGAGCAGGGCTGTATGAATGTGTGTATGTGTCAGTAGTAAGTTGGTGGGTGATATGCATGTATAGGTGTGTGTGTGTGTGTGTAGGTACATTCTGTCTGTGTGTGGTCTCTAGGAAGCAAACAAATGTGCACAATCAGCTCCACAATTCAATATATTTCATAATAAGAATTTACGACAACAAATTAATCAAATTAATCAAAACTCACATTTCCAAACAAAGGCTCAGGTTTCAGTGTCTCTGAACAAAGGGATCGAGTGTGGTCACATGTGTGGCTTAAATAGTCTGTGGCAGGGCAGGGAGTGATTGAGTGATTGACATGGGCTAATTGGAGCTGATTGAACCGAGTGGGAAAACGAATGGGCAAAGAAAGGGGCGTGGCTCTGGGTCTGTGAGGTGAGGAGGGAACATAATCTTCCAAACAGGTGTCCACACTGTTAGCTCGGGAGTCTCATGGTGAAGGTCATGATGGGGTGGCTGGGACCCTGCTCAAGATGAGAAAGAAGGCCTGGGTCGTAAGAGGAAGGAGAATCGCCCGAAATGTTGTTGACCACTGTCTAGTCTCCTGAAAGGCGAAAGCAAAGAGGTGCCAACAAGTGATGGGTGACCTGCCATCTGAAAGAAGTAAGCCTGCATCACCCTTTGAATTGACGACGGTTGACCTCTTTGGACCCTACCACGTGAAGGATGACCTCAAGAAAAGACTGACCCTTAAATTCTGGGGTGTCTTCTGCTGCATGGCCAGTAGAGCCATCCATACAGAGCTGGCAAATTCTGTCTCCACCTAATCATTTCTGATGGCTTACCAAAGGTTTACAGCAATCAGGGGGCATCCAAGAAAGCTCTGGTCAGACCCAGGAACTAACTTTATAGGAGCAGCCAGTCCAGGAATAACTATATGAATTCCTGGAGAGTCAGAACAAAGCCGCCCTGAAAGAAAGTGCAGCAAGGAACGGGACAGAGTGGATGTGGAAGATTCATCCAGCTGACTTTACTACCCTTACAAAAGGCTCTGAGCAATGCAGTCAGAGGTGGCACAGTTCTGGAAACGCTGGAGTCAACTGGCTGGCCCCAACCTCTTTATCGGAAGTAAGTGGCACACTGTGGAGAGAAATGTTTCCATTGGGGACATCGTCTGGCTGTGTGACCAAAATGCGATGAGGGGGCATTTCAAGCTTGCCAGAGTTGTCAGCACCAATTCGGAGAGCAAAGGCATTGTAAAGGACGTCTATGTCAAAGTCTTTCCAAGCTGAAGTGTTCCTGTGATTGCTACAAAGGCAAGGAGACCCGGCCTTGATGAGCCAAGGGAGAGGACTCAAGCTACTGTTCTTCCCCGGGACATCCGGCGTCTAGTTGTCCTGTTGGCTGTTGAAGAGCAAGTGGCCCTTTCAAGTTAGATGTCCTACTAGTATTTGAGTTTAACTCTGAATTGGCAACCTTCCCAGTGTGACCACAGGAAAGGTCGAGTGGGAGGTGTCACGTCAAACTAGACTTTTAGGGAAGAAAAAGCACTTTAAAAAGAAAACAACTAAAAGAGGTTAGACAGGTGCCTAATTAAACTCGCGCTGGGATAAAGGGCAAAAAAAAAAGTGCTGTGCTGAATGTGGCACAAAGAAACCGAGTTGGGCATCGGCCTGTAAAACGACAATAAATCCAATTTTCGGCTTCTCTCTTAGGCTTCTCCTGCCGAAAAGTGACTGCACCCTGTAAGTCTGGATTGCAAGGAGTGATGTTGACCAAATTCACTGTACATGCACCTGGTTTCCTCTACTATTAATGCTGAAAAGACAGAGTGTAACCCCTCCCAAGCCAGAGTTACAGGGTGCAGTCACTTTTCGGCAGGGCTTCTCCTGCCGAAAAGTGACTGCACCCTGTAAGTCTGGATGCAATCCGTTACAGTTAGCCTACAGTTCTATATATATTGCATTATTGTATTCATATTATGCTCTTAAAAGTACAAGTTATCCAAAAAGTTACTTAAGTAAATGTAAATCGTTATTACCCACCTCTAATAGCACTTACTAATTTCTCAGTATGTGTCTAATATGACGTTAAAACTTTCTACATTCTTTTCTGCATTGATTTCCTAAAATCACATTGCAACAACGATAACAACAACAACAATAAAAGTGGCAAGGTAAAGCATCTACCCTCATCAATTGTTGACAACTAGCCTACATTATGGAAACATCAGGTAGCCTCTTCACTTGGGCTACAGGACATTTCTATTGCACAGTAAAAAAAAAAACATTTCTCTCGGTGCTGCGTCTGCCAGCTGACCCGTATATTATATCTACGAGTAGACCTACAAGCTCCTCCTCTGAAGTGATGCGCGTTCCCGTCGGGGGCAGTCGTTTTTCGGCAAGCAGTCTCTTTTCGGCACAACACCTGTCCCTTGAATTGTTTGGCGCGTGCTTGTGTTCCGTCACTGGAAGAACTGTGCCCCGTTAAATACCAGCTGATCGCAGAGTGCGTTGTTGCTGTTGTGCAGGCGTAATTGCTGTTTTTTTTTTTTTTTTTTAAAGCCGTAAGTTGTGCACCTCTTCATTGTGTAATGTTACCATATGTATGTAAAATACACAACGCGATCGGTGACAGTCTATGAATTGATGGCATCTCTCTGTCTCTCATTTTAAGGAGGAACACCGTAGCGGCTTTCTCTCCATCTCGCTCCTTCTCCTTCTCCTTGCCTCTTCTCTCTGGGGACTGGCTTGATTGTGGTAGCCGGACAGCCAGAAGGTAGAAATGTTTTTAATAATTAAATGTTTTTCATAATAAAATGTATCTGATGTATTGCTGAGATCACCCAGGTGACTGATCATAGTAACATGATGTTCTCACTGTTTAGGTCTGTCTATGCTTATGTGCTATGCATTTGTGTATCATGGAATGAGCTGGACTGACTTCGCTGTCTGCATGTTTGTTGTGTGTTCTAGCCGTGATTCATCCCGTAGGCCCACTTCTTCAGGCCACTGTTTTCCCAGGGTTTTATTAATTTTAGACGTGTTAGCCATCCGAGCGCCACCCTTATCTGGGGTGGTGTCTCATTGTTTGATTCTCTCTGTTATACCTTATGTCATTCATTGTTTGTTTTGTTTCGTTTAATTGCATCCTCCAAACGGCCATCCAGTCGCTGTGGTCCGTGTACCTTGCTGTGTAACCGTAGACTTGGTTCAACACCTAGTGGCGTGCACCGGTGTGGCAATCTCCCCTTAGTCAGTTATACTGTGTGTGTGAGTCTGGGGGATTGCGGTGTGTTTACTTGCAGTGACATAAGTCTTGTGGCACCTTGTGTTTTCTAGCTTGCATTTAAGTGTGTGGGCTTTGCCGTACTATTATTTGCTGAGTTGAAGGGGTATCCCCTTTTGTTTATTATCTGACCATAGTCTGTGGAAAGAGTTATCTAGTGTTACCTGTAGTACCTGTCGTTCGTTGGATGCATTTTGTTTTACTTTTGATTCCACTGTACTGGCCTTCATATAGCTGTGGCATTTTGCCATTCATATACATATGACTTATTCAAATACAAAAGAGAAAGCATAACAAGAAAATAAAGAACTCCTATATTTCGGTAACATCTGCCTCTTGCTATATTCATTTAATTGAATAACCTAGGTTCCCATTCCAACTGTTACACTTACTTTTTTTTTTCTTGTACATTATTTATGACATTTATAAAATACTTTGTTACGTGCTGTTTGTAGACGTAGTTGTTTATTTGTAGTTCTGGTTGCAGCATCAGCAGCTCAAGGTGCAACTAGATGGTGTTGGTACTCAGCAATGATTGTGTGATGCTGGGTACTCATTTATTGGATGGAAATCCCATTTTACCATTGCAGTTATGATTTAGCTCAAATCTTAAAATGAGTTGAAAATTAAATTAAAGTAAAACAAAAAGTATTAAGGTATACATGGTAGGCAGCATAGTATCAATCCTTTGTTATTAGTTCTGTGTGATGAATGGGGTTGTATACTTTTGGAAAAAGCATCTTCCACTTTTCATTTCCTGAAAAATATGTTGTGGTGTAAAACGTGTTGCTTTCTTGTTATTATTAAACGTTATTGTTGCAAATTAAAATGTAACACAAAGAAAAAATATATATATAATAATTTTAATCCACTGAAGAAACAGCACAGAAAAATCAAATGTACGATAAATAAGTCATTTTTAGCATTGCTAGATAGTTTCTATAATGAGTATAAACTGCATTTCATCTTTAAATCTGTAAAATGTATAGAAGAAAAAGGGTCAAATTCATAACATTTGTATTTAGTACAGGGTATACAATTGGAAAGTACAGCGACATGTGATACAAGCAGTTTGATATCATTTAATGATCAATATTTCACTATGGATTTTTTTTTAGCAATATAGTCATTAAGTAAAATACTAATTTGATTGACAGTATAAACGTCAAAACCCCCTCAAACCGATATTATACCGTTTTATTTCATCTTTATTTTTTCTATCTTCATTCTATTGTGTGTCACACTCAGTGGATGCTACTGCTGTGCAGTTCAAAATCGCACAGGAAATTTAAATAATGCCAAGCCTTTATTCGTGGGCCTCTTCCTCTGGAAGCAGCACCGCTGTCTCACTTGTTTGTGCTTCTCCATCTATTGTTTGTCCATCAATTGTTTGTCCATCAATTGGCTCATAGTTATTGCAAACCCTAGGGGCCCCTTTTTTTCTCACCAGGAGCATCCCTCCTACAGCCAGCAGCCCCAAGAAACCAATGATCCCAAAGGCCAGTCCTGCCTTGGATCCTGCAGTCATCTCATCAGATTCTTGTTGAAGCCGCCGTACGACGTTCATCACGTCCTCTGACCTGACCGTTGTCCACGTCTTGTTCTCTCCCACTCTCACCCAGCTCTGCCCCCCCTCACTCATCACCACCACCGTCCGCATACCCAGTGTGCCGACCAAGGGAGGCAGAGTGAAGGGAGGCAAGGTGATGGGCAGCAGCTGACCCTCCGTGAACAGTCCCGACTGCACACAGTAGAGGATCTCACAGCCGTCACTGACTATGGCGAGGTGTTGGCTGAACTTCGCAGGGCAGCGCCGCTGGTTTCCTGCCAGTGTGTTGGCCGACTCGCAGCTGAAGAGGCCGCCGAACGGCACAGAGTACGCAGTGGCCATCTCATAGTCGTTGCTCACACAGATCTTCAGACCGTCGGACAGAAACGTTAGTGGAATGAAGTGCAGAGGGCAGCTCTTGGTTTTGGTTTGGGGATTCAGAAGGGAGGGCCCGTAGATCCCTCCAAACAGGAATCCAGAATATTCTGGGGACTCGCCATCGATGGAGCACCAGTAGGTATCGATCTGAGCTCTGCGTATGTAGTAGACGTTGCCACAAACCTGGCGGTGGCATGTGAAAAGCCAATGGCACTTGTAAGCTTCTGTGTGACATTCGTATTGATTGTAACCCTCCTGCCTCTCTTCTGAACGCAGTAGTGTGGGGATGTATGGCGAACGGCAGGAGAAGTCCCCTGTGTCGGGGTTCCTCTGGGCTAGGGCCTCACACAGTGGATCTGCATCAGGGCTGCGCTGAAAACACTGCTGGTAGATGCCACCAAAGCTGAGGTTTGTGGTCGGGCCCTGGCACGAATTGTCATCCACATTCGCCTGGAAGTTGAAGTTCTTGGAGTTGACGTCCACGCAGCCCCGGCGTGTGTTGACTGCATAGTAACGCTCAATGGCTTGACTCACTGATAGAGCCACCCTGCCCACCGTGGGCTGCGGCATATCGGGGAAGGTTTTGGTGTTCACGAAGTAGTGCAACGGAAGCCCCGTGCGATCAACGGCCACCAAGTTGTTTTTGGTATTCTCCTGCCACTTCTGCAGGGTCATGCCGGGGTAAAATGGTATACCTCCGTGACTGTGGGTGAGAGAGTATGTAATGTTGGACTGATAGTCCTGGAGCGCTGAGTTCTCTGTGGTGTCTTTGCTGCTTATGTCAAACTTGACTTTGTCGAAGAAATTCAAGCCGGCCAGCACTGAAATGGAGGTGGTGTGCGTCTCACTGTCGGCCACAAATGTAGAGTGAAGGTAGTCCTCCTGGACTAAAGAGGCCCCGGCATCCACTCCGGTGATGACATGGGTTCCGTAATCGAGCACCATCCTCTCAGAAAGATAGGCTGCATGCTTGGTCTGGTTGTTTTCAATGGCGTCTGCTATCTGTTCTGCTTGCTGAGCGAAGGTGGAGTCCAGGGTGAAATCAGGGTAGACCTTGGCGGTGTACGCCAAGTTGCGGACCTATGAGAAACAGAGTTCCATACGACCAGGTTGGTATGATCAGGTTTAAGTGCGTGTCACAAAAGGCCCCATTACTATTAGTGCAATTTCTGTTCAAAGTGGCCTTTTCTGAATATTTGAGAATAAGTCAGATTCATTACCTGTGTAATTACTAATTAATTAATTACTTACACTACCCCGATTTCAAATATCAGACGGCTATTAAACTGCATTAGCCTCAACAACTCCAACTCCAACCATTTTGCCATAACTTGTTTTTGAGGCCTTTTATTTTGTGATATTAGCTCACAATTTAAGGATGAGGATGACGGGCTGGATCAAAAACTAAGGTAGATATGGAAAATGTAGCTAAAAAATATTTTATGTGACTCTAGGGAGGCTGTTTTTGATCGGTTTGAGGACTATCAGATCATATTGCACACATTGTGCACACAATAGTGTAAAAGTGTAAAAAAAAATAAATATATATATTTAAATATAGGTGCTGTCTCTTTGCGATGTATTCACTTTCAAATAGCTGGCCGGTCTTACCCAACTAAATGCAGACAAGCCCGTAATAAACCTTTACATTTTTACTTTTATTGTTTCTTTGAATCTTTAGATTAGATTAGACTCAACTTTATTGTCATTGTGCATTGAGTACAAGTACAGGGACAACGAAATGCAGTTGGCGTTCTAACCAGAAGTGCAAATGTGTGACAAAGGTGCAGGTTTAAATGCAGGAATGCAGAATAAGGTGCAAAATTGAAAAACATGAAAAGTGGCAGTGGTTATTAAAGTGACGGTAATTAACGGTAGTTAATAAAGTGACAAACAGTGCAGATGGAGGTAGTGATCATCGAGGTATTAATCGGTTACTAACAGTAGCATAAACATGTAAGAAAAAAAGGTGTAAGCAATGTACAATCTTGAGACCAAACCAACCTGCACTCTGGTTGCGGTGGATGAATCTTTGACCTGGTGGGTTTTCACTCTCTGGTTCTCAGCAGAAAACTTTGCGTTCAGCACAGAGAGGTAGGATACGTCCATGTTGATGGTCAGAGACGTCGAGCTTTTCACCTCCAGCCAGGAGCTGAGGATCTCTGAGTTGGTCTCCACGGCGGTCTCCTTCTGGGGGATGACAAAGACCTCATCTGGGAGGAGGTACAGGCCGTCCTCGGTGGTCTGACACTGGGAGTAGCTGAAGTTCATGACCCTACCCATGTCCATGTTCCTCAGGTTGTCCCAGCCTCCGCCCGGCAGCACCTCCAGGGCTGTGAGGGAGAGGTTGACCCGGCATCGGCTCAACCCGTTGGTCGGGCGTCCGAGGGGGTGAAGGGAAACTGAATGGAGGAGAGCAAGAAGGAGTAGCGGTGCTTTCCATGCCATGGTTGGATGATGAATGACTCTGGAGAGGCTGTTCTGAGTATTGTGGAGCATGGACAGTTCCTCATTCTATTGAGTTTCCATTAAGTCACATGATGTAGACGAAGGCTTTCAGATAACCACTTCCTGAATGCTTCCTATCGGGACACATGCTGCCTTATCAGTGGACCGCCCTATCATTTATAAAATATGTGTCTTTGGCTCTTGTCTATTTGCTCCACTTGATAAAATTCCTTCGCCCTATGGTCCCAATGTGGTTTCTTGAGGAATTCAGAAAAATATGTCTCAAGATTCAAAAGCATTTCTTGCCACCCACCTGTTGCCTCGACAGCCAAATCAGGGATATGCCCATTGAGGGGCCAGGAGAAATGTGGCTGGCCACCCCCTGGCACCTGGAAGTCTGTAGGCGGCGGGAAGGTGGAGGTTGGTTGAAATGCGTGGGGTTCAGCTGTTCTGTGCTGACTGCACAAGATTTGACGTAAAATGTTGTTTCCAAGTAGCTCCAGAAGTTTCAACACTGTATAAAGTCATAAATGAGGCCAATAATGAAGACTCAAGGTTCACGTGGTGTGCTGATATTGCAGAAGAAGCGACAGCAGTGTGTGACAGTGTTCCGCTAACTACTTCAGTAAAGAACGTTTCACTTCTTCAGATGTTGGCTCTAGATCCCGAAAGTGTGTCATATGACTCAATTTTAAAGGTTTTAAAATGGAGTCATATGACAAGTTTGAAAAAATGGATCATCAAATCTGCGATGGCCCTGGTATGAATATCAGAGGGACCCCGACTTTAGGGGAGCCCCTGCTGTCAAAAAAAATAAATAAAAAATTCAAAGAGTAACATTTTACTTCCCCCTGAAATCACCTGATCTCCCACAAACTTCCTTTGTTCAAAACAAACAGGTCCAGACAGGAAGCGCTTCCCTCTCAAGTTTCAAGTTCATTGTGACATACTAGATAACAACGTACATAATTTCCAGCAGTGAAATTCTTGTTGCTCGGATGAACTCAACTTTGCATAATAAGAATAAAAAATAAAACAAATCCAATGAGTGGCAGAATACAATAATAAGTGGGTGAGGTAGATACGTGAATAATGGATAAGTACAAGTACATAGGGAGATGCTCACGGAGGTAGACAAGTAGACATAACATGAGGTGGGTGAGACAATATGGGTGAGTTTGGGGCGTAGGGGGGTACACAACGTCAACACCAGGGTCTGGACTGGCCACCTGGCTGACCAGGCTCTCCCTGGGCCGCTGACAACGCTCTATCTTTTTCGTTTTGTTTTTTGTTGTTGTTTTTTTACGTTTTTTGACCGGCCCATAAAACACGTTTGTCGGCCCATTGTTTTTTTGTTTTGTTTTTATTGATTGACACTGGGTTGGCCCAATCACTTCTCAGAGCCTTTAAACACCAAAAATCACCCAACGATCTGTGGCACTTTTCTTGAGATTTTGGATGCAAGTCAGACAACATGTTTACAACTATAGTTTGCTCATAGGGCAGGTGTTGAGGATGGTGGAACACCTGGATCACCTGGACGGTGCAAAGGATTTTGGAAGATTTCTTTTTATTGACTTCTTAGCTTTTCACTGTATCAAACCGACGTTTTAGCCTGATGGACGCGTCAACAACATGTGTGTCTCAGCGGAACAAGGTCAGCTCTTATTTTTCATGATGTTGTCTTGTATGGCAGTCAAGAGCAACCATATCCTGTTGTGAGTGGATATCTTTAGAGCGAGGGGAACGGGGGGATGTTTTGAAAGGCTGATTCGTTTTCGTTGTTTTAATGACTTGATGACTAATCTTTTTGACTTTCAGATTGAGACTTAATGTGTCTTTCAGCAACACGGTAATGATTGCCTAGTGACGGCATAGCGGGTCAATGGCCCAGCAATAACAGCAGGTCAGCAGCATGATGAGGCTGATTGTTTATTGTGTTATATTATCTATTTTAATATTTAATAAACGACTTGGCAGTCTTCAGGCTCCGTTGACTCTCCCTGCGGTTGTTGTGCTGGAGGAGACCGGTGAAGACCATATATACAGTCTATGGTGAAGACACGTAGGCTGGGAACATCGCCTCGGGAGATCAGGTGTCGTGGTTGTTCAGTTCTTAAATTGTTAATCCTCAATATCTTTTGCTATTGATGAATTTGCATGCGTTTGTATAAAAGTGGTCTATATAGTGTTTGAATTTATTAAAGGATAGCCCCTTGAGATGTGCCATCTCATTTTCAAGGGGGTCCCAGAAACATACAACATTACATTACAATACAATATAGACATGACATATAACAAATACAGACATCTTGGTCACCCCCTCCCACACACAACCCCTGCCACATAAGTCAAGCATACAAAATAAACCAGTTGAATGACAAGAACAATGAAGTGAACATAATAACAAAATAAAAATAGAGAAAGGAGAACAAAGAAGAGAAAAATAAATAAACAAATAAATTAGAAACACAAGCAATTTGTTTTAAGATGAGAGTGTAGAGACATCTTGAAACAATGAAAAGGTAATGGAACGCAAAAATAGAGGGAGGTTATTCCAGTCTGATGGAGCTTTATAATGAAACGACCTTTTACCAACCTCTTTTGAGGTTATAGGAACTAAGAAAAAAGGGAAATTCATATGTCGAAGTGAGTATGACGAATTATATGGAGTCATCAGTTCTTTTGAATATGGCGGACAGTGGAAATACACACATTTAAAAAGAAACAAAAGCCAGTAAAGTTGCCGTCTTGATTTGGGTTGCAACCAAACATAAAACAATGATGTGTTCTGAAAGGACATCTCAGAACAAATTACATAAATAATTAAATAATACAGTCAGAGGTTTAAGATAAGTATCTGGAGTGTTTTGATAGAGAATATCTGCATAGTCAACAAGTGCATAAGTTGTAAGATTAACCTTTTTCTGACAGGAAATGTGAAACAGTTGATTGAACGGTAAAGCTAGAGTCCTATAGAGAGAGAGTGGCGTCAACGGAAGTTCAAAAAGCTGGCGGATCACGTGGTTCACGTAGCCCTCCAATAGTTCCTGGAAGTGCTTGGTGGGCAATTGAAAAATACTAGGAAAACCACGACAATCGCTAAAGAATGTCAATAAATGCTTTGCTTTTGAATATTTGTATGCTTGTGTTGATTTATTTGAACTCAGCAAAGTTTACTAAACCTCTACATTCGTTGATAGCATTAAAATCGTAATATTTCTGTTGATTTTTTTACTTAAAGACATGAGTGAGGCAGACTGACAGATGACAGTGATTTTTCAATTGACTACTACGTAATAGGTCTGACTCACAGCAACGTATGTGTGTTCTAATAAGAAATCTGTAGTAAATGAATTAAATTTTCAGTTGAATTTATTGAGAATACAGTTCTATCACTGTTTGTTAACTGTTACATATTCTCTTCCTTATTCTATACGCTTCCGTTAATTGCTTTGACCTGCTGTCTCTAATAAACCATGTACATTCTGTACATTTCTACCTGTGATACTTTCTTTCTTTTAACTTTCAGACTTCAGTTAGGCAGAATAACAGGTGATTAACAACAATAAATCTGGACTCCCAACAGCATAATGAAAATTGTGTTCTAATATTTGATTTCAAAGAAATAAATGTAATTATATCAGTTTGTTACCTCCTCTTGCTTATAAATATATATGCTTGTGTTAGTTACCTTGAACTCTGTTATTTCTTTACTAAATCTGTACATTCGCTGGTAGCAATAAACTGATATTTCCTCTCTCCCCCCCCCCCTAAACTCTTCATTGAGGCAGAGTAACAGGTGACTGACAATGATTTGTCATTGACATGATTTGTTTATTTAACTATTCTTGCTTATCCCAAACTTACTCTACTGGTGGATGCATAGTAAATCACATTCCTTTTTCCCAACGCACTGAAGGCCACAATGAATTCCTTAAAAACTTAATCTGCAGAAATCAAACAGATCAGCAGCACGGCAAGCTGTTTGTCTCATTTCTGCTATGTTGTCCTTGATACAGTCTTCACCATGGTATACTGTGCTGCATGGGGATGCTCCAATCGCTCGGAGAAAGGCGTCCACATGTATGACCTCCCCAAAGACAGGGACAGACGAAGAGCATGGGTGGCTAAAGTCGGAAGGAGCAATTTAGCCATGACAGACAAAGACTTTAACAACAACAAAATATGTGAGGTAGTCACATTCATTAGATTAGATTCAACTTTATTGTCATTGTGCAGAGTACAAGTACAGGGACAACGAAATGCATTCAAACAATGCATTTGCACTTTTGCACACTTTCAAATACCAGACCATTCGAAAATTTGAGCTTTTTATAATTAAAAACATAGAACAGGAAAACAGAAAAAAGATATATAGTAGACATGTACGTACTCCTCGATAAAAATGAGTTGAGTGTGAAAATTGAGTTGAAGTCATCCTGCAGGCAAATTTTGAGGCTGACCAGTTTGTCAAGACCAGCAAAGGCAAGACTAGGCTGAGAGAAGATGCGATACCATCTTTGTGCATCGGCCAGTAGTCAGAAAGAGGAGGGCCCCTACTTCACGATGCCCCCTTTCACCTGCAAAGACAGGGTCCACATCTGCTGATGACAGCTACTGTATTAAAGATGACACAGGTATGAACTCATGATAACTATACCATATTTCTTGTTTAAGTCTCTCTATAGGACTCTAGGTAAAGCGAAGCGAGACAGCCATATGCTTTTTTAACAATATAATCAATCTAAGGTTTAAAGGTAAGTTCAGGGTCAATCCAAAGTCCAAGATGAAGGTGTCAACTGTATCAACAAGAGATCCATCAGAGAAATACATTTGAAAATCATCGGAATGGGATCGGAGGTGACGTGTAGGCTACTGAAAACCATGCTACAGTGTTTGTTACCATTTTAAGTTGCTGTCTCCCCGTCAGTCCACTGGGGGGAGCAGAGGTTACGTCACTCCGAGGGGTCCTGGGGCCTCATTACAGAAACTTCCTAACTCTGAAAATCCATCTTAACTCAAGATTAGAAGGCATTTATGGGTTTTGGTATTACAGAAGCAGGTTTCCTATCTTAACAACATCCTATCTTATCTTAAGATAGGAATTTAGCCATTACAGAAGCATCCTAAGTTAGGAATTTCCTAAGTTAGGATCCCTAAGTTAGGAGGCCATTCACCCTGTCCTAAATTCAAAGTAACTAACCAACTGAAAAAAACATGGCGGCAGCACTGCTTATAGGTATGTATGGCAATGAAGATGAGCATCCTAACAGAAATGTAACGGCAGAAAGGCTACTTAGACCTTATAATGTTGCGATACATTTTCCTGACCATATTTTAATCTCATATTATCGCCTGCCAAGACTTTTCATTTTGAATTTGGTGGCAGAATTACGCCCAGCTCTTGAGAGGCCTACAAGAAGACGTGGAGCCTTGCCAATGCTACTGCAAGTAACAAATGCTCTGCGTTTTTTTGCCAAGAGTGACTTGCAGACTGAGGCTGCAAGTCTTTCATCTGAGTCCCAGCCGTGTATTTCACGCAACCACATGGAAGTCACACAGGCCTTCTGCAATCTTGCACCTAATTGTATTAAGTTTCCTTGCGGAGAAGAGGGGGGGCAGTAGCTCAGTGGGTAGAGCCGGTGGACAGAGCGGGTCGTCCACTCGATCCCCCTCCTCCTCCTCCAACTGTCCACATGTTGAACCCCACAAATGTACGAATTGTAAGTCGCTTTGGACAAAAGCGTCTGCTGAACTTACCTTTAGAAGAGCTCATACCTATGAAGGAGGAGTTTTTACGGCAGAGTGGGCTGCCAGGAGTGATTGGGCTCATCCATGGGTCACTTTTTCCAATCAAAGCGCCAAGTGGCCCAAGTGAGCCGGCTGCGTATGCCGCAAGGGATACCATGCCATCAGCGTTCAGGCTATAGGGGACCAAAACATAGTCATACGGCATTTGATGGCAAAATGGCCTGGATCCATCCATGATCCACCACCTGCACTAATGCCTCCAACTCGTCTTGGCAAAAATGAAAAGCCCTCCTCTTCTTTGCGTCTGTACCAGCCGTGACCCTTGTGTTATTTGCCAACTGTAAAGTTTTTGACGTTTAACAGCTCATTTTTAATGGTTGGTTTGCTGTGAAAATAACACATTCTATCATTCTCGTGCACATTCTAATTGCAGAAACAGACGTAAATGACCGCTAGCCATCAATTAGGACAGTTAGGATTTCCTAAATAAAGATAGGATAGGACACCACAGATAAGATAGGAAACAGCCTGTAGGTTAGGAAACGCTTCTAGGACGTTAGGACATTTCCTATCTTTGGGTCCCTAACTTAAGTTAGGAGGAGCAGTTAGGATGTTGTCTGTAATGAGGCCCCTGGTCGCTCCCACCTCAGCAGCAGGCACAAAAACAGCCCTAACTAGCGTCACTTTGTTTCCTGTCATAGCTGTCCCACAACATGTTATAAGGCCAACATCTAAATGCATGTTTCCATATTGAAACAATCAGCATTTTTGCTGAGAACATTTCCAATGCATTTTTGTATTTATTTTATTTTCATTCTTTTTTATTTTTGGTATTTATTTTATTTTTATTTTTTGTATTGTATTTGTATGCAGCCTGGCTAATACGGTGACCCAATTTCCCCTCAGGGATTAATAAAGTATCTCTCTATCTCTATCTCTATCTCTCTACGTCTTCCACGTCTGCATGGTTCAAATATGTGCTTCTTTACGTGAACATACAGACATGTAGCCTATAACATGCTCACTATTATAGGTTTGGAGATTTCTGTGGTAGGCCTACTATTTTTCAAAATTTTAATTCGTTTTGAATTACATTTCCCTTTGTCTTTGGTCTATTATAACGCCCCTCAGTCCTAGAATTCTTATTTTTCAATGGGTAGGCATAATGAAATATGATATATAACTTCATGGTTGAGTGTAAATGCATATTACTATACATCTACAGTTGAAGACATGGAATATAGGTTACGTCATGAAAAATCGAATTTAGAAGTTGAAAAACAAGTCTCACCGTGTTTCAGTAGTGGGGATAATGCAGTTGCAAAATCGCCACAGCAGGTGGCAGTAAAGCAACGCTTTCACGATCATTCTGTTCCACGATAACAGAAAATGGTGCCAAGCTGCTGCAACGGGATGGATAACGTGAACTTCCTCACAGCAGTGAAGCCACATTCTGTTTTGTGGCTTTTTCCGCGAACCGGTTCAGTCAGACGTGCTTGATTGATTCCAATTCCGTCGATCCTTCTCTTCCTTCTATTGTTGTGATGCTGGATGCTTCACATTCAACAAGTGTTAAAACCACCCATACAAATGCAAACGCTTGCAACAAACGTAAAATTAAAGTTAAAAGGGTTAAAAGTCAAATGTAGGCCTATTGCATCCATCCCGGTCACACAGTCACGCCGGGGGGGGGGGGTCATGAATTTGTGACGTCAGAGCGCCCTGTCACTACCGCCCCCCTGTCTCGCAACATGTGACTGCTGTGTCTCTGCACTGAGCAGTCACGCTGGGCGCAGCGCAGTCAGATTCTCCAAACTTGTGATCCGACCGCCATCACACACACACCACCACCCAGGACACTTATATATTGAACGCCCAGGCCGCCGTTTATTCCCTCTCTCTCTCTCTCTCTCTCTTGGTTCCTCAACAGATATCGGTCACGATGGACTGTGGGATCATCACGTCGAAATCTGTGCTCCTTTTCCTCAGTCTGATCTTTTGGGTGAGTATGCGTATTTTTGAGTCGTTACGCGCCGCGTTTTGGACTTCCTTGGAGTGGCTTTATGGCCAAAAAACAACGCAGGCGTTTACTTCCGTGGCCTTAATCGTTCATAACTTGGTTTTCTTTGTTTATGCTATTACACCTGTTAAGTTTTGTGGATGACGTTGTTTCGCTGAATCGCTTGGCTCACTGTTTCCTGTCATGTCGAGTCATATTGACCTCGCTTGAAATGTGGTTTTACGGTCATTTAACCAGATCGAACCCATCTGCGCGCTGGGTCAACAGCGTATTGTTACTCAATAGACTTCGAGGGGCCAGTTGAGGATAATCCCATCATCCACCAGGAGGGTAAAACAACTCCGCGCTGTCACCGTCTGATAGAGTTATTAGATTAGACCCCGGATACAACTCTCTTTGTTTGTATTTGTTAAGAAATCCGCGCTGGGGTTCTTAACTTGGCTGGCCCAGCCACGCTGCCTTTCAGTTCCCTCTTTGTTTTCAGCCGTGGAATTGCTTTTAAATTCCAGCCTGCTTTCCGTTCCCCTTTTGTGTTTCATTCGCAGTCTAACCGCTTTGAACGTTTGTATAATTGCATTTGTCATAAGTCAACCTGCCCCAGGAGTTGGAAGTTCTCACTACTTTTATTAATTTGACTAAACCTTAGTACGCCTTTGACCTGTAAGACAAACCACATAGTCTCTCTCTCTCTCTCTCTCTCTCTCTCTCTCTCTCTCTCTCTCTCTCTCTCTCTCTCTCTCTCTCTCTCTCTCCTCTCTCTCTCTCTCTCTCTCTCTCTCTCTCTCTCTCTCTCTCTCTCTCTCTCTCTCTCACAGTTTCACTCATCTGTGCATCCACCTTCTCTCACCCGACCAAGTGCTCCAGATGTGCTCAGATGAAGAGCCTTGAGGAGAGTAGAAGGATAAAGAGAGCAGTAGAATTGACTAATGATGAATAAATAAAGTGGGAGCGTTACCCAGGCCAGGTTTTAAGAAGAAGACCAAACTAAATTAAATTTAGATGACATTATGTCTCACTATTTCCCGTTCACATCTCATGAGATCATTTGGAATTCAACTGGGACCATGGGGGAGGTAGTCAGTTAGTTGGGAATTAGTGTAGGTTGACCGTGGAACTCGGAGGAGTGCATGTCTGACAGGATCAGGGCACTTGTTGCTGCGGCCTCGTGGTCTCATTTCT
>JAXIVH010000418.1:15000-37927 GCA_036785325.1 Urophycis tenuis
TCACGTGGAGTCGCCGTGCAGACGGCGTTATCCAGGCGACACGCAGGACAGTCAAGGCACACAATCAATAGCAGAGCGGCGATGAAGACGTAAGTGCTTCACCGCTGGATAAAAGACGACCACTACATGGAGAAATAGGCCCTAGAAATACCAAAGAAACTTTTTTTCCCTCTCCTGAAAAAGGCATTGTGGTCGGCTTTTTTCCATTTTTATTTTTCCGAACAAGCCTTCTGGCGTCACTCCAACGAGAGACTGAAATCCGGCTCTCCCCACGACAGCCTGCGCCGTAATTGTCGTTCTCGGGGGCTCTTGGAGCTGTCCGCAATTCGCCTCCACTGTTCAATATAATGCAAAGTAGTACCCAATAATTAGCGGCGCACAGTCATTAGCGGCGTGCGGCTAATATAAAACAGCGGATGCGGAGGGTACATGAAAGCGCTAGCTCTTAGCACAATAGCCAGGTACGTTTTGCAGGGCCCTATTAAAACATTCAGAGCGCAAGCATCGGGTGGAAGATTTAGCGGCAGCGGCCATTATGTACGCAAATGGCACATATAGGCTCCCCGCAGAGCGAGATGGACTCACTCGTTGTTCCATCCCGTGGCTGATATATTAACAAAGGTTTACAAGGGCAGCGCACTACATATGTAAGTTTGGCCTTATGTTTGACCTTACAATGCACTTAGTAGCCCTTACAGGGGGGGAATGCTGCTGCCGCTCCTACAAGCCATTTATTGCAGCTAACGACTGTCAGGCGCTCATAAATCAGCATTAGGAACCTATTTTGCTCTCTCTCTCTCTCTCTCTCTCTCTCTCTCTCTCTCTCTCTCTCTCTCTCTCTCTCTCTCTACTTTCTAGTTGTTGCTTCTTTCCCTCTTTTATCCGTCCCTTTCCTCCTCCTTCTACCTCCTCCTCCTCCTCCTCCTCCTCCTTTCACCAGTCTCTGTTTCCTTCTCCTTTATTTCCACCTCCCCTCATTCTATGTCTCAGTCTCCCCCCACAGCCCCCTCTCTCCCCCGGCCCCAACTCCCTCGTCAACAACTCCTCCCCACAGATAGAGAGCAGGTCCAGGAGACAGCTAAGCGCCTATTGGCACCTCTATTGATTTTAATTAAGCTAATTAGTTCATTATTCCAAAGGATCAAACGGGTGGGCATTCATTACCGCATGGCGGGGGAGGGGAGGGGAGGGGGAGGGGGAGGTGTTAGCTGAGGGAAGCGGAGGGGAGGGCCTCCACCGGAGTTAATATGATAATGAAGACGATCAATTATCACTCACAGCAAAGTCATTAACAACAACATTAGCATAGTCGACCGCTGCAACCCGCTGACCCCAGCTAGCACCGCTCCCACACTCTCTCACTCTCCCCCACACTCTCTCACTCTCCCCCACACTCTCTCACTCTCCCCCACACTCTCTCACGCTCCCCCACACTCCCTAACTCTCCCCCACACTCTCTCACCCTCTCCCACACTCTCTCACTCTCTCCCACACTCTCTTACTCTCCCCCACACTCTCTCACCCTCTCCCACACTCTCTCACTCTCTCCCACACTCTCTCACTCTCTCCCACACTCTCTCACTCAGTACGTTTACATGCAGCAAGAAATTCGAATTTCTAATCGTATAAGACATCGTTCGGACTTTTCAAGTGCATGTAAACACCTTAATCCGACCTACTTCTGACCTACTTCGGACCTATTTCGGACATCTAAAATCGGATAACTACACCTGGATAATTCGATCATAGTCGGACTTTTAACGGCATGTATACTCAGCAATCGGATCTGAATCGGATTTTGCATTCTGCGCATACGCATCGCCATTCTGCACATGCGCAGAGCGCCACACAGCGTACGCGGCACTCATTGAGCTCAGCCAATCAGGCGTAGGCATAGGGCGGGACTTGGCGTGGCCATAGTAGGATTCGTAAATACGCGTCCGGAGTCAGCCACGCTCCGGCTGTTAATCCGATTCCCTGAACGGCATGTATACTCGGACAAGTGATCCGGTCTTACGCATGTCATTATCTGATCCGATCAGAAATTCGAATTTCTTGCTGCATGTAAACGTACTGACTCTCCCCCACACTCAGTACGGGGGGAGAACTGGTCTTTATGCAGTTCTCTCTCCGTGGCTTCACCACGGAGAGAGAACCTTATGGATACAGGGCTTCACCACGGAGAGAGAACCTTATGGATAGAGGGCTTCACCACGGGAGCAAGGTTATGCCTCTCCAAAGTGAAGCCCTTTGACTTACTTAGCAACCGCTAGCCCCAGAACATGAATAGTGCGCATAGTTACACGCGTTAGCATAGCACCGAGCTAATACTTATCAACGCTAAGTCTGGAGCCGACCCATCCTTATACTAACACTAAACCCCATAAGTCAAACAATAATGTCACTGAACTTTTGACTCCAAGGAGCAGGCTTGCATAACCTCTGTGTCACTGAGCATGAGGGCAGATACACCAAAACGCAGGCCTTAGCTGATGCTATCTTCCTGGGAAGAAAACAAGGCTTCACTATCCAAACATTATGATTTTCAGAGTCGGCCGTCCTGCCATCGAGTTAACCTTTGACCTTGAGAGGGCAGGGCGTGTAGCAGGTCACCCCTCAGTAAGCCAGGTTCTGTTTTCCTAAGTGTGGCTCCCATGAGACCAGCCTGGTTCCTGCTCTCACTAACAAAGTTAATGGGAACATCTCCTCCACTTTGCTCCGCCTCTTTTAATGCGCAAATAACAGTGAAGTGGCGGCATGACCATTAACCATAAAACTTCCTCCGTAAACAACTCGAATCAAACTTCACGGCGGGCAAAGTCCTCAATGTTTGATGAGCGGACGTTTCCCCACATTGGACTCTAATTGATTTTCTCCCGTGCCGTTTTCCAATCCTTCCTCATTTCTGTTGACAATGAGGCGCAGGAAATTAGATTTCTTTCTCAATCTGAAACCACGCAAAAGGGTCTCCGGCGATAAATAACCGACCGGGCACCCGGGGAATATTCCACAGGGGCTGCCAAGTGGACGGCCTTCGGTCGGCATGGCGATGACTTCAGACGCATGCCAGCATGAGAACGATGAGCGTGCAAGGTGATTGGATCAAAGGGAGAGCAGATGATCTTTAATGATCCCCACTGATCTATTGTAATCTACGCTGATCTCCCCTCTGAGGCCTCTGCCGTGCCCGCGAGCACCCCGACGGCCTGGGGCCAAGGCCTGTGAATTAACACATGCAAAACACACACACACACACACAGGAACGCACACACACAGGCGCGCACACACACGCGCGCACACACACACACACACAAGCACACACTAATAAACGGATGTGAATAATAAAATAATCATTGCGGGCCAAGCCTACAAAGGCCGACCACTAGGCATGCAACAAAGTGTATGCAAAAAAACACACACACAAATGCACGCACGCACACACGCGCGCACACACACACACACACACACACACACACACACACACACACACATACACACACACACACACGCACACACACACACACATACACACACACACACACACACGCACACACATACACACACGACACGTGACAGCAAGCCAGTGAAAGAGCAAGGCCGTGCGGGCGGAGAGGAGGGGCCAGTGCGTGTACCTGCGTGCGTGGCCGGAGCAGCGGCGCCGTGGCGGTCGACCTCCGCGCGGCGTCCCCGGGGGGCCGCGGGGGCCGCGGGGGGGGAGGGGGGCGGCGGGGGACACACACTCCACTCCAAGGTCCCCCTCTGCTGCAAACACTCCTGCAGAAATGCATTGAGGGTTACATTGTCCACCGAGCGACCCTGTGAAGGCAGGGGGAAGAAAGGAAGACACAAAACACTCACCTACAGCCACAATCATCAGGGTGTCTTTATGCCCACACACACACACACGCACACACACACACACATACAGACACAGTCAAACACACACACACACACACACACACACACACACACACACACACACACACACAGACACACATACACACACACACACACACACACACACACACAGACAAACACACACACAGACACAGTCACACACACGCGTACAGACACAGACACACACACACACACACACACACACACACACACACACACAAACACACACAAACACACACAAACACACAGACAAACATACACACAGACACAGTCACACACACACACCACCTTCGTTAGTTTCACCTTCTGAAAATACATACGGCGGCAATTAACAAGGTTTTAGGCAAGGTGTTGTTTATGCAAACTGCCATGAACGGAAGAGTCTAAAGACGCAGTTAAATCCACTGCAGAAAATATTTTGGTGTTTTCAGGCGCGTTTTGTTGCTGGTATAGTGCCTACTTTCGACAAGGCAATTGGCATAATAGGGTGGCACGGTGGAGGGAATGCCATCATTATGCCCCATGTGTCAGGGAGCCGCGCTCTGCATTCCCACACTCCTTTCTGTTCTATTTTCACTTGAGATTCCACACGATGCAGCTAGCGCCGGGCGGAAGCCGTTCCCCCCGCTGCTCAAACGGCGGAGGAGAAGCAACAGTTCATCAACGTGGCGGCAGAACGCTCTGACGAGGCGCCATCTTAAAACGCCTGAATTTCATTTCCCTGAAGCGCCTTTGCACCTTTGACCCCACAAGGCCACGCCATCGAAGCACAAAACGCCATCCCGAGACCCCTCGCTAACTTGTCCAAATCCAAACTGCAGTACAAGTGGTTCAGTCGACAGGCTGACTGCATGGCGTTCAACACCAGGGGGGCCACGCCCCCCTTTTTAATACAGCTACAGCAAAGTCCAACCTGCCACACTCGGACACAAAGTCTATCCATCATTCAAAATAAGAATGAGGTCATAATAAGCAGGAGCCCTGTTTTTTGGCACGTCAGTGCAATAAAGACCATGTAAGATATGATTTCAATAAAGGAAACTTTTTTTTAAAATCCAGCCCTGCTATGATTGTTCTGGAGACTTATTGCCTTTTCTTCCACGGTGAAAAAAAAAAAACAACAACCCACCCAAGTGGTTCTCAGAGAGCGCATTGTGACAATAGCAAATGATTATTGGTAGGAAGAAAACACACACACACACACACACACACGAGGCGAGCCAGGGCTGCATTGCACACGCAGCAAGGCAATCAGCATAAAGTAATGGAGAATATAAGCCCTGAAATTTCATGACATTTTAACGGTAAAACAAAAGCAAAAAAAAAACAAAACCAACCTCTGTTTAGTGTCCATTACAGCACAACCCCTACTGTGCGCCAGTAATACCATGCACTAGGATTCAATCAGACGTTAGCTGAGCCCCTATTACGGAACTCATTGCATCGTTTACATGGTGGAACAGTCCGTAAGTAGCTCTAAATGCTCTTCATTTGATTGGATTTCGCATTACGGCCATCGGGGGCAGAGGCGCACGCTCGTCCCCTGACTATCCTAACAGACTGTTGAGTGAAGGAGTCCATTTGTTTGTCCTATTTGTTTACCGATCCGCGGGCCGGCCAACGTGCCGGCGAACATAAATACGACGCTGAGAGCAGCGTTTAAGATGGGCCGAAAATTGAGATTCAGCGGCCGGGGCCCGCGGGTCGATGCTGTACGGCAGCAGAACGCCACGCATCCGGCTTCTGGGGGGGCGGGGGGCGGGGCTAACAAAGCTTTCCGAGCCGAACGTGAAGGCAGACTGCCGCCGGCCGGGTTCAAGTCCAGATTGGGATCAGGTCCAGGGTGGGTTCAGGTCAAGGCCGGGTTCAGGTCCAGGGTGGGTTCGGGTTCAGGGTGGGTTCGGGTTCAGGGTGAGTTATGTCCAGGCCGGGTGCAGGTCCAGGGCGGGTTCAGGTCAAGGCCGGGTTCAGGTCCAGGGCGGGTTCGTAACGGTCAAGGCCACAAAGCCTTTATTGAAAGTCAAGGGGGTTGAACGGTGGCGGCCATTTTGACGGCAGCCAAATCGATAAAGAAACCCGTTGTTTTAATTTCCATGAATAAAACCTAAACTGAACAGCGAAAAAAGGAACAGATGCCAAAAAAGGAACAGATGCCAACAAATGCCAAGTACGCAAATCACTAATGGGTGCGTTTCAGGTGTTTAAAAAAAACACCTTGAAATACATTTTTTACATTGATATGGACTTATTAACAATAAGTGCAGATACTAAAATAAAGGTAATTGAAAGCACTATACTCAAGTGTTTTTGTCTTAGGGTGCCACTACCAATACATTGAAGAGTACGTGTTGGAAAGTCAATAAAATATGCAGCTAACGTAAATAATTAAAGCCTCGTCACGGATGAAATATTAAAACAACTATCAGCCACATGTTTGTTAAACAGCTTTGAGCTGCAAAAAAAAAAAAACAAACAGGACAAAGGCAGGACACTTCTCCAGGGTTTCAACTCACATAGCCCTTCATAGGCAAATGGTTACAGAGAAACACGCAAAATGGTTTTGAAAATAGAAAATAGAGAATGTAACCAGCCGATGCCTGGCACCGAGGAGCGTTGGTGTTTTTGATCGATGAAAGCTAAAATTGGAAAGCCATAAATGTTGAGCGTTACAAAAGTGTGGGCTTACTGCGACCTGTGTGAATTGGAGGCACACAAGCCTCACCCTCTGACCTTCTTCATAATCGCAGAGAAGTGCTGCACAGTATAATAGACTGTGATTACTTTTCTATGCACACACACGTGTGTGTGTGTGTGTGTGTGTCTCTGTGCGTGTGCGTGTGTCTGTGTGTGTGTGTGTGTGTTTGTGTGTGTGTGTGTGTCTCTGTGCGTGTGTGTGTGTGTGTGTGTGTGTGTGTGTGTGTGTGTGTGTGTGTGCGTGTGTGTGTGTGTGTAAACACACACATTCACACACGGTGGAACAAATGTTGAGAGCGGCACAGCCAGGGCTGAATCAGAACAATGCTTTAAGGTCACCCATTAAGTGGCCAAGTATTTACAGTAGCACCTTGAGTTTATGCAATCTTGAACAAGAAAAAGAAAACCTTGGGTAGAGGCTTAATGCACAAAGCTGTCCACCTCCACGCCATTATGACTGAATGATAATTTATGGCTTGTCGCTGAAAAAAAGCAGCATGGGCCGCAAACTTTGAAAGATCTGCACAGAAGACCTTTTCCTGCTCGACGCCTCCTTGTGATTGCACGGTTCACCCTACATACATACATACACACGCACGCGCGCGCGCACACACACACACACACACACACACACACACACACACACACACACACACACACAGACACACACACACACACACACACACACACACACACACACCCTTCATTGCGTTTGTGTATTCACATTATTTTCCTTCGGGTGAAAGTCAGGCGCAGAAAAAGAATGCTTTTTTCCCTCTTCCCTATGACTAATCTGTTAACAATATTCATGTGATTCCAACTGATTGGATTCCGCAAAGCCGAATTGGCCTTGGCCTGTAGTTTGTACACCTAAGCCCGGAGACAACGGACTGGGAGACAGGAGAAGAAAAGCAACGAATTGCAATTAATTCTCTTGCTCTCTGTGTCTCTTCGCCATCTCCCTTCCTTCCCTCTCCCTACGCACGTATGCATGCTGGCTGGAAATCCGCTCAACCAAATTACTTTATTTCTTTTGTGCTTTAACTGTCTTATCGGGTTTCCAACACAAAGGGGCTGTGCGTACTGGAAGGCCACATTTGTAAAGCCCTGGGTTACGTTTTTTTGGATAAATTCTTTACTTTTGTGGAAAACAAGTGTAGGGATGGTGATGAGATGGTGCTAGACTCCAGCCTTTATTGTACACCACTGCCAAGAACCTGAAGCTTCTCAAAAATGTTGTGAAAGAGGCGAGCGAGAAAAAACAAAACAGATTTTGACCACGGTCATAAGCAATCTCGTCTTTCCCATCGCCCGCGCACCGCGGACAGAAGCCCACTCAGGCACACACGCGGGAGAAAGGAGCAAAGGCTTACGTGAACGATGGCGTCACAGGGTCAGACCTTCATCTCCACGCCGGAGAGCTTGCGGTCGGCTCCCTTCTCAAGGTCTTCAGTGGCCTCCTGGAAGAACCTGGTTCTGGTCTGTCAAATCACTGACGTTAGACTGCGGGGCGCACACCTTCATCTGCCGAGGAAACCGTAGAGCCCAACAAAAGCCGGTCACCTATTTATTGTTGTGTTGTGAGGATATAACTGTATTGTATTCAGTCACACACTGAGGCAACGTGGGCTGATCAGTTAACACAACGGCAACAAGAGCAAAGGGTTCAGAATATCACCGTGAACAGGTCAGTGTAGGGAGAAAGCCACCGAGGGGAATATGGAGGCTTTGGTCTTATTTGTTTGCATCTAACCTTTATATGCCCGGGTCAGCGTCGCAGAGATCAATGCTTTCTTGGACAAGAGAGACGGGGATTAGGCTACACAGCCTGGGAGCTGGATGCCCCAGGGTTGTGCACTGCAGCTCACCTAGGCTCAACTGGGTCTTTGTAAGTGGATTGTCATATATCCTATTTGAATACAGCGTGAAACTTTGAATGATTGCTTTTTTTCCTATCCTCGTGAGGGAACGCATGGTGAGCAGGCCAGAGTTAGATGAATGTTTAGGGAAGGGTTAAGGGAGAATCCATGTTCTCTGATGTTTTCTTTTTTTTTTTTTATGGTACTTCTTCAGCCCGAGCAAGGAGAATCCCATCCCATGACCGTAGTGCTTATGAGAGCCCAGCAGCCCAACGGCTGAAACCTCCACGACCAGAGCAGCTTATGATCAATATCAGAAAGAACGGCAACAACTGGACCCCACCATTCAGAATAAAGAGAAATGCACACACATTGCAGATCACTGCATCACTGATATCACACACATGTGTTCATGGCAGTCTTCACCCTACACCAGCCCCCCCACTGACACGCCCACCCCAAAGCCTGAGACACACAGCGGTTTACATGTCCCTTCAAGATGAGAGATCGCCCCTGTGCCAAAAATACTCAGTGCCCATTTAACATAACCCCCCCCCCCACCCACAACGAGGGGTCGTGTACATCAGAGTAACTCATGTGTTTCCACAACAACATCCCTCAAGATTTACTAGTCACGGCGAAGCGACCGAGACCCGGGAAAGCTCTTGGGTTCCAAAGGCGTAACCTGGTTACCCGGGCCCAGCGGTGGGGACAGAAGGCCCCCCGACCCATCTCCCAAACCTTGTTACACCCGCTCTGATGCACGGCACGGCTCGCGCCGGCTGCTTTCTGCGGCTAAACGATGACACATGGCAATCTCAATGACGGGGGCTCTCCTCTTTTTCCTAAAATACGAGCGTGGATCTGCGCCCGTGACTCCGGCGGCCCGGACCCAGGCCCTAATGTGATTTGCCACCTGTTAGGAGCGCCGGGCTTTATGAAAGCACCACTCTCGTTTCCTTCTCTCGTTTGTCTTACAGCGCAGAGGTCACCGTCTGATTGTCCCCACCATCCAGGGGGTGCAGGATGGACTCTGACTTATATTGGATGGATGGCGGGAGGGGGGAGCTAAGGTTTCATTCAGAGCCCTTAGTTCTGAATTCCAAAATAGATCATTACCGTCGAGTGAAGCCCTGTTATTACGGGGGAGCCAGCCTCTGTTTCACTGACAATAACTAAAGCATCTAGGCTGGCGTATGCCCAGGATCAAAGTGAGATGTCGAACAGAATGTTGTAATAAGAAGTTATTTGTGTCTATTTCAGTGTGGTTGGTCACCAGGCTCGTTTGCAGTTGACAGGGAGGCCAATATGACAAATGAGCCCATTACAAAAACATAGAATTGAATTCATTGGTATGTATATTTGTAGTCTATTGCAAAAGATCACAGAGATGCAGAGAACAGATGTGGAGTTTTGGTATACAGATATTGAGCAATTGATTTAAACTTTAGTGTCCGAAATGGTAACGTCACCAATGAGATAAAGGATCAATATGGCAGCGGTGGGATTCGAACCCACGCCTCCGGAGAGACTGGAGCCTAAATCCAGCGCCTTAGACCGCTCGGCCACGCTACCTTTGGTCAAACGGAGACAATACAAATAAAAAGTGATCGAACAGACCTTGTCTGAGGCAAGTTCGCTAGACTCACCTGCTCACCTCTGTCCCAGATCTGTGATTTGGCTCATTTGGCTCATAAAATACTACACGAATACCGTACGAATTTGTATGTTATCACTGAACATAAACACTACATTTTAAACGTTGCTAAGTAAAGCAAAACATTTCGCAAACTAAAGTCGTACCTGTTGTTCCACTTAGCTTGTTACTCAAGTTGACTTAGTTGCTTTAGTTTTCCAGAATACCCATGGCTAATTAAACGTAAATACTCTGAACATGTGCTTACTCCTGGGACTGTCTTGGAGGAGTCATGTATGTGGTTGCTATGCATCGTTACTACAACGAGTTCATCATCTCAATGGGCTGGAGAAATACACAACAACTCTTCCGCAAAAAATTGCCGCTGCGGTGGCGCCGCCCTGCCTGATTGGGCCGTTGTCGTCACGTGCCGTTCAACGTCACGTAAAAGGGAGGAGCCATCGAACGCATGCGGAAGTACAGTTTGTTTTCATCTCAAACGGAAGGGAAGACACCACGTATCACCCTCGAATACACACTGCACACGAAACGAAATGGGTAAATATCGTTTTGTTTCCGTCACCCTCTCTCTAATTGTGCATTCTACTCAAGATGCATTCAAGACCAAAGTTATAATCTGTTAGTTACACGATGGCTGTGTAATAACAACGCAACGGTAGCGCAAATGCAAACATATGGTAGGGCATGCGTTATGTACAGCCAAGTAGATCCTACCACTGCGTTGTCATGCATTGATAAAAATATAAACATATCTTAACATATCTTAAATATAGACTCGTGCTTATGGAACTACTAGATGTCATGCGTTCTTCCCAAACCAATGGGTACTTAATCGAGCTGCCTCTTCTGCCTCCACTATCAGGGGGTGAGGGTGGGAGTGAGGTGGGGGTAAGGTGGGGGAGGGGGGTGGGGGGTTGTAACCTCCTGAACGAGTACAGCTCAACACATCATTCCATTATTCTTCTAAGTAATCAGTACTACAGATAAAAAAAACTGCCACATTGAGATTCATGGCAAAGTTGAGCTTATTGATTTTTCAAGAGACTACTCATTTCATTTCTCTCATCTCAATCATCCCTCTTCTACTCAATCGGCCCCTTCAGTTCAGTATCTCTTTTTTTCAGTGGATTTGGCTTCTCTCGCCCACTCCCAAAACCCTCATCCACACAGAGGTCTTCACATAATGCCTTATTGTAAAACTGGAGCAGATTTATCTTTGTGTCTTGATCAACAGATGCAACACTAAAGAATGTACGTAGAATGTCATTATGAAGAGGATGTGGAAGGTATGACTGCATAAGATTGAAAGTCGAAGTGTGCATGTCGTAGCATGTCAGCATGTGGATGGGAACACTTAGTGTAATGAGTGTGGTTTTAAGCGAATCACTAAAGTTAAATTAGGTTGTGATCTCACTTGAGGGTCACAAAGGTCATCCTCAGCAGGTTACATAGTCACCAGAAAACAACTCCCCTTCCACACAGGACTCCTGTTGTAGACCCTTTGTGAAGACCCTATGATGTCATCTATATCATTAAACTACAGATCCTGACTACCTCACTTCCTGGAATATTACATGTTTGCCACTTTATGAAACCAATGAGACGTAACAGAATTGCTAAAAGGAACACGATGATACGTTTACCAAGGGAGAGTTTAACCAATAGAAACGAAGCAGGCGAGGAGGTCAAACCCAATGAGAGGAGGATGGACCACACTGCGGGCCACAGGACCCAGTGGCCACCCCACTGGGTCCTGTGAGGCTCTCACAGAGTTCACAAGTAGTGTGGAATCAGAGCTCATCACTGCACTGTGCTCTGAACACACAGCTGACCCTTTTTAACCGTTACACTGAACACTCAATGGGATGTAGAATGCATTGAGATGCTTTTTGCTTTTATAAAATTGCATAGACGATAGCTACAACAAGAAAAGGCATTACATTTGATCTAAACTTTAATCCCTGGCAGACCTCAAATTGGCCTTTGTTAAATGTAAAAAGCTAATATTTTATTTCAATCATCCAAAACTATGAAAATATCATCTCCTTGCTCAAGTGTATATATGAATAACTCCATATTCATATTTTATCCTTATTCATATGTTCAACAGTTGTCTTTTATAATAGCATTTTGCCAGGAGTGGAAGTAAGTAAATATTGAATGCCGAGAAATAGCATGATGTTGCATTTAAAAGATCAGCCTAAATGGTAACATTCAGGATCTTCTTTGCTGCTGCATAGAGCAAATCAGGGCAAAGTGATGGAACTCCTCCACATAAGCCTAACATCATGAAACGGATTTGCCACCCTTGTCCCAATTGTCTTGTGAGCTTGTCAACTCGGTAAGCCCATTCTTCACATCATCTTGTTTTTATTATTATTACCTTCCAATATTGGCCCCCTGTGGGCGTGCAGCCGCGCTCCCTGTGATTGTGTCACATAACGCTGCTCAGAGCCAGTGCTCACTGGCCTCCTCATTGTGTTTCTACTCTCCTGCGTGGAGACGGGCGTCGTGGTCGCGCGTTGGGCAAACAAACTGCCGCTTTCTTCCTCGTCCACTTCCGAGGCACAGCAGAGCTCCACTGTTCCCATTCATTAGATATTCTCTCTCTCTCTCTGTCTCTCTCTCTCTCTCTCTCTCTCTCTCTCTCTCTGTCTCTCTCTCCATCCCTCTCTCTCTCTCTCTCTCTCTCTCTCCCTCTCTCTCTCCATCCCTGTCTCTCTCTCTCTCTCTCTCTCTCTCTCTCTCTCTCTCTCTCTCTCTCTCTCTCTCTCTCTTCCCTCGCTGTCTCTCTCTCTATCCCTCTGTCTCTCTCTATCCCTATCCCTCTCTCTCTCTCTCTCTTGCTCACATTCAATATGGGCCTCTGGCATTTAAATGTTTCATGCCTTTTTAAGTTGTGTTTTTTTGCAGCCCCCTCATGTACTTATTACGCACACAGCCTTAGCGTACACAACCTTCGTACTCATGAAATCAATTAATTCACCTAAATAATTCACCCGCCGAGCCAGCCAGATAAAACCGAATGCGGCTTTATTTATATTTTTTTCTACCCATGTCAGATGTGCTACTTTATTTGACGGGCGGAGGGATTTTTGTTCAGGCATTAACTTAACCCTCACTTCATGGCTTGGAGGACCCTTGGGTGATTAGAGAACGAGGAGAAAGCATCTCGATGAAGCATTAAGAGTGTGTGTGTGTGTGTGTGTGTCTTCAGGCATCGTGTGTGTGTGTGTGTGTGTGTGTGTGTGTGAGACAGACACACACACACACACGCGACGCCTGAAGGACCCCTTGGTACATTTGCAGGCGTTCATTCTTCATGCGAGCGACTCATAACAATTAGTGCGGCTGCCGCCTGGCTCATGTGTCTGGCGTGGTGCTGCGGGTGGAGCCGGCGCATGACATCACTCCCCTTTAAGAGTTCTAAAACATCACTCCCCTTTAAGAGTTCTAAATATGACATTCTCATTTGTTTTCATGCTGAGGACATTAACAGGCCCGGCTAATAGCTCTGCGCTCGTTGCCCGGCGAAGGAGGCGCAATAAACGAGGGCGAGCGAGCCGAGCGAGAGATAAATGACGTCGGGGGGGGGGGGGGGGGGGGGCTACCTCCTCCCCGGACCTGTTATACAAATTAATAGGACACGGCCAAAACCAAAAAGCGACTGCTGGGTGTTATTACGCGCCCCGGAATCTCGACTCCGCACCGTCTTTATGGGCGGCCGTAAACGCAGTCGAAAGCCCGCTGTCCGGGTTAGTATGTGTTTCAACAAACAACACAACACAGCACACACGCGCACGCACACACACACACACACACACACACATACTGTATATATATGCTAACGACCATATCTAAAGGGTTTAGGGTTTCTCTCCAGCCGCCTGGGAGAATCGGCCCAGACGCTTGACAGCTGCCGGCCAACGAAAAGCCCTGTGTTTTCTGAACGTTTGTCCGCCGTGCGAAATGACAAAATCCCCCTGAGACCTCCCTCCCTTACCCCCCCGTCACCCCCCCTCACCCCCCTCACCCCCCGCCCCAACACCCCCACACACCCCCGCTCCCTGTCCCCTAGTCCCCTTAGTCGTCCTATCCAGTGTAGCCTTCACCCGTGTCCTCTACACACACACAGCCACACACACACACATGTCACACACACACACGTCACATATACATGACACACATGTCTCCCACACACACACACACCACACACACACTGTAGAGCCAAGGTCACAGGGACGGCCCCCTGTCTCCCGTCCCCTCCCCGGGACCCCGCGGCGTGCACGCCAGGCCGCGCACGCCAGGGCCGCGCACGCCCACAGGAACGTCCCGTACCTCGCTGCGGCGGCTGCCACTGCCAAGGTCAGCCGCTCTTATCGGCCAACGCCACCCACGCCCCCCCCCCCCCCCAAACCCCACCTCTTCTGTGCGTCCATTCTGATGCAGCAGCCTGCAGACGGCCGCCCCGCGCCACCAGCCATACCGCCTGCACACGCATGTGACACGGGTTCATATGTCCCCACCGAGAGAGCACGTGTGTGTGTGTGTGTGTGTGTCACCCGGCCCTGTGTTTGCCCCCTGCACTGTAAACACCACCGGGGGGGGGGGGGGGGGGGGGGGGGCATTGACTGTGACTTTTGAGTTTTTCGCAAAGGAACATGGATTTCCAGCTGTCCGCGCTCAAAGCCCCTGTAAACCCCCCCCCCCCTACCCTCCCTTTTCTTTTTTTTTCTTTTATAGGCCGGCCGGCATTGACTGAAGTGTCTGCTTGTTATATATTTGGCAAGTGCTGCAAGTCTGAAGGGAGCCTGTCAATAGCAATCCTTGCTATTGATATGGCAGCGGGCAAGAGATGTTACTACCCCCCTCCCCGGCTCCCAACATCCCTTTTGATCCCTCTACATCATAATTACATTAATATTGACAGACCTTTTACAATAGTCGCATTACTATTGATAGGTGGCTGTCAATAACGTCACCCCCCCCCCCCCCCCGCCAACACCACTCAAATAAAACATATTCATTCATAACTTGTAAACTGCTCGATAAAAGGCTTTGAAGAGAATATCGGACGGTCTGCCGCCACTCCCACGAGACGTCGCTGCACTGACGCCGATTTCTACCACCTGTGTGTGTGTGTGTGTGTGTGTGTGTGTGTGTGTGTGTGTACATTTCTATGGACTGATGGCTTCGCTAAACTGTATTAAAGCTGGGTAGATCATTTATAGTTGACATGCATACACATAAACAGACACACACACAGACAGGGTGCATATTAATCTGCCTGCTGCCTTAACTTATTTATTTATTTCTATGAGGCGCCGACTTTCCAAACCCGACTTACAGAAGCGGAGCCGGTCTCTTCTATAGCCTGCCGGTCTTTATTTTAGCCTGCCGGTCTGTATGTTAGCCTGTCGGTCTGTACGTTAGCCTGCCAGTCTGTACGTTAGCCTGTCGGTCTGTACGTTAGCCTGCCGGTCTGTACGTTAGCCTGCCGGTCTGTACGTTAGCCTGTCGGTCTGTACGTTAATCTGCCGGTCTGTACGTTAGCCTGTCAGTCTGTACATTAGCCTGCCGGTCTGTACGTTAGCCTGCTGGTCTGTAGGTTAGCCTGTCGGTCTGTAGGTTAGCCTGCCGGTCTGTAGATTAGCCTGCCGGTCTGTACGTTAGCCTGCCGGTCTTTATGTTAGCCTGCCAGTCTGTACGTTAGCCTGTCTGTCTGTAGGTTAGCCTGTCGGTCTGTAGGTTAGCCTGCCGGTCTGTAGATTAGCCTGCCGGTCTGTACGTTAGCCTGCCGGTCTTTATGTTAGCCTGCTGGTCTGTACGTTAGCCTGTCTGTCTGTACGTTAGCCGGTCTGTACGTTAGCCTGCCGGTCTGTACGTTAGCCTGCCGGTCTGTACGTTAGCCTGCCAGTCTGTACGTTAGCCTGCCGGTCTGTACGTTAGCCTGCCGGTCTGTAGGTTAGCCTGCCGGTCTGTACGTTAGCCTGTCAGTCTGTACGTTAGCCGGTCTGTACATTAGCCTGCCCGTCTGTACTTTAGCCTGCCGGTCTGTACGTTAGCCTGTCAGTCTGTACGTTAGCCTTCCGGTCTGTATGTTAGCCTGTCTGTCTGTAGGATGGTGTGAACACATTCAGAGCAACTTTTCCCCCCCTGTTTTTTATTTTTTAATCCAAACTTTTGCTTGCGTCACAGGCCTGGCTTTTAGTTACCAAACATGCCAGCGTTTCAGATGCAGCTCAAAGAATTGGTCACACCTGCTTATTTCACTGAAGAGAATTCACTCTTATTTCTCATTCATTTGCTAATTCTAACTTGGTTGGACGGTGTATCCTGGCTCTATTGAAACATCATGAATACAGCGGTCTCCCCTGCACCTTTTTAATAAACCCAAACATGGTCACCGCATATTAGATTTATTTATTTCTCACCGCTTTCCCCCTTTAAAAACGTCTAAAGTGACCGTCATATTTCTCCCTTTCTGTCACAACTGCCATATTTACCCGGATGAAATCTCTTTTAAAGCCTCGTGACAAATCCTGTTCGACAAGACACAAAAGCCACTGTAAAAAAAAAAAGAAGCAATTTTTCTCTCCCCTCTCTCCCTTGCTGTCGCTCTCGATCGTTTTCTCTCTCTCTCTCTCTCTCTCTCTCTCTCTCTCTCTCTCTCTCATCTCTCTCTCTCGCTCTCTCTCTCTCTCTCTCTCTCTCTCTCTCTCTCTCTCTCTCTCTCTCTCTCTCTGCATTAGTTAGCCCTCCACTTCTTAAGTTAGTTTTTTCCTTTTCTTTTGAGGAACGGGGCAGATGGAAAGGGGTGGAAGAAAAAACCCGAGGAGCATTTCCAAACATCCTTGACATGAAATAGTGGGGACGGCGCAGTGAGATCCCATAATGGCGTTGGGGGCGGTGGTGGTCCTCCGAGGTTCAGAGAAGTCCCCGCGATTGGCAGATGTTTACGGTGTACCAGAAACTGTGCCGTTGGCGTAATCCTGGGTGATGTGATTTGTACACACACACACACACACACACACACACACACACACACATCCTCCCTATCTCCGCCTTCAGCGGGGAAAACCACTGGGCTGCACACCCTCTGTGCGTGTGTGTGTGTGTGTGTGTGTGTGTGTGTGTGTGTGTGTGTGTGTGTGTGTGTGTGTGTGTGTGTGTGTGTGTGTTGGGATTTTCTGTGTTTATGCACTCCCGAGAGCTGGTCTAAGACCCCACCACAACCACCTCCACCACCTCCACCACCACCTCCACCCCAGCGCCGCTGCATAGCGCAGCTCAAAGGTTGCATTAAGGACGGGTTTTACATGTGAAATGTGATTTCCACTGCGATGTATAAAGGAAAAGTAACCCTCTTTACAGGCCTCACCTCCCAGGCCTCATTCCTCTCTCACTGCACCTCCAAGCAGCCTCCCCTCAGTCGGCCCTCTGCAGCCTAAGCCTTTGTTGGCATATTAAAGAAACCTATAGGCAAAGTAGCATAGATTAAGGCTAAAAAAAAACCCGTAATGGCGCATTATCGTTTCCATGGTTCAGATTTGGTGGGCTAAACGCTGTAAAATCGATGTCAAACTGTAGCCTAAACTTCCAGCATTTAGTTGTTAGGGTTGAATTCAGTTTAAGGCAGTGAATAACCTCCTTACCCACTCTTTTCCTTCTTGGTTTTCTTTGGCAGATGTGCTGACGGCGGAGAGCGGGGACCAGAACTTCTCGGGTTCCGGGCCGGACGGCGGCGCCGACCCGCGCATCCCCGTGCTGCGCATCAACCAGCTGGACGCCCTGGAGCTGGACACGTCCCTGGAGCAGCTGCTCTGGGCCCAGTTCACCCACTGCTTCCAGGGCTGCCGCCCGGGCCTGCTGACTCCCCTGGAGCCCGAGCTCAAGGCTCTGCTCCAGCTGCTCCTCTGGAGGTTCACCCTGTACTCCGACAGCGCCACGGTGGGGCAGGCCCTGCTCAGCCTGCGCTACCACAACGCCGCCGCCTCGCCCCCCTCCCGCTACAGACCCCTGAGCCGGGGTCAGAAGCTGGGCCTGGCCCTGCTCACCGTGGGCCCCCGCTGGCTGAGCGAGCGCTCCCACGGCCTGCTGCTGTCCCTGGGCCTGGCCCCGGGGCCGGCGGCCGGGGGGGGCCCCCGTCCGCCGAGGGGGGCTTCCGACGCTCGCTGACGCTCCTGTCGGCCGCCGTGCGGATCGCCGGGCTGCTCAACTTCCTGGTGTTCCTGCGCAACGGGCGCCACCCGTCGCTGGCGGAGCGCGGCGTGGGGGCGCGGGCCGTCTTCAGCCAGCCCAACGCCGGCCGCGACGTCAGCTACCAGTACATGAACCGCGAGCTGCTGTGGCACGGCTTCGCCGAGTTCCTCGTCTTCCTGCTGCCGCTGGTCAACATCCGGAGGGCCAAGGCGGCGTTCCTCTGGCTGGTGCTGGGCCGCGAGGCGGCCCGGACCGGGCCCGGACGGCGCCGGGGGGCCGGGCGTTGTGGCGGGAGTGCGGGTTCTGCGGGGAGTGGCCCACCATGCCACACACCACGGGCTGCGGACACTGATTCTTCTGCTACTACTGCGTGAAGAGCCACGCCATCGCAGACCCCTACCTCACCTGCCCCCGCTGCCGCGCGGAGGCGGGGCCTCCCCGGCCCGTCCACCTGGGGGCGGAGACGGACGCCGGGGCGAGCTGATTGGCGGAGAGGCGCCGACGGACAGAATGTCATCTTTCATTACAAACTGGGGGAGAGAGAGTTGTGGGGTGTGATTTTTCAAATAGTTTTTTTTCTATTTAAATGCGTGCCAAGACGAGGAATGCTCACATCAGGGAAGTAGAATATAATGGAGGATCACTACGTAGGACTAAGGGGCCTGATTGGTGTCACTCAGAAGCTAACAGTGTAATAAACACAGGGGGCGTCTCTCCTTACAGACCACACACGTCAGGGTAACAGTCCATCAGTTCAGCCGATGGCGCTCAAGGACAATAAATACCGTTTTTTTTCTTTTTTTTTCATCAACCCTTTGGCCGACGTGGTGGTTCTGTTGAACCCGGTCCGCGGGCCCCCCAGCGGCAGGCGGCCCGGCTTGTTTGAGCGGCTCTGCGATCCCCATGACGTCTGGATGTTGTCCGAATACACACAGAACAGACCTGTGTAATGTATGTGTGCATATATTGACAGTCCCCCCCCCCCATTCCTCTGGCTGGACTTAGGACAGAACTATTTGTCGTTGGTGCACTTGACCGACTGCAGAGAACCACACAGAGCATATATTTGATGAAGAAACGAGTTGATTTATGCTCCCGGATTTTGTGTCCGTTTTTCCGTGTGTGTGTGTGCAAGAATGTACAAGTATGTGTGTGTTTGTTGAAATGGGAATATTTGTTCTGATGAAAAATGCAGAAAGTCGACTGAATAAATAATGGGAGGAATTTCTGATGCCTCTCATCACGGCCAAATTAGCATTTGTTGTGTATTTTGTGCCTAAATTCTATTTCGACATCATTAAAATTGATAGAGTGCTACCTCTTGGGTGTTTATTTAGTTAAGTGGAGGCAAGAGATGGATGGTTGGGGTGGGTGGGGTGGTGGGGTGGGGGTGGGTGGGGGTGATGTTATAACAATCAGCACACTTCTCTATAGACAGGCCCACTGCTTCCAATGCCCATTATCCCTTTTCACAGCATCCCAACATGCTAGAGATCAAGGGGCCAGCCGGCGGCTTGGATTGACTAAGACACACACACACACACCAACAGACATACACACACACACGCATGCATGGAAACATACGCACACAAACACACACACACACACATGCAAACATACACACACATGACAGCCTCTCCCCTTTCGCTCTTTCACTCGTGCAACTTCTCTCTCTCTCCCCCTCTCTCTCTCTCTCTCTCTCTCTACCCCCCTCCCCCCCTCACCCTCTCTCTCTGCTCTCTGTAATCTCTTGGGCCCTCGCCCCCTAAAAGACTGCGTAGTAAACTGTACCAACCCCCCCCCCCCCCCGTCGTCGTCTCTCTCCTTCCAGGCGAATTACCCTCTAATCCCTGTAATGAGTCCAAAGATGCTTATTTATGCCGGAGTTAACCTCCACCAGTGAGCCCCGGCCTCGGGCCAAACGCACCCCAGCCGAGCGAAGACTTTCCCGGGCTGACGAAAGACGGACCGGCAGGGAGGATAACCTCTTTTAAACCACCCCCCCCTTTCTCCCTTTTCCTCCCTCCTTCCACTCTTGATCATCGGGGGCTCAAGCGCTGATTGCCGGGGAGGCCAATACAGAGGCTGTGGTGGTGATGCAGGCTGTGGTGGTAATGGAGGCTGTGGTGGTGATGGAGGCTGTGGTGGTGATGGAGGCCAACAGATTTTTGCCGACACACACCTTTGTATATAGTATTTGTATATACTTTGTTGGTATGTTGGTATGTGCCTTGTTTTAGTTATTTATTATTTAATATTTATCTTTTTGCACTGAAGGGAGAGCTGTGCCTCAATTTCGTTGTGCCACCGTATTTTTTATACTGTTGTACAATGACAATAAAGATTCTATTCTATTCTATTCTGTGGTGGTGATGGAGGCCAATACAGAGGCTGTGGTGGTGATGGAGGCTGTGGTGGTGATGGAGGCCAATAGAGAGGCTGTGGTGGTGATGGAGGCCGACACAGAGGCTGTGTGTGTGTGATGGAGGCCAATACAGGCTGTGGTGGTGATGGAGGCTGTGGTGGTGATGGAGGCCGACACAGAGGCTATGTGGTGATGGAGGCTGTGGTGGTGATGGAGGCCGACCAGCTGTTGCTGACCGGCAGCCTCTTTACAGTTTGGGTGACACACACACACAAACACACACACACACACACACACACACACCTTCAATCACATTAAGATAATGTTAAGATGATAAATATTTAAATTCTGATGGAATCGGCCATTTTGCCCTCACATTTCTGGTAAAGCTGGTAAAGGGGGGAATGCTTCCTGTACAGTACCAGAGCCTCCTATTGGCTAGGCGCTGCAGGCCCTGGTGGGACGTGGGTTCGGACCACAGAAACCCTTCACACTCTTCCTGTGGAAGGCGTCTGTCCAGAACCTTCACGGCGGTCTCAGCCGTCTCTGATGGTTGTTTTGTTTTACTGGCTCGCGGACGTCGTGCTGAAAGAAGAGTTTACTTCCCTCTTAGTAGTTCATGGTTTCACAGTTCCCTTCGCACGCAAGGTGGCAGGTACCGTCTGCATCTGACCCACTTCAATGCCTCTATTTCTCTACTTCTGACCCCCGAGGATTTCATCCTGCGTTAGCAAGTGGCCACACATCGCCAGCGCGGAGAGAAAGCACACGCACACACCGCCCTGGACGCCGGCACGGCAAGGTCAGAATTAATGATTCGATGGCTCTAAAGGCCTCCCGCAGCAGTGAGATACCTCTTCCATTCGATTAAGAAGCAGGCGAACGCCTTGAGGTCGGGGGGGGTTACCAACCCCACATGATGGTGGCTTTGACGTGTCTCATATAAAAATACATTCGGTTGGCGGCCTGGATGTGAGGCGAGTCACCTCCTGCCTCACAAGGACGCCGGACTAATGAAGAGCGCGTGGCTGCACGGCGCCGCCAGGACGGGAAGGAATCGCTTGTCAATATTTCATGTGCTTTGTACATTACATTAATGTAGCGCGGGTCTCCAGGAAGCCCGGGCGCGGAGATTAAGGATGCATATATGATCAACCTTAATGCCACGGGACTTGTCATTGTCCTATCATTGAGACAGGGCTTCCAATTCCACCTCTTCTCTGGGCTTCCAATTCCACCTCTTCTCTGGCTTCTCGCGTGGTGCTCCTCCACCACCACCTCCACCACCTCCACCTCCACCTCCACCTCCACCACCACCTCCACAACCACCACGGCTCTAATTGAAGTCCCAAATCCCCGGGAAACAGATAGCGGGAAAGAACAGTGCATTAAAGTCCATTAATTGAGTTAGGCCGTGGACTGAATTAGCCGGGAGTTGGAACAAGGCCCAGGACAGAAGCAAGGTAGCTATAAGGCTGCGTTAAGCCTATCTGTCTCTAGGATCTCTGGTATTCACAGGAGGAGGAGGAGGAGGAGGAGGAGGAGACGAAGAAAAGAACGAGGGTGAGGAGGGGAGGGTGCTGGTGTGTGTGTGTGTGTGTGTGTGTGGGGAGGGGGGGTGTTTAATTCCCAGCGGCCATGCAAAGCAATGGGCACGTTCACAGCCCAGCCATTTAAGGAGCAAATTGGCAGGGTGCCCCCTGTAAGACGGGGGCGGGGGGGGGTTTAAGAGAAAGGGAATTAGGGCGTTGAATCCTTAACTACATCCGCTGGTCTGATGAGCCTCTTATCACCCCCCGTCTCTCATCTGCATGTCTTTGATGTGCCGCGTTGATTTTGCAGATTAAATCGTTTTCTTTTTCTTTTTTTCTTTTTTTTTGTTCGCCGTAAAAGTAAAGCGCTTGGCCGCCCGGTAATACCAGGTACTTTGCGGCGGCCATTATGCGCGGGGGTTTTGTGCGTGTGGAGTCGCGCGGGGCTGGCGTCGCCGGCTGAATTGACCGCCGCCGTGGCGTTCTTTAATTGGAAAAGAGCCTTTGGCGTGCGGATGCTAATAATAAGGACAATGGCTTTGATTCAGACGACCAGATTTCCACACAGAGAGAATGTTAGCGTTTAAACGCCACCGCCCGCCTTTTACCACTCCATTGGCAGCGGCTGCGAGGCCTCAGAAAGCTCCGCACTTTGCTAATGGAATCAGAGAGGGTAACCCCCCCCCCCCCCCCCCGGTACACCTAAACCCACCGCCTGCTC
>JAXIVH010000418.1:45627-69137 GCA_036785325.1 Urophycis tenuis
TTTCACTGGCGATGTTCCGTTTTTCACAGACACACAACACCTATCCTGAGAGAGAGAGAGAGAGAGAGAGAGAGAGAGAGAGAAAGAGAGAGGGTACAAAGGAAAGAGGTAGAATGTAGAAAGAAAAAGTACGAGAAAAACAGAACGGCCTCAAAGATGTAACAGCGAAACTGAGAAAGGAACAGCATAACGTTAAAAGGAAAGGACAGAGATAGAGAGAGAAACGGAGAGAGAGAAGGGAAGAGAGAGAGAGACAGATAGAGAATGAAAGGGAGAGACAGAACGAGAGAAAAAGACAGCGAGAGAGAGAGAGATAGAGAGACGGAGAGAGGGAAAGAGAGAGATAGAGAGACGGAGAGAGAGAAGGAAAGAAAGAGAGATAGAGAGAAAGACAGCAAGAGAGAGATAGAGAGACAGAAGGAAAGAGAGAGAGATAGAGAGACAGAGACAGAGAGAAGCAAAGCGAGAGAGTGAGACGGAGAGACAGAGAGAAGGAAAGCGAAAGAGTGAGACGGAGAGACAGAGAGAAGGAAAGCGAGAGAGAGAGATGGAGAGACAGAGAGAAGGAAAGCGAGAGAGAGAGAGATGGAGAGACGGAGTGAGAGAGGGAAGGGAGGACAGCGCTCCCTCGCAGCCCTTAATGGGACACACTGTTATGTGCTGTCTCATCAGTTCAATATCGCACGCAAAAACCACTCATCCGTTTTCGTACACTCATACGCACGGGGAGTTGACACATCGCACCTGTCAAGACGCCTTCATGTGACTGTTCCTGGGCCGGGAGAACCCGCCCGCTGTCCCCGTCTGTCCACCGCGCCGCTGCAGAAGACACACAACCAGGAAACAAAGGAGCAACCAAAACACAACCAGGAAACCAAGGAGGAGCCACTTTAAGAACGTTTGGGTTTTTTACGCTTTAAACGCAGAAACGCAGAATTAGCAGCAAAGAGCAAGTGTGTGTGGTTTTTTTTTTTGTCACATCGAGGCGGCAAAAAAAAATGACAAGAAAATTACAGAGAATGCCCCCCCTCCCCCTCCCCCCCCCCCACACACACACACACACATGATTAAAGGAACAAAGCATGATGTCTTACAGACATCTTTTCTGTCAGCGCTTTGAGAGAATCACTGGGCTCACGTGAACGGCACCGCGGTGGTGAGAGAGAGAGAGGAAACACACGTGTATATCTATAAATATCTATATGTATATATATACTGTACATATATATATATATATATATATATATATATATATATATATATGTATATATACATATATATATATATATATATATATATATTTCTATACAGATGGAGGATTAAGTCCTGTATGTGGAAATACACAGAAAAACAGACAAAGGACAGCAGCAGGCTCTAATGTATCTTCCCGGTAATGGGCTTAAGTTGAAAGAAAGGCCTTGGTTTGAGTGAAGCTGGATTGCTACTAATGACTAGAGGGCCCTCGGACGGCCATCTCAGCCTATTATGACTTGGAGATGGCTTTGCAGTGTTTTTTAAAGACGAATGCAAATTAAAAAGCATTAGGCTACATTCATTTGCGGTCTTTGGCATATAGGCCACTTTTGGGTCTGAGGGCCACTTAAGGCTGCCTTATTCCATCAAATGACCTTGAAATCAAAGAAAGAGCAAGTTTTAATGATTTAGAGGCTCTTAAGGACTCCAAAGGAACAGCAACACAGGCCCCCTCATTAAACATAATTTAAACATAAAAAAACCTTCTCTTTTTTTCGGATACAAATGTCTCTGCCAGGATGCAAATGTCCTGGCGGCGAGGAAACGTATACGTACCACCGCGGAAAACAAATGTGACGCGTTCTTCAGCTCTTCATCTCCTCCTCTGTGATTGTATAAATTACATTGTGCATTCATTTGCGCGGCGCGTGTGTGTTTGTGTGCGCGAGTGTGTGTTTGTGTGTGTGTATGTGTGTGTATCCTTTGTCTATGTGTGTGTTTGTGTCTTACACGTACAGTATATGCATGCAGGCAGGTGTGTGTGTGTGTGTGTGTGTGTGTGTGTGTGTGTGTAGGTGGGTTGGGGCTTCTGGTTTCCCTCATGCAGACTCGGGGCCGTGCAGGTGAGGGACCGACGGGGGCGTGACCAACCTGGGGGGGGTGTAGGGTGTCACTTCCTATTTTCTTTCTATTTCCTCAGCGCTCTGCTCTTCCGCTCCACGCGGTATGATTACAGTGTGTGTACGTGTGCGTGTCTATCTGCATGTGATTCCCCCCCCCCCCCCCCCCCCCCCCTCTCTCCCTCTGCTCCTGAGCATACGGGTGATGGCCCATCACCTCCTAAACCCCCCCCCCACCTCCCACCTCCACGTCTCCTTTATTTCCCCGACGGCCCCGGCACCTGGCAGAACCCCGGACCCCCGGACCGCACCGACGCTTTCACGTGTACCGCAATATCACCGAGACCCCCGTCAGGGCCCCCCCCGTGAGGGGCCGGCGGGGGCCGCGGGGGCGAGGGGGCGAGAGAGAGAGCGAGGGAGTGAGCGAGTGTGTGTGTGTGTGTGTGTGTGTATGTGTGTGTGTGTGTGTGTGTGTGTGTGTGTGTGTGTGTGTGTGTGTGTGTGTCTGTGTGTGTGTGTGTGTGTGTGTGTGTGTGTGTGTGTGTGTGTGGTTGAGAGCTTGACAAGGCGCTGCTGAAGGTAAATAGCGTGTATGCGAGTGAATAAGGCGGGGGGGGATGTCTTTTCTGCAGTGTTCACTGCTAATCCTCCTTGATGACAGAATATCGCATATGAAATATTTCGGTTCGTTTTTATAAGTTGCGTTTCTTTTTTGTTGTTTGCCGTGTGAATCCCACCCACTTCCACTACCCTGTCACAGCCTCTCAAGTGTTTAGATATTTACAACCCTGACAGCCCCCCCCCCCCCCCTCCACCTTCAACAACCCCATGACCCCCCCCCCCCCACCAACCTCACCCCCACCCTCACCCCCTCCCCCACCCACCCGCATCCCAAAAAAAACCCCCCTTGAACTACACAACAAACTACACAGGGCCCTTTGTGTCAGAGGAAACGCACAGGAATAGAGAAAAAAAAAACACACAGACACACACACAAATACACACACAAACACACATGAACACACACACACACACACACACACACACACACAAACACACACACACACACACACACACACACACACACACACACACACACACACACACACACACAGGCGCAGGAAATAAGGCTTTTGTCCGCCCAAGATAGCATCAAAAAAACACCTTGTTTCATCTGTCTTAAGCAATCCCGTCCTGACGCCTCGCCCCGTCCCACGCGGGGCTGCGGGGCTATGGGGCTGCGGGGCGGGGCTGAGGCGCGGGGCTGAGGCGCGGGGCTGCGGCGCGGCGCCCAACAGATTGGGAAACGTCGCAAACGATCTGCCGGGGAAGTCCCAGCGGAGCCGCCAAAACATGCTCGTTTTCCCCACGCACCTCTGCTGTGAGCAGCCCGGGTTTGATTTCTCTCAGGTATCTCTCGCTCTGCTCCTCCACCTCCCCCACCTCCTCTCTCTCTTCCTCCACTCGCTCCCCCCTCGCTCCTCCTCCTCCTCCTCCCTCTCTCTCTCTCTCTCTCTCTCTCTCTCTCTCTCTCTCTCTCTCGTCTCGCTTCCATCACTTTGCTCATTTCGGTCTCTGTAATGCATGTATCATTTTCCACCTGTATCTCTTTTCTATGTGTGCTTTCTGAAAGGCCTTCAGTCTGTTGGATGTCGGTGTGTTCCCCCTCTCTCCCCCTGCCTCACGCCTCCCCCCCTTCCCCCGTCTCGTCCTTAAGAATAGGTGCTAGTTGGCCACGTGTCTCGTAGAGGACACCAGTGGTGATTGTGCCTTTGACCTGAAATGCAATAAGAAGGCAGGTGTGGATAACCCAGCAGTAACCTCCATCTATCCCCCACCCAGCTCCCGCCACAGAGAAACAAACAGCACATCTCTGAGCAGCACGCTACACCACCAGCGCATCCTATCGCTTCTTAATGTATGCAAGAGGAAAAAGTTTGGTTTCCACAACTCTGCCTCTATTCACTATTTACTTTGGGCCGTCGTGTCGACACTCAGATCCAAAGCGATTCTTATCGACAGAATCACGGCCGGCTGTAGGAGTAACTTAAATACACACTGAAAGTATTCCCAACAATAGCATAATTAACAAATCAACCCTCACAGAAACAAACGACAGGGAAACCAACAAAAGAACAGGACAGATTGTGTGTTCAGTCTGGCTCACTTGTTCCCTCATTCCCTGTTTCCTATGTAGTGATCACTGCAGTATTTAGGGAACAAGTCTTTGTGAATTCAAACACTAATTATGCATCAGCAATGTATTGGTCCCATAAAGAGAGTGTACCGTAACCTGTATAGGCCGGACATCTCTATTGGATGAGTCCAAAGAAAAGCGCTATGCGTCATGGGATATAGTGCAGACACGAGTGTGCGTCAGTTGTACACTTCTTTTTGGTGCATCATTTGGTATTGAACACTACAATAGTGGACAACCTAAATAGTGTTCAGTACAGGACAGCCAGGGTTGAATTGTAACTGCTGTGAAACAAAAACGCTCTCAAGGTCTCGACAGTGACTAAAGTGGGTCAATTCTGAAGTCAATAGCTAGTATGGGTCAGCCATCTTGCACACAGATAGCCACAGCTGTGCCGGGGACGTTGGGGATGGAACCCCTTTCAGTTGGGATTCGAACCGGCTAACACACTACTGCCTCTGTTCCCCCCATGCTGTCTGGGTGATGATGGCGGCTGTAGTGGCAAACCCGAAGCCCTCCGCCACGCTGACTTTTAAGTGTTAGCCTCCTCTGATCCACAAACCACCTCCTTCTTCCTGCTCACTCTTCATCATGAATCGCTTTTCCTTTGTGTGTGTGTGTCACATCACACCTGTTGAAATACAACAGGTTCTGCCATCCCCCCCACCCTCTGTTATTTGCTGCTTACCTCCAAATACAGCCGGCCCATAAATAACAAGATTTCATGTGCACTATTTGCGCGCAGGGGGACAGCGGTTTCCTGATTCCTCAGGTGAAACGCTTCTGGTGGATGAATCGCAGGTGTGGGAGGCGTTGTGTGGTGAATGGAGCCCAGGTGCCCAAGTTATTTCTGGTGCGTGTCGTTAATCAACAATGATGTTGAAATACGGCCTGTATTTTACCAGCTTTAAAATAGTGTTCCCTGGGCTGCGCACAGGCAAGGCAGGGAAATAATAATAAGGGCAGATAAAGTCAAGAGACTGTGAGAATGTTTTATATTAATGTGACCGGCGAAATGTGTTCTGTTTTATCAGCAAGCCGTGGAGTGAAAGTGGAAGGGAAAAAAACGGGAGTTGGATAATAAAAACTATAAAGCGAGTGATTTTGAATGACTGATAACGATAATTTGACAGTTTCAATCCCTCTGCATAATCAGCACTTTGATTTAAAGAACTGATTCATAACTAGCTTCTCCAATTACTGTGTGTGGGGCCTGCAGATTTAATCTGGAAAAAGCAGTCTTGGGGAAATTAATAAACCAACTTTGTCCAGTTCAAAATCTAAACTCGAAAAGACAACTGAAAGTGCCACTTTCGCACGGAAAAGCAACTTTTACTTGACAGGGCGGAGAGAGAGAACCACCATACGCACGCACTGGTCGTAACGCTCGCAACAATCCCAAGTGCACCTCATCCACAGTCCTCATCTGTCGTTCTGCGGTTCTCATCCGCAGCTCAGTTCACATTCACTCAGGTTTCTTCTCGATACTTCTCTGTTTGATATCGTCCTCCTGCGACGGGGGTCCCCAGGGCCGGCGTGGCGCCCGTCCGCCTCCACGCCGCGATGACAGGCGGTTCATCGCCACTAAACGAGGACACAGTGAGGGTCCTGTGGCCTCTGACGGCACGCAGCTCGATGGCTATTGACAGACAAATCATTGTTGTTGTTCTTCTTTCATCTCATCATTGGCCCGGCCCAACGCACCAGAGAAAGGGTGGTGGTGGTGGTGGTGGTGGTGGTGGTGGTGGTGGTGGAGGGGCGGTGGGGCGAAGGGCTAAACCAGGGGGAAGCAAATGTGATTGGATTTTCAGTCTCCGTCATTAAATTCCCATGCGGGGAATACTAATTCCAGTATTTAGTGCGCTGATGCCGAGGCTTGCTTTCATCTTAAACTGATTCCAGTCTAATTAGATTGGGCATGAGGGGTGCTGGTGGTGGATGGGGGGTGGATGTATCCGTCTGGACTAATCCCTGCCTCTCCGTCCCAAACGTTGTATTATCCAGAGGAAATCCATCGGCTGCAGGCGACGTCGGGGAGCGAGATCTGCCCGGCACGGCTCCCGGCTTCTGCTTTGTGTCACGGGTAACGACGGGGGCCCTGCCCCCCCAGCCCCCCCCCCCTCCAGAAGTGGAAGCTCATCGTCCGGACTGACGCACCGGACGCGGAAAGAGGAGACCGTTTGGAATTCACAGTCAATCGAATTATTTGTGTCTTTTAAAAAAAAAAAAAAAGTGTTTTTTTTCTGGGTGGTTTTTATTCGCGGGGAAAGAGCCGTTCACCTTCGTCTGACAGACCTCACGGGAGTCTGGCCGTCCCTCCAGAGACCGGGAGCATAGAAAGTACACTTTAGACAGAGTCTTTGTGTCTTTTTGTTCATCAGATAACAAATGCATGAATTCAGCAGATACACGCTTGCTGTAGCAGATGTGATTTGTAAAGATGTGATCATGAAGATGTGATTCATAAAGATGTGATTGGTAACCAGAGGCCCAGTGTGGTGGAGCAGCCGTCAGTCTGTCTGGACTAAACATCAGGAGCACCCAGCCGGCCGCCAGGTGACTCGTGACATGCAGACATTCACCGAGTCCGCTCCGGCTAAAGCAACCATTTAAAGCTGAATCCACTCTCTTAGGGTCCACTCCATTAACAGTTCGGTTCAACAAGATCTGATTGGATGGCTCACCGTCGGCTTGGCCACTGTGTACACAATGTACTCCATACATGTGGAGGGACACACACACACACACACTACAGGCCCCCAGCACCACACCACCCATTTAGTCTGAGCGCTAATGAATTGCCAAGTGAACCACAATGAACAGAAAGAGAGAGGGAGATAAAGTGGAAACAGTTCTTGCCGTTGCTGAGAAGGCCTGAAAAATGAAAATGCCTTCGGCCATTGTGTCGCCCCCACCCTCTCGAAAGGTCAAACGCAATTCAATCCCATAATATGGAAGGGAGGGGGCGGTGGAGGAGGAACGCTGTTGCGTTGACGACGTTGACGACTGTCCATACTCTAAAAGGGGGGGGATGGACAACAAGAAAGGGCCATTCAGCAGAAAAAAGCTGCCCTGTAAAAAAAAAACAGAGGACGTGTCTTCAAGGGCGTGAGGGGGCTTCTCTCTCGAGTCAAGACAAGTGTGTGTGTTTGTGAGCGTGTGTGAGTGTGTGTGTTTGTTTGTGAGTGCGTGTGAGCGTGTGTGTGTGTGTTTGTGAGTGTGTGTGAGCGTGTGTGTGTGTGTTTGTGAGCGTGTGTGAGCGTGTGTGTGTGTGTTTGTGAGTGTGTGTGAGCGTGTGTGTGTGTGTGTGTGAGCGTGTGTGAGCGTGTGTGTGTGTGTGTGTTTGTGAGCGTGTGTGTTATTCTTTTGCGCGTCTCGACATGTCAAGCAACACAACAAAGGCCAGAGTGTAAAAAATACCCCTCTCCCCCACTCCCTCCCCCATCACTCTCCCCCACCCCCACCACCCTCCCCCAGCGTCCAGCTTCTTTTTTTACCCCCCACTTGAGATTTCATTAGGGCGGGTTTAATGACTTGTGAATGTCAGGTTCCTGTATGACCCTGACACTGCTGACCAGCCTGTCGCGCTGGCAGGACGTGATGTATCGTCACCACGCCTCCTGATGGGACATTTTTTAATGTGGCAGCCAGGAGCCGCAGCCACGTGACCCCGCTGCATATCAAAGGTTACCCCCCCTGTATCCACACACACGTGTGTGTGTGTGTGTGTGTCTCCGTCACCCCCCTCCCCCGTTTTAATGGAATTTTTAAGGGTACGCGAGGGTGGGGGCTGTACGACAAAGCATCATCATTTTCTTTGCATTTAAAGTGAATGGCTAATTCACTATTGATACAGAAATAAGCCTTCTGCTCTGTCTGCTGGGGCACCGGGGGAAAGAGACAACACTTCACGCACAGCTTTTACCATAACGTCGTCCGCAGTCCGGCACTCACTTTACTGCTTATTTATAGACGGCCCCTTATTATTAAGGTGAGGCCAATAAGAATAAATTATAAAGGTCACCAGCTTCATAGAATATGCATTAGTTCACGGCTATATATATATATATATATATATATATATATATATATATATATATATATATATATATATATAAATATATATATATGTACCTCTGATTGCTGGATGTAAATCAGACGTTACAGATTTAATGTGAATCAAATGTAAAATAAATGGCACAATGTATCACACTCAGATTTAATATTTCTTGAATATAAGCGTGCACCGTCTTGATTTAACACGCGGTGAGGGGATTCTGTACCCACTGATGAAAGAAACATGACAGCAGATCAAATGATAATCCTGTGTATGTCTTAAGTCAAACTATGAAAAAGGGGCAATAATAAATGGGACACAGCCGAAGGCGGAGATGAAACGTAAGATTGCAGAGATTGGAAGATAAAATGGGATAAATAACAACGAAAAACAATGTCACCAAATTCCCTTTTGTGATAGCAATCGAGAAAAACAAAGGAATGTTCACGATAGTGGAATGGGAAAATGACTCCCACATACCTTTGTCCCAAACACCATTGATGTCTAATATTCAACTTATCTCCCAAGGCATTTAATTGAATTATCTGAAGAAAAAAGACTATTAAAGAATGAAACCTATGACCATTTTTTTTAATTCAATTGGAAACTTCCAAGTAAAGAACTGCATGTGAAAGTTCTTTGTCTCTGTGAGTCCTGGGTGTTTTAGTGTTTAGTGTTGAAGAAGGGAATAAGGAGTTCCTGTTGGTTTAGTGATGTCAGGGTGTCAGTGATGTCAGGGTGTCAGTGATATCAGGGTGTCAGTGATATCAGGGTGTCAGTGTGTGTCAGGGTGTCAGTGATATCAGGGTGTCAGTGATGTCAGTGTGTCAGTGATGTCAGTGTGTCAGTGTGTGTCAGGGTGTCAGTGATGTCAGTGTGTCAGTGATGTCAGGGTGTCAGTGATGTCAGTGTGTCAGTGATATCAGGGTGTCAGTGATATCAGGGTGTCGGTGATGTCAGTGTGTCAGTGATGTCAGGGTGTCAGTGATGTCAGGGTGTCAGTGATGTCAGGGTGTCAGTGATATCAGAGTGTCGGTGATGTCAGTGTGTCAGTGATGTCAGGGTGTCAGTGATGTCAGGGTGTCAGTGATGTCAGGGTGTCAGTGATGTCAGGGTGTCAGTGATATCAGTGTGTCAGTGATGTCAGTGTGTCAGTGTGTGTCAGGGTGTCAGTGATATCAGGGTGTCGGTGATGTCAGGGTGTCAGTGATGTCAGGGTGTCAGTGTGTGTCAGGGTGTCAGTGATGTCAGGGTGTCAGTGTGTGTCAGGGTGTCAGTGATGTCAGGGTGTCAGTGATGTCAGGGTGTCAGTGATGTCAGGGTGTCGGTGATGTCAGAGTGTCAGTGATGTCAGGGTGTCAGTGTGTGTCAGGGTGTCAGTGATGTCAGGGTGTCAGTGATGTCAGGGTGTCAGTGATGTCAGGGTGATACACGTCATCACAACGACGGTAGTTAACGATGGGAACGTACATAATGAGGCCAACGCGGTCTGCAGATACAGTTTTTAATGTATCACAACAATGAGCAACAAACATACTTGATGAACTATTTCCAGAAGTTATTCAAATACCATCTACAATAAACGTCATTTCAACTATGACAACAGGTCTGTGACAAAATAAAAAAAAAGGTTTCAAAACCATGTTATTACCGTGATACGGTACAGTTGAGACCTCAAACAGTACAGTAACAAAAACTAATGCGACTACCCTCTATATATAAAACATCAATAACATTTTTGGTTTAGTTTATTTAAAGTTTTAGCCATAGGGGCTTCTTCTTATTAAAACCTCAGGGTGCATTTCCTATGTAACCCAGATGTTGAAGAGTACATATTGTGTAGGATAACATTGCGCCGTGAAAATCCCTTTGACATCCAGAAGAACTCCAATTTTCAACCTTTTGAAGGCTGTCCCCATAAACATGAAACAATCCATCCATTTTTTTTTTAAAGTTTGTTTTTTTGTTTTTTTCTCTTTTTGGCTGCTGTGCAGTTGCAATATCTATGTACAGTTATATTGTGGACCATCCTTTTTGTTGGTTTGTTAGCTTTTACCAGTCCTTGTGTGTGGGAAGCGTCCTGTCACATGATAGCATCTTAGCCCATGATGCTAGCCACGACAGTTCAGTCTTTTTGATGCTGAGCCACAGAGTGGGGAAAGGCAAAAAGCCATAGTTGTGAAAGCCTTTGGAATTAGGACAGTCGCTTATGTTTGTACAATGGCAGAATTGCACCTTGGTAGGCCAGGATGTCTCTTATGAAACACAATCGAAAAGTGTCTTCAGAATTAAAGTAAAATGTTAAAATACTAAAAATTTCAAATAAGAACATTTAAAAAGCTCACACAGAGAATAAAAAAAAATGATATTTTGTTTTAAACTTTGAACAAATAAAAAAAAAAAAACACCTGTACAATAATAAAACATGGGAGGAAATGTTGATTTCATCGTTTGAAACAATAACTAAGCATGATTTGATTTAACCTGTCAAACAGTTGCATTACATGCTACTTGCTCATCTCAGAATAGGAAATACCAAAAGCAATACATTTTTGCATTTCTTCATATTAATAAATTTGTACCATGCACAGCCAACTACGAATATGTACAACAGCTTAGCTTCCTTTGTTCACAAGCCTTTTTCTTTCATACAAATAGCCTTCTGTTACTTTGGAATGAATCACATTGGTTTTAATTACCAAACTAGAAAGTGATTCGTAAAAAATTGAACACCCTTTGACAGCTTTCACATTCTTAGTTCCACAGCAAATTAAACTTAAAAAAAAAAAATAGCAAAGCAAAGCAATTCATGGATCAGTATTTTTGACTGGATAATGATGAGAAAGTTTATGGCAAGCAAAAAAAAGAGAGAGAGAAAGAGAGAGAGAAAGAAAAGAAAATATATATATCCTACTAAAACACAGTAGCAGCAAATGTTGTAAGGTAATACTTTGAAATGCTGAAAATCACTAGAAGCGTAAAGAATCAGGACATTGAGCGTTTCTATCAGCAGAAGTGCCTGGAGATCTGGTGGGAGGGTCATGGCCTATGCACTAGATGCAGTGTACAGGTATAACACTGTTGTGTTGTTGAGTACTAGAAGCACACGAAAATGTTTCAAAATACAAAAACGAATGCTGTTGTCCCCCGTTGTAAAGCAGCATATTTGCAAACTTGGAGCAAATATTCATACCTTTTTTTTTTTTTTTTTTTTTTAATCATGACCAACTTGTACCTTTACAGTTTCAAGTATACAGTACTACTTTCATGGATGTACCAATTGTTAAATAGGTCTATAGTTCGGTATCAATCCTGTAACAAATGGACCAATATGCTGCTGCAATAGACACAAATAATAATTAAAACCAAAAATACATACACACAAACAGGAAAAAAACCTATTAAATTAACAAATGTTCTACCCAAACAATAATTAAAAAAAAAGACAAAATAAGTGCACTATAGTCCAGACACAAGCAGGTACCTTAACAGTACAGCAATTCACAAATGAAACATGTTATATTCACATAATCCTCAAGAGTCTATCAAAACTAGAATTATTACCTCTTCAGAAAAGGGTGTGAGCAGAGGTAAGGTGAGAAGGTAAGAGTTGGCACAGATTAGTATACTCTACAAGAAAAAAAGTGGGGTGGGGCGGGGGGGAAATAGATACAGTTTGTTGTAATACAAACCGGCAAACACAGGGGCATCATACACATTTACGTCACCTTCTAAATTCCCTCAGTGGCAAAACCATACTGTCTTTGTAGGTCAAAAACTAAAAGGATATGCACATCGTCCATTGTAACAGTTATATTGTCTCTTGGTACTCTATACACATCAAGGAAATGCGTCAGATAAAGCTTGACATGTTTTGGTTATAAGCCAGGTGTGCCCAGGCTTGTTGCTGCTTTAACAAATGAGAAATGTTATGTTCTGACCTGAGAATTTAAAGCTACTGAATTACACCTATCTAAACTAAGAGAGATTCTCTTTGAGGGTTCTGGATCGTCATCCCATACAGTACATGCTAGCATTTGGAAAACAATCCAGCTGAGGTGCAATTTGCTATCGTGAGAGTTTTTGGCTTGAAACAAGCACCCCCAAGGGAGCCTGTGGGATTTTTTTCCTACTCCATGTTTTTGTATACAATATAAGCTCAGTCAAGCATCTCCAACAGTTCTGTCCATAACAAAAATCAATCAATATCTTGCCAGCATATCAATATGGGAAAAACAATCCTGAGTCAATCATTTGGTACTGTAATTTTTTGGGTTAAGAGAAACTTTGGAACTGCAGTTTAAAAAGTCTTATTTTTTTCTATAAGCAAGGGATCCTTTTTTTCACTCCTACACACTGAACATATCCATTCTTATACTACTGAAGCTCGCGTCTAGGCCAGAGGTTGGCTTAGCCTTGACCTCCAACGCGTTATCTAAGTCATCCAGCTTCTGGCTTAGCTCATTGTCAGACTCGTCTGAACAACTCTCGGTGGGTAGTGAGGTTGGAACCCCTGAGGTGCTGCAGGAAGTTGAGGTAACCGTTGAAGGTGAGGAAAGGGGGGGAGGAGGAGAGGCAGACGGGGAGGAAGAGGAAGCAGCTTTCCGGGCTGTGGTGGCCTGGAACAGGACATTTGGCCAGGACTTCATGGACAAGCGAGAGAGATGAGGAAAGGTGTTATTAGAAGAAGCTGCAGACTGCGAGGTAGATGTGGTGTTAGGAGTAGGGGAGCAGACAGAGTGAGGTAATAATCTAGTATGCTCTTTGGCATTTCTCATTGCTTGTTTGATTGTTTTCTCTTTGTGCAAGCTCGACTGAAGGTGTTGGCCAAGTGCTTCGTTCCCATTAACAACCACGTTGCAGGCGACACAGGTGTACTTGCTCACTGCCTTTCGAAGCACCGTCTCTTGCGGGTCGGTAAAAGCATGTCCGAAGTAACAGAAGGACTTCTGGTGACGCACCACAGAATCTTCGTCAGCAAAAATCATCTGGCACTTCCTGCATATAAACTCATGCTTGACGGACGGTACTATAAAAGCATCTGGAAAATCTGTGGTACTTTTGGTATCTGTTTTCGGTTCTTCTTTTGTGCTTTCTGTTGAAGAGCCTTTGTTGGTGTCATCCTTAGTCTCCATTGCTTCTTTTGGTTTGAAGGAGCTGCTGGCTGCCGTGCTCTGCACACTCTGGGGTGTCTTCACAGGGGTTGGTTTCTGCTGCTTCTGCTGTTGTTGCTGCTGCTGCTTCTGGTGTTGCTCGATCTGCTTCTGCTGCTGCTGCTGTTGCTTCTGCAGTGAATCCTGGAGGGACTGCTGGTACTGCTGGTACTGCTGCAGGAGGGCCGTGGGGGATAGGCCAGCGGCCATGGCAGCTTGCGGCACCGCGGCCGGGCCATACGGGAACAGGTTTTCCATTCCACACAGTGGTGGGAAGTAGCCGCCCGTTTGGACCCCTCTCGGAAGCTGCGGCGAGAAGCAGTTGGGGAACCCAGGAAGGAAATAGGGCAGGAACTGGCCCCCCAAGAAGGAACTGGGGTCACTGGCTGCCAGGGCGTTCTGCAGCGCCTGCAGCTGAGCCATGTCGAGCGACGCCTCGCTCTGTTTCCCCGCAGCGGAGCTCAGCTTCTCCCTCTTCTTCGCCATGCTCGGTGTCTCTGGGCGCTGTGAGCCACTCTCATTCTCTCGCTCTTTGTTCTTCGTCTGCGTCGGCCTGTCTCCTGGTTTCTTGGTACCGTGGTCTCTCTCGGATTCTTTACCATGCTGCTCTGTGTGATTAACTGCTGCCAAGGGTGTGGAGGGAACAGGAGGAGGAGGAGGAGGTGGAGGTGGTGGTGGTGGAGGAGGAGGAGGAGTCTGCAGAAGAGTCTTGGTTGGGGTAGTGCTGAGAGACATGGCAGGAGAGGGGGTGGCTGGTGTAGGGAACCCAAGCATGCCAGCACCGGGAGACGCTAAAGCTGAAATACAGTGGTATATAAATATGGAAATGTTCAATATTCAAATATTCATCCAAATCACTATGGAAACTTTTTTTTTTGCATGACGAGATGGGGGTGTTTCATTTGAGATTGACTCACTCTTGATATAATTATATATTTTTTTGATTTTGTTATGGATCAAAACTGTCACATATGCTTTATAATCATTTCTCTAAGCCAAAATCAGAATGTAAATATACCAAACGGACAATAAGGGGAAAAACAAACACAGACAAAAACAATAACATAAACACAATTTGCTCCCTTCTAATTACACTGGTTGAGCAGAAAGCACGTCATTACGACCCAACATTGTTCCTAGTAAAAAACAGCTTTGTGATATGGAATGGTAGAGTAGAATAAAATAGTATTTGTTTTGTTTTGTTAAAGCTTAGTCTCTAAAACTACTACTCTTTTCCACCGTTTGTCATACAAACTCACCAGGTGTGTTGGGAGGAAAAACGGGAAGTGATGACGGCCCATTCACTCCAGGAAGCAGGACTGGTGGTAGGCCAGATATTCCTGGGTAGCTAGAGGGCAGGCTGAGGCCATGAAGTGCATTGTTGTTATCCACGGTCATCTGCTTCTGCTGGCCAGGCAAGGTAAGTCCATCACCAGCCTTCTTCATCCGGTCCAGCTCTTGCTGTGCCATCAGCTGACGGACAGTGGTTGGGGCTAGGTAGTCCTTTTCTCTGTCCACCTGGTTCCCCAGGGTTTCTTGCACTTTGGCAATGTGCTGTTTGGAGAAAATGTGGTCACGCACCGACATCCGTGCGGTGTACTTCACGCAACACAAGGTACACTCGGGCCGAGGCCCCTCAGGTGATCCTTGGCTAATCATGAATGGCTTTCCAATGTTTATCTTGAACTTCTTTTCTTTAGCGCGGGCATTTTGGAACCACACCTGGACCACACGCTTGGGAAGTCCGATTTCATTGCCCAGCATCTCGCACTCTTGCATCGTCGGAGTGCGGTAGTCGCTGAAGCAGGCCTTGAGGACCTTAAGTTGCAAGTTACTCATCTGGGTCCTGAACCGTTTGTGTCCTGGCCTGTCCCCGCTGCAACTTCCTTTTCCGGACTTGAAGGGGTTCGTCCCCCCAAACGGACTAGGGGAGCTGGGGTCGGCCAGACTGGAGCACTCGCTCCTATCGTTCAGTTCATCCATATCATCAGTTGAATTAAAGTAAGAGTCATAGTCTTTTCCAGAGAAGCTGAGAGCGGGGCTCACCATGCTGAACTGGAAGCGGTCATCCCCACCGTCGGAACTAGGGGCAGCGTTACTTTTGTTGTCACCCAGCTTGTCGCCGCCGTTGGCCGTGAGGTTTTCCACCTCGTTGTTGTTGCCCTCGTCCCCGGTGGTGGCGTCACTTATGGCAGTGTTGATCGACGAGGTCTCATCAAAGTCCATCTTGTTGAGGTCATAGGATGAGGCCTCTGCAGAAATCATAGTGGGCCCGTCAGTTTCATCACAAGGTTCTGCTCGTAAGGATGAAGGGCTTGAGAAGTTTTTTAACTGTGTTTCAGTTGGTTTGACTGGAGTTGAGGACGCAGCAGGCAGCTCATAGTCACTTGGCTCTGTTTTCGTCGGGAGTTGGGGGTATTCAAAGAAGTTGTACTTATTTGGGCTTTCGCCTCTTTCATTGTCTTGATTCATCATTGGGCTTGGGGGCAAACTGAAGCCCGCCTGTTTAGCCTCATGCCAGTGTCTAGAGCGTATGTGACTATCGAGGGCTGATTTTGCTTTAAATAGTGCTCTGCAAAAGGGGCATTTCTTGTGGGACTGGGAGGGCCCTATCGCTCTGAACTGCCCCTTTCTCTCTCTGGCACGGGTGTTCTGGAACCAGACTTGCACAACTCTCTTCTTGAGACCCACCTCTCTAGCAATGTGGTCAAGCATCTTTCGGGTTGGGTTAGAGTCAAGTAGGTATTTATCATAAAGAACCTCCAGTTGTTCAGGGGTGATGGTGGTTCTCAGACGCTTGTCTCTGTGTTGTTCTTCGCTACTGTTTCCACCATCTTTGTCATTGGTATTTTCTTCCTTCTCGTCAAGTTTCCTTTTCATTGACCCCGAACCGAGTGTAGAGGATGGGCCAGAACTGCTTTGAGAAGGCATTTGTGAAAGCCCTCCAGCCAACAGTTGGCTAGCCATCAGTGGGTTGTTGGGGTCAAATATCATATAGGGCATATCAAGCGGCCTTTCCAAAAACTGGGAATGAAGAAATTGATTTTGAGCAGCAAGGAAATGCATATGCTGGTGTTCTTGCCACAATTCCATACTGGGGAATGCAATCTTACACTGGTCACACTGGTATTGAAGCATCTGGTGAGGGAGGCTGTTAGTCAGAGAGGAGAGGGCCAGCGACAGGGAGCTTGAGGGTACTGCAGCTGACTGTGGCTGAGAATGGGGCCTTGACATTTGTGACTGTGGTGGTTTCGGAGGGGGAGGCTGAGGTGTTGAGGCCTTGGATGGTCTTGGCTCTGACAGTGACTTCACCACTGGTGATGGCGCAGTCTCAGTCAGTTTGGGTTTCACCTCAGGAGGCATCTCAGGCTTCGGGGAGGTTTTTCCCATGCTGGCCCGAGGAGAGGGCATCAGAGGAGAGATTGAGCCAGAGTTGGTTATAGTAGCCTGGGGCTGCTTGGGTGGCTCTGGAGTCATTTGTTTCATCCTTGCTGGTCCCGGTTCTCCAGAGTCTAAAAATTCCTCAATGGGAATTTCCTCACTGCCTTCCTCATCCTCATCCTTGTAACACTGCTTCTTTTGGTGGGTAATAAGGTCAAAGATACGTGGGAACACGATGTTGCACTTTTTACACTGGTACTGCATGTTGCTGGTTCGGATGTAACGCTCATTCGTCAGCTCTTTCTTCTCATTGTCTTTACAATCTGCCTGGTTCTCATAGCTCTTCCTGGCTTTCTGGCGGGCGTTCTGAAACCATACCACTATAACACGAGTTGGGAGGTTGAGCACGGTGGAGAGCTGCTCAATTTCATCATCCTTAGGATAGGCATTGGTGTCAAAGAAATCTTGAAGTACTCTCAGTTGATAATCAGTGAATCGGGTCCGGGAGGACCTCTTGTTCATTCCTGATTCTGTTCTGTAGTATTCCAGCGCATTGAGCTGGGGTTCCATTCGTATATCTTCCAATGTAGTCATGGGAGGGATACTGAAGTTGTATGGCGAGTCTTTGCTTCGCTGCCGCTCTTTGAAGAGGGTATTACGGAACCAGTGCTTGATAACCTTCTGGGGCAGACCGGACTTCTCTGACATCTCCTGGATTTGCTCTTCGTTGGGAGAGTTGTTTATGTCAAAATGAGCTCTGAGGATTTTCAGTTGGTCGTCAGTGATGCGGGTTCGTGGCCGCTTGAATTGGGACTGGCGGAGGAAGTTCGGGTCAAGGCCCAGCTGCTGCTGACACAGCTGGGTGAGATCTGATGTCAGTGAGTCCATGGAGGGCAGCTGGAGGGCCAGTTGTGGGGGCAGGCCTGGGTGTTGGACAGACTGCATCATCAATGGAGAGAACAGGGGCATATCCATGGGCACTGGGAGCTGCACCTGCGGGGGTGCAGGAGGAGCAGGAGGAGGTGGGGGAGGAGGTGGTGGCTGGGGCGGGGACACCTGGTGGGAAGGCTGGTGTGGGGCCTGATGTTGAACAGGTACAGGTGATGGTGCTGGGGTTTGCGGTTTGGTCATCGATGCCGGTGGAGGCTGAGGAGCTGTAACCGGCGCAGGTGCAGGAGGTGGTGGGGGCGGCGGAGGAGGCGGTGGTGGTGGGGTCTCAGGGGAAGCAGGGTTAATGGGGTAGAGTTTGTCATAAGCCTCTCTGTACTGCTGGGCAAACTTCTCTAGCTCAACATAGGGGAAAAATTGGCTGTGAACATGCTCCTGGTGGCTTTTTAGAATGAGCATGTTGGAGAACAGCTTTCCGCACATCCCACACTCTAGTTTGTCATTATTGATCTCAACTTGTTCACCTCCTTCTTTGTTCTTCTTCTGGTTTTTCTGTCTGTTCTCATTGTACTGGATGACAAGTTCAAATCCAAAGTTTTCCAAAAGGGCCTTGGCAGCGTTTCCTCTAGCTCCTGACACAATACGTGGAGGAGGAATTAGAGGCTCTGGAAACTTTGACTTCTTCATCTCTTTGTTGTCTTTTCCTCCATCATTGACTGCCTCGCCTCCGTTGTCTGTCTTTGCTCTGCCCTCATGTTTCTCTTGGTGGTCTTCCGCCTCCCTGGACATTTGGACATCGGAGACAGACACAGCGCTTGGCTCCATTTTGGTCTTGTGGTTCTGCAGCTGTAGGTTTTTCTGTTGCTGAAGCTGATTCTGGGTGGCTTGTTGCTGCTGCTGCTGTTGTTGCTGCTGCTGCTGCTGCTGCTGCTGCTGTTGCTGCTGTTGTTGTTGCTGCTGTTGCTGTGCCTGTTGCTGAGCCTGCTGCAGCTGATGTTGCTGCTGCATCTGCTGCTTCAAGTCCTCCAGGAACGATCCAGTGAGGCCAGGCATGCCGAATGCAGCTGCCGAGTGAAGAGCCAGCTCCGGGTTAAGGTTGAACTCTGCTCCCGGGATGTAAAAGGGGAAGAGGAACTGGGGCTGTTGGAACTGCAGTAGTGCCTCTGGAGTCATAGGGAAATGGGGGAAGAATGCCGGGTTAAGGAACTGAGGCTGGAAGAAGGCAGCCTGCTGCTGGAGCTCGTGCTGGAGCTGCATCTGTAGCTGGGCATTTGACTGAGCGGTCTGGTGACTGCTCGCCTGAGCCGAGACATGATCAGTAGTCGTGCTTTGCTTAGTGTTGTTGTTGCTGCTGTTACTTTCTTTGGCTTCCACTGAGTTGTCTTTGTTGGTAGAAGGTGTTCCACTCCTAGCACTGTCTTGGTTGTTGCTGGACCCTTGCGCGGATGGTGCTGGGCTCTTTGCTGGCACTGGGCCACTAGTTCCGGAGATACTGCTGCTGCTTTCGCTTTTGGCTGTTCTGGCTTTGGTCTGGTGTAGCACGGACCTCATGTGAATCTCAAGTGTTGAACTTTGGCTGTAGGCAACATTGCAAATATTGCATTTGAACGGTTTGTTGTCAATGCTGTTGCTCGTTTCTTGTGGTACTGGGCTTGAGGCTTCTTGGAGGACCTTCTTCAGCTTGTGCAGGTGAGAAACTGAATTATAGTGGACTAGCAGTATATTCTTTTGAGTAAAAGACTCTTTGCAAACTGTGCACTTGTAGGGTCGGGAAGGATCTAAAAACTTCTCCATTGTAAAGTTTGGCCCTTTTCTAAAGGGTAGGGTACGTTTTGGTTCTGCTCCCATTTCATCTAGCAAGGAGCTGCTGTCACTTCCAGTAGGACTGGGCTTTTCCTCTTGGTCCATCTCGTCATCTTTGTCCAAGTCATGTTCGAAGGCCTGAGCTTCCTCCAAGGCCCTCGCCTCACTCTCGGTAATGTCTCCGTTCAGCGGCAAGCTTCCGATGAGCTGCTGCACCTCTGCCTCGCTCAGTTCAGGGTGGCCGTTCTCCAAGTGCTTCCTCAGGGCCATGAATGTCCTGAAGCTGCGCTGGCAAAGGCTGCACATTGTGGCTGCTCTGATGGCGTGGTACTGGGAATGGATCTGAAGCTTCTGCATGGTCTTGAAGGCCAGGCTGCAGTGGTTGCATCTATATTTGTACACGTGCCGATCAGAGACGGAGAGCTGCTGCTGTTGCTGCTGGAGCCTCTGGAGCTCATTGAGATGGTCCTGCAGGGTGTCCGGGGACTTGCTCTCGTGTCCGTGCCCGCTGGTCCTCTTCCAGTCCGGGGCCTCTGGGGCCTCCTTGGGGGGCTTCAGCTCTTCCACCTGGTCCATTTCAGTTTTCTCATGGGTGATCATCAGTTCATCCTTTGAGTTGTTTCCTATAAAAAGATAACAAGACATAGATAATTATGTGCCCATGTTTTACAAAATGCATAACAAAAGTTAAATAATAACATTATGTATATGTCTAACTTGCTTTCCCCAAAGAGAATATTTACCAAAAAGGTGCATGAAACTAATAATTAGATAAGTCTATTTATGGAAGCATACACAAAAGAATATGAGACACCCACCTTGAGACTTTACGAGCCCATCAGAGAGGGCAGGAAGGGAATCCATCAAAGCGAGGGCTTTCTCTTGCGCAGGAGGGGGATGTATTATATTATTTGGCGTCATTGCATCAGGTCCAACAACCTATAAAGAACAAAGGACACGTAGTTTTGACATGCAGACTATCAGAAAGTTTGCAACAGAAATAAAATCACGGGTCACAGAAACAGCATGTTCCCACTATTCAAAGCAAAGAATGAGAATCAGAATGTATAGTTCCAAGAGTGTGTGTGTGTGTGAGAGAGCTAGAGAGAGAGAGAGAGAGAGAGAGAGAGAGAGAGAGAGAGAGATAGAGAGAGAGAGAGAGAGAGAGAGAGAGAGAGAGAGAGAGAGAGAGAGAGAGAGAGAGGGAGAGAAAGTGCATCCAGGGAGTACAGTGGAAATGCATGAAAAATATTCTGTAGGCAGTTGACCTTGCGGGAAAACTGAGCAGGCTTGATAAATTACACTAGATGTGTTTTTTACTATATATATATATATATATATATATATATATATATATATATATATATATATATATATATAGTAAAAAACACATCTAGAGCTCTTAAGTCAGGTATATATATATATGTATTTAAGAAAACAAGCCAACAAAAACAGCCTTTTCCTAAACTCTCTCACTTACGGTCATGATCAGTTTCTCCACGCAGTCAGGAGCCACGCTGTGCAGGTGGGTGAGGTGCAGCTGCAGGTGAATCTTGTTGCTCAGGACGTCCTGGCACAGTGGGCAGCGGATCACCGGCTGCATTGAATGCTGGGACATCACATGAAGCTGCATGCGGTTCGCATCCTTGCTGCTGTAATTGCAGTACGGACACTGCTGGACCTGGAATCGCAGGACGCAAAATGTGAAAGGATTAGAGATATAAAAGACATAATAATCATGATAATGATAACACAGAGAAATCCTAAGTGTGTTGTAAACATTTTGGGGATACTGCGTGAGAGCAGGCCTCGCCGTCCATCTTCACTTTGCTTTCTAAGCATCTCGCTTTCAGAGAGAAAAACCAAACAGGAAGCTCAGCTGATTCAAGGCCAAAAAACACGATGCAAGTCAAAATATTAACATATTCCTTTTATAGATTGGTGTTTGCAATCTCACTCTTCACTTCACCACCCTATCCCTCCCTTCCCCCCTTCAACTTAACACAGAAAATGTTGATCAACCTTATTTCATATATAATTCATTTAAGACCTGCAACCCATGCAATTTTACGAGTAAAAAAAAAAAAAAAGGAAACCACGATTGCCTGGAAATTCTAATCAGTAAATTAGAGATGACAAAAGGTGTGCACCCTCCCAAACTACACCTACAGCCTCATCAGACGGAGTACCCGCTCCACACAGCCGCCTCCCCGCCACCTGTCTTAATGGAATCCATTTCTGAAATGACTCAGTCCGCCCTGCTCGCAGGGGTCCAGAGGCAGACAAGCTAATACTTCATAATCTAATTTAAAAACACATATAATTTAAAGAGATGCAAAAGGGGGGCGGGTGGGGGTTTGGGTGGGGATGTGCCAAGACGAGTGCAGGTATTTCACTTAAGAGCACAAAGAGGAGCCTGCTTGAAGCTAAGAGGCCCTGTCACGGAGTCAATGGAGACGCTGTGTACAACCTATTGGTCCGATCAATGGCTCCGGAGACATGCCTGCATGCTCAGCTCGGCATCTCTCTTATCTGCTGCTCAGCTGCCCTCACCGTCAGGCCGGCGTGTTAGGGGAGGAGAGACCGCCTCGTTAGGGGAGGAGAGACCGCCTCGTTAGGGGAGGAGAGACCTCCTCGTTAGAGAGGAGAGACCCCCTCGTTAGGGGAGGAGAGACCTCCTCGTTAGAGAGGAGAGACCTCCTCGTTAGAGAGGAGAGACTGCCTTGTTAGGAGAGGAGAGACCGCCTCATTAGGGGAGGAGAGACTGCCTCGTTAGGAGAGGAGAGACCGCCTCGTTAGAAAGGAGAGACCCCCTCGTTAGGGGAGGAGAGACCTCCTCGTTAGAGAGGAGAGACTGCCTTGTTAGGAGAGGAGAGACCGCCTCATTAGGGGAGGAGAGACTGCCTCGTTAGGAGAGGAGAGACCGCCTCGTTAGAAAGGAGAGACCCCCTCGTTAGGGGAGGAGAGACCTCCTCGTTAGAGAGGAGAGACTGCCTTGTTAGGAGAGGAGAGACCGCCTCATTAGGGGAGGAGAGACTGCCTCGTTAGGAGAGGAGAGACCGCCTCATTAGAAGAGGAGAGACCTCCTCATTAGGGGAGGTGTTAGCCTCCGGGCGCCACAAATCCGAACTCCAGATTCTGAAGGTCCGATGACAGGCGAGCTCAGGTGAGGCCGAGGCGTGTTTACCTGCTCGGTGACGGACAGCTTGGCCTCGTTGGACCGGGGCCTCTTGGGCGGGCTGTCCATCTGGCGGTCCGGCACCATGGAGCGCTTGGCCAGGGCGTTGCTGGCCGCCGCCTCTTTGGACATGGCGTTCACTCCTGGCAGACGGGAACAGGCGGACAAGGGAAGCACAGGTGTTTAAACGAAAAGGCATGCTGGTTGTTAATTTTTATTCAATTAATTTTTATTCACGTTTTTTTGGGTGATGTTTGTGGATCTGTTTTGTAGGTGAGGCGGGGGATGGTCTATTCAGAAACAAACTCCGTTTGTAGATAAAACATTTTTACAAAAAAAGGAGCTCTGAGTTTGAAGCCAATGTCCTTGTACCCTTGGGTTAATGCATACTGCATGAGGAGCACCAGAATTAATTAACAATACAAAAAAGGGGACATTGATTGATTAAAAATCTTTATTTAGCTTCAACATTTCCCAACGTGGTATGGTAGAAAACCAAAACCAATCAAAATCTCAATCTTGACTCAAACCTCCGTTACTTAACGGCAAGGCAAGTCGCATTCAATTAACATGAAGCCGGAGTGAAAAATGAAAATGACATCCAGACACAGCGAGAGAGAGACACAGGCCTGCGTACGAATGTCCTGCTGTAAGATCATGTCTGCTCCCACATGCACCGCCAGAACACACTTTTTTTTTTTCTACTGCCCCCAGGACACATGAAATGGGCAAAGAAGAAGAGAGAGGGAAAAAAAAACCC
>JAXIVH010000418.1:69337-84337 GCA_036785325.1 Urophycis tenuis
CAGGAAGCATTCCCCCCTTTACCAGCTGCATACAGAGAACCCAGAAATGTGAGGGGCAAAATGGCCGATTCCATCAGAATTTAAATATTTATCATCTTAACATTATCTTAATGTGATTGAAGGGTGTTGTGTGTGTGTGTGTGTGTGTGTGTGTGTGTGTGTGTGTGTGTCACCCAAACTGTAAAGAGGCTGCCGGTCAGCAACAGCTGGTCGGCCTCTATCACCACCACAGCCTCCATCACCACATAGCCTCTGTGTCGGCCTCCATCACCACCACAGCCTCCATCACCACCACAGCCTGTATTGGCCTCCATCACCACCACAGCCTGTATTGGCCTCCATCACCACCACAGCCCTCTGTGTCGGCCTCCATCACCACCACAGCCTCTCTATTGGCCTCCATCACCACCACAGCCTCCATCACCACCACAGCCTCTGTATTGGCCTCCATCACCACCACAGAATAGAATAGAATAGAATCTTTATTGTCCATTGTACAACAGTATAAAAAATACGGTGGCACAACGAAATTGAGGCACAGCTCTCCCTTCAGTGCAAAAAGATAAATATTAAATAACAAATAACTAAAACAAGGCACATACCAACATACCAACAAAGTATATACAAATACTATATACAAAGGTGTGTGTCGGCAAAAATCTGTTGGCCTCCATCACCACCACAGCCCTCTCTATTGGCCTCCATCACCACCACAAGCCTCCATTACCACCACAGCCTGCTTCACCACCACAGCCTCTGTATTGGCCTCCCCGGCAATCAGCGCTTGAGCCCCCGATGATCAAGAGTGGAAGGAGGGAGGAAAAGGGAGAAAGGGGGGGTGGTTTTAAAAGAGGTTATCCTCCCTGCCGGTCCGTTCTTTCGTCAGCCCGGGAAAGTCTTCGCTCGGCTGGGGGTGCGTTTGGCCCGAGGCCGGGCTCACTGGTGGAGGTTAACTCCGGCATAAATAAGCATCTTTGGACTCATTACAGGGATTAGAGGGTAATTCGCCTGGAAGGAGAGAGACGACGACGGGGGGGGGGGGGGGGGGGGTTGGTACAGTTTTACTACGCAGTCTTTTAGGGGGCGAGGGCCCAAGAGATTACAGAGAGCAGAGAGAGAGGGTGAGGGGGGGGGAGGGGGGTTAGAGAGAGAGAGAGAGAGAAGAGGGCGAGAGAGAGAGCGAGATGAGAAGTTGCACGAGTGAAAGAGCGAAAGGGGGAGAGGCTGTCATGTGTGTGTATGTTTGCATGTGTGTGTGTGTGTGTGTGTTTGTGTGCGTATGTTTCCATGCATGCGTGTGTGTGTTGTATGTCCTGTTGGTGTGTGTGTGTGTATGTCTGTTGGTGTTGTTGTGTGTGTCTTTAGTCAATCCAAGCCGCCGGCTGGCCCCTTGATCTCTCTAGCATGTTGGGGATGCTGTGAAAAGGGGATAATGGGGCATTGGAAGCAGTGGGCACTGTCTATAGAGGAAGTGTGCTGTGATTGTTATAACATCACCCCCCACCCACCCCCACCACCCACCACACCCACCCACCCCCCATCCATCCATCTCTTGCCTCCACTTAACTAAATAAACACACCAAGAGGTAGCACTCTATCAATTTTAATGATGTCGAAATAGAATTTAGGCACAAAATACACAAACAAATGCTAATTTGGCCGTGATGAGAGGCATCAGAAATTCCTCCCATTATTTATTCAGTCGACTTTCTGCATTTTTCATCAGAACAAATATTCCCATTTCAACAAACACACACATACTTGTACATTCTTGCACACACACACACGGAAAAACGGACACCAAAAATCCGGGAGCATAAATCAACTCGTTTCTTCATCAAATATATGCTCTGTGTGGTTCTCTGCAGTCGGTTCCAAGTGCACCAACGACAAATAGTTTCTGTCCTAAGTCCAGCCAGAGGAAATTGGGGGGGGGGGGGACTGTCAATATATGCACACAATACATTACACAGGTCTGTTCTGTGTGTATTCGGACAACATCCAGACGTCATGGGGATCGCAGAGGCCGCTCAAACAAGCCGGGCCGCCTGCCGCTGGGGAGCCCGCGGACCGGGTTCAACAGAACCACCACGTCGGCCAAAGGGTTGATGAAAAAAAAAGAATAAACGGTATTTATTGTCCTTGAGCGCCAATCGGCTGAACTGATGGACTGTACCTGACGGTTACCCTGACGTTGTGGTCTGTAAGGAGAGACGCCCCCCTGTGTTTATTACACTGTTAGCTTCTGAGTGACACCAATCAGGCCCCTTAGTCCCTACGTAGTGATCCTCCATTATATTCTACTTCCCTGATGTGAGGCCATTCCTCGTCTTGGCACGCATTTAAATAGAAAAAAAACTATTTGAAAAAATCACACCCCACAACTCTCTCTCTCCCCCAGTTTGTAATGAAAGACGACATTCTGTCCGTCGGCGCCTCTCCGCCAATCAGCTCGCCCCGGCGTCCGTCTCCGCCCCCCAGGTGGACGGGCCGGGGAGGCCACCGCCTCCGTGCGGCAGCGGGGGGCAGGTGAGGTAGGGGTCTGCCGATGGCGTGGCTCTTCACGCAATGTAGTAGCAGAGAGACGTGTCCGCAGCCCGTGGTGTGTGGCATGGTGGGCCACTCCCCGCAGAACCCGCACTCCCGCCACACGCCCGGCCCCCCGGCGCCGTCCCGGCCCGGGCCGGGCCGCCTCCGCGGCCCCAGCACCAGCCAGAGGAAACGCCGCCTTGGCCCTCCGGATGTTGACCAGCGGCAGCAGGAAGACGAGGAACTCGGCGAAGCCGTGCCACAGCAGCTCGCGGTTCATGTACTGGTAGCTGACGTCGCGGCCGGCGTTGGGCTGGCTGAAGACGGCCCGCGCCCCCACGCCGCGCTCCGCCAGCGACGGGTGGCGCCCGTTGCGCAGGAACACCAGGAAGTTGAGCAGCCCGGCGATCCCGCACTGGCGGCCGACAGGGAGGGTCAGCGAGCGTCGGAAGCCCCCCTCGGCGGACGGGGGCCCCCCCGGCCGCCGGCCCCGGGGGCCAGGCCCAGGGACAGCAGCAGGCCGTGGGGGATGCGCATCGCTGCTCAGCTCAGCGGGGGGCCCACGGTGAGCAGGGCCAGGCCCAGCTTCTTGACCCCGGCTCAGGGGTCTGTAGCGGGAGGGGGGGCGAGGCGGGCGGCGTTGTGTAAGCTGCAGGCTGAGCAGGGCCTGCCCCACCGTGGCGCTGTCGGAGTACAGGGTGAACCTCCAGAGGAGCAGCTGGAGCAGAGCCTTGAGCTCGGGGCTCCATGGGGAGTCAGCAGGCCCGGGGCGGCAGCCCTGGAAGCAGTGGGTGAACTGGGCCCAGAGCAGCTGCTCCAGGGACGCGTCCAGCTCCAGGGCGTCCAGCTGGTTGATGCGCAGCACGGGGATGCGCGGGTCGGCGCCGCCGTCCGGCCCCGGAACCCGAGAAGTTCTGGTCCCCGCTCTCCGCCGTCAGCACATCTGCCAAAGAAAACCAAGAAGGAAAAGAGTGGGTAAGGAGGTTATTCACTGCCTTAAACTGAATTCAACCCTAACAACTAAATGCTGGAAGTTTAGGCTACAAGTTTGGACATCGATTTTACAGCGTTTAGGCCCACCAAATCTGAACCATGGAAACGATAATGCGCCATTACGGGTTTTTTTTTTTAGCCTTAATCTATGCTACTTTTGCCTATAGGTTTCTTTAATATGCCAACAAAGGCTTAGGCTGCAGAGGGCCCGACTGAGGGGAGGCTGCTTGGAGGTGCAGTGAGAGAGGAATGAGGCCTGGGAGGTGAGGCCTGTAAAGAGGGTTACTTTTCCTTTATACATCGCAGTGGAAATCACAATTCACATGTAAAACCCGTCCTTAATGCAACCTTTGAGCTGCGCTATGCAGCGGCGCTGGGGTGGAGGTGGTGGTGGAGGTGGTGGAGGTGGTTGTAGGTGGGGTCTTAGACCAGCTCTCGGGAGTGCATAAAACACAGAAAATCCCAACACACACACACACACACACACACACACACACACACACACACACACACACACACACACACGCACAGAGGGTGTGCAGCCCAGTGGTTTTTCCCCGCTGAAGGCGGGAGATAGGGAGGATGTGTGTGTGTGTGTGTGTGTGTGTGTACAAATCACATCACCCGGGATTACGCCAACGGCACAGTTTCTGGTACACCGTAAACATCTGCCAATCGCGGGGACTTCTCTGAACCTCGGAGGACCACCACCGCCCCCAACGCCATTATGGGATCTCACTGCGCCGTCCCCACTATTTTCATGTCAAGGATGTTTGGAAATGCTCCTCGGGTTTTTTCTTCCACCCCCTTTCCATCTGCCCCGTTCCTCAAAAAGAAAAGGAAAAAACTAACTTAAGAAGTGGAGGGCTAACTAATGCAGAGAGAGAGAGGAGAGAGAGAGAGAGAGAAGAGAAGAGAGAGTGAGAGAGAGAGTGAAGAGAGAGAGAGAGAGAGAGAGAGAAAACGATCGAGAGCGACAGCAAGGGAGAGAGGGGAGAGAAAAATTGCTTCTTTTTTTTTTTACAGTGGCTTTTGTGTCTTGTCGAACAGGATTTGTCACGAGGCTTTAAAAGAGGATTTCATCCGGGTAAATATGGCAGTTGTGACAGAAAGGGAGAAATATGACGGTCACTTTAGACGTTTTTAAAGGGGGAAAAGCGGTGAGAAATAAATAAATCTAATATGCGGTGACCATGTTTGGGTTTATTAAAAAGGTGCAGGGGAGACCGCTGTATTCATGATGTTTCAATAGAGCCAGGATACACCGTCCAACCAAGTTAGAATTAGCAAATGAATGAGAAATAAGAGTGAATTCTCTTCAGTGAAATAAGCAGGTGTGACCAATTCTTTGAGCTGCATCTGAAACGCTGGCATGTTTGGTAACTAAAAGCCAGGCCTGTGACGCAAGCAAAAGTTTGGATTAAAAAATAAAAAACAGGGGGGGAAAAGTTGCTCTGAATGTGTTCACACCATCCTACAGACAGACAGGCTAACATACAGACCGGAAGGCTAACGTACAGACTGACAGGCTAACGTACAGACCGGCAGGCTAAAGTACAGACCGGCAGGCTAATGTACAGACCAGCTAACGTACAGACTGACAGGCTAACGTACAGACCGGCAGGCTAACCTACAGACCGGCAGGCTAACGTACAGACCGGCAGGCTAACGTACAGACTGGCAGGCTAACGTACAGACCGGCAGGCTAACGTACAGACCGGCAGGCTAACGTACAGACCGGCTAACGTACAGACAGACAGGCTAACGTACAGACCAGCAGGCTAACATAAAGACCGGCAGGCTAACGTACAGACCGGCAGGCTAATCTACAGACCGGCAGGCTAACCTACAGACCGACAGGCTAACCTACAGACAGACAGGCTAACGTACAGACTGGCAGGCTAACATAAAGACCGGCAGGCTAACGTACAGACCGGCAGGCTAATCTACAGACCGGCAGGCTAACCTACAGACCGACAGGCTAACCTACAGACCAGCAGGCTAACGTACAGACCGGCAGGCTAATGTACAGACTGACAGGCTAACGTACAGACCGGCAGATTAACGTACAGACCGACAGGCTAACGTACAGACCGGCAGGCTAACGTACAGACCGGCAGGCTAACGTACAGACCGACAGGCTAACGTACAGACTGGCAGGCTAACGTACAGACCGACAGGCTAACATACAGACCGGCAGGCTAAAATAAAGACCGGCAGGCAATAGAAGAGACCGGCTCCGCTTCTGTAAGTCGGGTTTGAAAAGTCGGCGCCTCATAGAAATAAATAAATAAGTTAAGGCAGCAGGCAGATTAATATGCACCCTGTCTGTGTGTGTGTCTGTTTATGTGTATGCATGTCAACTATAAATGATCTACCCAGCTTTAATACAGTTTAGCGAAGCCATCAGTCCATAGAAATGTACACACACACACACACACACACACACACACACAGGTGGTAGAAATCGGCGTCAGTGCAGCGACGTCTCGTGGGAGTGGCGGCAGACCGTCCGATATTCTCTTCAAAGCCTTTTATCGAGCAGTTTACAAGTTATGAATGAATATGTTTTATTTGAGTGGTGTTGGCGGGGGGGGGGGGGGGGGGGGGGTGACGTTATTGACAGCCACCTATCAATAGTAATGCGACTATTGTAAAAGGTCTGTCAATATTAATGTAATTATGATGTAGAGGGATCAAAAGGGATGTTGGGAGCCGGGGAGGGGGGTAGTAACATCTCTTGCCCGCTGCCATATCAATAGCAAGGATTGCTATTGACAGGCTCCCTTCAGACTTGCAGCACTTGCCAAATATATAACAAGCAGACACTTCAGTCAATGCCGGCCGGCCTATAAAAGAAAAAAAAAGAAAAGGGAGGGGGGGGGGGGTTTACAGGGGCTTTGAGCGCGGACAGCTGGAAATCCATGTTCCTTTGCGAAAAACTCAAAAGTCACAGTCAATGCCCCCCCCCCCCCCCCCCCCCCCCCGGTGGTGTTTACAGTGCAGGGGGCAACACAGGGCCGGGTGACACACACACACACACACACACGTGCTCTCTCGGTGGGGACATATGAACCCGTGTCACATGCGTGTGCAGGCGGTATGGCTGGTGGCGCGGGGCGGCCGTCTGCAGGCTGCTGCATCAGAATGGACGCACAGAAGAGGTGGGGTTTGGGGGGGGGGGGGGGGCGTGGGTGGCGTTGGCCGATAAGAGCGGCTTGACCTTGGCAGTGGCAGCCGCCGCAGCGAGGTACGGGACGTTCCTGTGGGTGCGTGCGCCGGCCTGGCGTGCGCGGCCTGGCGTGCGCGGCCTGGGCGCGCACGCCCTGGCGTGCGCGGCCTGGCGTGCACGCCGCGGGGTCCCGGGGAGGGGACGGGAGACAGGGGGCCGTCCCTGTGACCTTGGCTCTACAGTGTGTGTGTGTGTGTGTGTGTGTGTGGGAGACATGTGTGTCATGTATATGTGACGTGTGTGTGTGTGACATGTGTGTGTGTGTGGCTGTGTGTGTGTAGAGGACACGGGTGAAGGCTACACTGGATAGGACGACTAAGGGGACTAGGGGACAGGGAGCGGGGGTGTGTGGGGGTGTTGGGGCGGGGGGTGAGGGGGGTGAGGGGGGGTGACGGGGGGGTAAGGGAGGGAGGTCTCAGGGGGATTTTGTCATTTCGCACGGCGGACAAACGTTCAGAAAACACAGGGCTTTTCGTTGGCCGGCAGCTGTCAAGCGTCTGGGCCGATTCTCCCAGGCGGCTGGAGAGAAACCCTAAACCCTTTAGATATGGTCGTTAGCATATATATACAGTATGTGTGTGTGTGTGTGTGTGTGCGTGCGCGTGTGTGCTGTGTTGTGTTGTTTGTTGAAACACATACTAACCCGGACAGCGGGCTTTCGACTGCGTTTACGGCCGCCCATAAAGACGGTGCGGAGTCGAGATTCCGGGGCGCGTAATAACACCCAGCAGTCGCTTTTTGGTTTTGGCCGTGTCCTATTAATTTGTATAACAGGTCCGGGGAGGAGGTAGCCCCCCCCCCCCCCCGACGTCATTTATCTCTCGCTCGGCTCGCTCGCCCTCGTTTATTGCGCCTCCTTCGCCGGGCAACGAGCGCAGAGCTATTAGCCGGGCCTGTTAATGTCCTCAGCATGAAAACAAATGAGAATGTCATATTTAGAACTCTTAAAGGGGAGTGATGTTTTAGAACTCTTAAAGGGGAGTGATGTCATGCGCCGGCTCCACCCGCAGCACCACGCCAGACACATGAGCCAGGCGGCAGCCGCACTAATTGTTATGAGTCGCTCGCATGAAGAATGAACGCCTGCAAATGTACCAAGGGGTCCTTCAGGCGTCGCGTGTGTGTGTGTGTGTGTCTGTCTCACACACACACACACACACACACGATGCCTGAAGACACACACACACACACACACGATGCCTGAAGACACACACACACACACACACACTCTTAATGCTTCATCGAGATGCTTTCTCCTCGTTCTCTAATCACCCAAGGGTCCTCCAAGCCATGAAGTGAGGGTTAAGTTAATGCCTGAACAAAAATCCCTCCGCCCGTCAAATAAAGTAGCACATCTGACATGGGTAGAAAAAAATATAAATAAAGCCGCATTCGGTTTTATCTGGCTGGCTCGGCGGGTGAATTATTTAGGTGAATTAATTGATTTCATGAGTACGAAGGTTGTGTACGCTAAGGCTGTGTGCGTAATAAGTACATGAGGGGGCTGCAAAAAAACACAACTTAAAAAGGCATGAAACATTTAAATGCCAGAGGCCCATATTGAATGTGAGCGAGAGAGAGAGAGAGAGAGGGAGAGAGAGAGGGATAGGGATAGAGAGAGAGAGAGGGATAGAGAGAGAGACAGCGAGGGATAGAGAGAGAGAGAGAGAGAGAGAGAGAGAGAGAGAGAGAGAGAGAGAGAGAGAGAGAGAGAGACAGGGATGGAGAGAGAGAGGGAGAGAGAGAGAGAGAGGGATGGAGAGAGAGACAGAGAGAGAGAGAGAGAGAGAGAGAGAGAGAGAGAGAGAGACAGAGAGAGAGAGAGAATATCTAATGAATGGGAACAGTGGAGCTCTGCTGTGCCTCGGAAGTGGACGAGGAAGAAAGCGGCAGTTTGTTTGCCCAACGCGCGACCACGACGCCCGTCTCCACGCAGGAGAGTAGAAACACAATGAGGAGGCCAGTGAGCACTGGCTCTGAGCAGCGTTATGTGACACAATCACAGGGAGCGCGGCTGCACGCCCACAGGGGGCCAATATTGGAAGGTAATAATAATAAAAACAAGATGATGTGAAGAATGGGCTTACCGAGTTGACAAGCTCACAAGACAATTGGGACAAGGGTGGCAAATCCGTTTCATGATGTTAGGCTTATGTGGAGGAGTTCCATCACTTTGCCCTGATTTGCTCTATGCAGCAGCAAAGAAGATCCTGAATGTTACCATTTAGGCTGATCTTTTAAATGCAACATCATGCTATTTCTCGGCATTCAATATTTACTTACTTCCACTCCTGGCAAAATTCTATTATAAAAGACAACTGTTGAACATATGAATAAGGATAAAATATGAATATGGAGTTATTCATATATACACTTGAGCAAGGAGATGATATTTTCATAGTTTTGGATGATTGAAATAAAATATTAGCTTTTTACATTTAACAAAGGCCAATTTGAGGTCTGCCAGGGATTAAAGTTTAGATCAAATGTAATGCCTTTTCTTGTTGTAGCTATCGTCTATGCAATTTTATAAAAGCAAAAAGCATCTCACTGCATTCTACATCCCATTGAGTGTTCAGTGTAATGGTTAAAAAGGGTCAGCTGTGTGTTCAGAGCACAGTGCAGTGATGAGCTCTGATTCCACACTACTTGTGAACTCTGTGAGAGCCTTAAAGGGGGTGGCCACTGGGTCCTGTGGCCCGCAGTGCGGTCCATCCTCCTCTCATTGGGTTTGACCTCCTCGCCTGCTTCGTTTCTATTGGTTAAACTCTCCCTTGGTGAACGTATCATCGTGTTCCTTTTAGCAATTCTGTTACATCTCATTGGTTTCATAAAGTGGCAAACATGTAATATTCCAGGAAGTGAGGTAGTCAGGATCTGTAGTTTAATGATATAGATGACATCACAGGGTCTTCACATAGGGTCTACAACAGGAGTCCTGTGTGGAAGGGGAGTTGTTTTCTGGTGACTATGTAACCTGCTGAGGATGACCTTTGTGACCCTCAAGTGAGATCACAACCTAATTTAACTTTAGTGATTCGCTTAAAACCACACTCATTACACTAAGTGTTCCCATCCACATGCTGACATGCTACGACATGCACACTTCGACTTTCAATCTTATGCAGTCATACCTTCCACATCCTCTTCATAATGACATTCTACGTACATTCTTTAGTGTTGCATCTGTTGATCAAGACACAAAGATAAATCTGCTCCAGTTTTACAATAAGGCATTATGTGAAGACCTCTGTGTGGATGAGGGTTTTGGGAGTGGGCGAGAGAAGCCAAATCCACTGAAAAAAAGAGATACTGAACTGAAGGGGCCGATTGAGTAGAAGAGGGATGATTGAGATGAGAGAAATGAAATGAGTAGTCTCTTGAAAAATCAATAAGCTCAACTTTGCCATGAATCTCAATGTGGCAGTTTTTTTTATCTGTAGTACTGATTACTTAGAAGAATAATGGAATGATGTGTTGAGCTGTACTCGTTCAGGAGGTTACAACCCCCCGCCCCCCTCCCCCACCTCACCCCCACCTCACTCCCACCCTCACCCCCTGATAGTGGAGGCAGAAGAGGCAGCTCGATTAAGTACCCATTGGTTTGGGAAGAACGCATGACATCTAGTAGTTCCATAAGCACGAGTCTATATTTCAGATATGTTAAGATATGTTTATATTTTTATCAATGCATGACAACGCAGTGGTAGGATCTACTTGGCTGTACATAACGCATGCCCTACCATATGTTTGCATTTGCGCTACCGTTGCGTTGTTATTACACAGCCATCGTGTAACTAACAGATTATAACTTTGGTCTTGAATGCATCTTGAGTAGAATGCACAATTAGAGAGAGGGTGACGGAAACAAAACGATATTTACCCATTTCGTTTCGTGTGCAGTGCAGTGCGTGTGTTCGAGGGTGATACGTGGTGTCTTCCCTTCCCTGTTTGAGATGAAAACAAACTGTACTTCCGCATGCGTTCGATGGCTCCTCCCTTTTACGTGATGTTGAACGGCACGTGACGACAACGGCCCAATCAGGCAGGGCGGCGCCACCGCAGCGGCAATTTTTTGCGGAAGAGTTGTTGTGTATTTCTCCAGCCCATCGAGATGATGAACTCGTTGTAGTAACGATGCATAGCAACCACATACATGACTCCTCCAAGACAGTCCCAGGAGTAAGCACATGTTCAGAGTATTTACGTTTAATTAGCCATGGGTATTCTGGAAAACTAAAGCAACTAAGTCAACTTGAGTAACAAGCTAAGTGGAACAACAGGTACGACTTTAGTTTGCGAAATGTTTTGCTTTACTTAGCAACGTTTAAAATGTAGTGTTTATGTTCAGTGATAACATACACATTCGTACGGTATTCGTGTAGTATTTTATGAGCCAAATGAGCCAAATCACAGATCTGGGACAGAGGTGAGCAGGTGAGTCTAGCGAACTTGCCTCAGACAAGGTCTGTTCGATCACTTCTGATTTGTATTGTCTCCATTTGACCAAAGGTAGCGTGGCCGAGCGGTCTAAGGCGCTGGATTTAGGCTCCAGTCTCTCCGGAGGCGTGGGTTCGAATCCCACCGCTGCCATATTGATCCTTTATCTCATTGGTGACGTTACCATTTCGGACACTAAAGTTTAAATCAATTGCTCAATATCTGTATACCAAAACTCCACATCTGTTCTCTGCATCTCTGTGATCTTTTGCAATAGACTACAAATATACATACCAATGAATTCAATTCTATGTTTTTGTAATGGGCTCATTTGTCATATTGGCCTCCCTGTCAACTGCAAACGAGCCTGGTGACCAACCACACTGAAATAGACACAAATAACTTCTTATTACAACATTCTGTTCGACATCTCACTTTGATCCTGGGCATACGCCAGCCTAGATGCTTTAGTTATTGTCAGTGAAACAGAGGCTGGCTCCCCCGTAATAACAGGGCTTCACTCGACGGTAATGATCTATTTTGGAATTCAGAACTAAGGGCTCTGAATGAAACCTTAGCTCCCCCCTCCCGCCATCCATCCAATATAAGTCAGAGTCCATCCTGCACCCCCTGGATGGTGGGGACAATCAGACGGTGACCTCTGCGCTGTAAGACAAACGAGAGAAGGAAACGAGAGTGGTGCTTTCATAAAGCCCGGCGCTCCTAACAGGTGGCAAATCACATTAGGGCCTGGGTCCGGGCCGCCGGAGTCACGGGCGCAGATCCACGCTCGTATTTTAGGAAAAAGAGGAGAGCCCCCCGTCATTGAGATTGCCATGTGTCATCGTTTAGCCGCAGAAAGCAGCCGGCGCGAGCCGTGCCGTGCATCAGAGCGGGTGTAACAAGGTTTGGGAGATGGGTCAGGGGCCTTCTGTCCCCACCGCTGGGCCCGGGTAACCAGGTTACGCCTTTGGAACCCAAGAGCTTTCCCGGGTCTCGGTCGCTTCGCCGTGACTAGTAAATCTTGAGGGATGTTGTTGTGGAAACACATGAGTTACTCTGATGTACACGACCCCTCGTTGTGGGTGGGGGGGGGGGGGGTTATGTTAAATGGGCACTGAGTATTTTTGGCACAGGGGCGATCTCTCATCTTGAAGGGACATGTAAACCAGTGTGTGTCTCAGGCTTTGGGGTGGGCGTGTCAGTGGGGGGGCTGGTGTAGGGTGAAGACTGCCATGAACACATGTGTGTGATATCAGTGATGCAGTGATCTGCAATGTGTGTGTATTTCTCTTTATTCTGAATGGTGGGGTCCAGTTGTTGCCGTTCTTTCTGATATTGATCATAAGCTGCTCTGGTCGTGGAGGTTTCAGCCGTTGGGCCGCTGGGCTCTCATAAGCACTACGGTCATGGGATGGGATTCTCCTTGCTCGGGCTGAAGAAGTACCATAAAAAAAAAAAAAGAAAACATCAGAGAACATGGATTCTCCCTTAACCCTTCCCTAAACATTCATCTAACTCTGGCCTGCTCACCATGCGTTCCCTCACGAGGATAGGAAAAAAAGCAATCATTCAAAGTTTCACGCTGTATTCAAATAGGATATATGACAATCCACTTACAAAGACCCAGTTGAGCCTAGGTGAGCCGCAGTGCACAACCCTGGGGCATCCAGCTCCCAGGCTGTGTAGCCTAATCCCTGTCTCTCTTGTCCAAGAAAGCATTGATCTCTGCGACGCTGACCCGGGCATATAAAGGTTAGATGCAAACAAATAAGACCAAAGCCTCCATATTCCCCTCGGTGGCTTTCTCCCTACACTGACCTGTTCACGGTGATATTCTGAACCCTTTGCTCTTGTTGCCGTTGTGTTAACTGATCAGCCCACGTTGCCTCAGTGTGTGACTGAATACAATACAGTTATATCCTCACAACACAACAATAAATAGGTGACCGGCTTTTGTTGGGCTCTACGGTTTCCTCGGCAGATGAAGGTGTGCGCCCCGCAGTCTAACGTCAGTGATTTGACAGACCAGAACCAGGTTCTTCCAGGAGGCCACTGAAGACCTTGAGAAGGGAGCCGACCGCAAGCTCTCCGGCGTGGAGATGAAGGTCTGACCCTGTGACGCCATCGTTCACGTAAGCCTTCGCTCCTTTCTCCCGCGTGTGTGCCTGAGTGGGCTTCTGTCCGCGGTGCGCGGGCGATGGGAAAGACGAGATTGCTTATGACCGCAGTCAAAATCTGTTTTGTTTTTTCTCGCTCGCCTCTTTCACAACATTTTTGAGAAGCTTCAGGTTCTTGGCAGTGGTGTACAATAAAGGCTGGAGTCTAGCACCATCTCATCACCATCCCTACACTTGTTTTCCACAAAAGTAAAGAATTTATCCAAAAAAACGTAACCCAGGGCTTTACAAATGTGGCCTTCCAGTACGCACAGCCCCTTTGTGTTGGAAACCCGATAAGACAGTTAAAGCACAAAAGAAATAAAGTAATTTGGTTGAGCGGATTTCCAGCCAGCATGCATACGTGCGTAGGGAGAGGGAAGGAAGGGAGATGGCGAAGAGACACAGAGAGCAAGAGAATTAATTGCAATTCGTTGCTTTTCTTCTCCTGTCTCCCAGTCCGTTGTCTCCGGGCTTAGGTGTACAAACTACAGGCCAAGGCCAATTCGGCTTTGCGGAATCCAATCAGTTGGAATCACATGAATATTGTTAACAGATTAGTCATAGGGAAGAGGGAAAAAAGCATTCTTTTTCTGCGCCTGACTTTCACCCGAAGGAGAATAATGTGAATACACAAACGCAATGAAGGGTGTGTGTATGTGTGTGTGTGTGTGTGTGTGTGTGTGTGTGTGTGTCTGTGTGTGTGTGTGTGTGTGTGTGTGTGTGTGTGTGTGTGTGTGTGTGTGTGTGTGTGTGTGTGTGTGTGTGTGTGTGTGTGTGTGTGTGTGCGCGCGCGCGTGTGTATGTATGTATGTAGGGTGAACCGTGCAATCACAAGGAGGCGTCGAGCAGGAAAAGGTCTTCTGTGCAGATCTTTCAAAGTTTGCGGCCCATGCTGCTTTTTTTCAGCGACAAGCCATAAATTATCATTCAGTCATAATGGCGTGGAGGTGGACAGCTTTGTGCATTAAGCCTCTACCCAAGGTTTTCTTTTTCTTGTTCAAGATTGCATAAACTCAAGGTGCTACTGTAAATACTTGGCCACTTAATGGGTGACCTTAAAGCATTGTTCTGATTCAGCCCTGGCTGTGCCGCTCTCAACATTTGTTCCACCGTGTGTGAATGTGTGTGTTTACACACACACACACGCACACACACACACACACACACACACACACACACACACACACACACACACACGCACAGAGACACACACACACACACACACACACACACACACACACACACACACACACAGACACACGCACACGCACAGAGACACACACACACACACACACACGTGTGTGTGCATAGAAAAGTAATCACAGTCTATTATACTGTGCAGCACTTCTCTGCGATTATGAAGAAGGTCAGAGGGTGAGGCTTGTGTGCCTCCAATTCACACAGGTCGCAGTAAGCCCACACTTTTGTAACGCTCAACATTTATGGCTTTCCAATTTTAGCTTTCATCGATCAAAAACACCAACGCTCCTCGGTGCCAGGCATCGGCTGGTTACATTCTCTATTTTCTATTTTCAAAACCATTTTGCGTGTTTCTCTGTAACCATTTGCCTATGAAGGGCTATGTGAGTTGAAACCCTGGAGAAGTGTCCTGCCTTTGTCCTGTTTGTTTGTTTTTTTTTGCAG
>JAXIVH010000418.1:89337-94337 GCA_036785325.1 Urophycis tenuis
TTATCTAGGTGTTGTTATCCGATTTTGAGATGTCCGAAGTAGGTCGGATTAAGGTGTTTACATGCACTTTAAAAGTCCGAACGATGTCTTATACGATTAGAAATTCGAATTTCTGATCGGATCAGATAATGACATGCGTAAGACCGGATCACTTGTCCGAGTATACATGCCGTTCAGGGAATCGGATTAACAGCCGGAGCGTGGCTGACTACGGACGCGTATTTACGAATCCTACTATGGCCACGCCAAGTCCCGCCCTATGCCTACGCCTGATTGGCTGAGCTCAATGAGTGCCGCGTACGCTGTGTGGCGCTCTGCACATGTGCAGAATGGCGATGCGTATGCGCAGAATGCAAAATCCGATTCAGATCCGATTGCTGAGTATACATGCCGTTAAAAGTCCGACTATGATCGAATTATCCAGGTGTAGTTATCCGATTTTAGATGTCCGAAATAGGTCCGAAGTAGGTCAGAAGTAGGTCGGATTAAGGTGTTTACATGCACTTAAAAAGTCTGAACGATGTCTTATACGATTAGAAATTCGAATTTCTTGCTGCATGTAAACGTACTGAGTGAGAGAGTGTGGGAGAGAGTGAGAGAGTGTGGGAGAGAGTGAGAGAGTGTGGGAGAGGGTGAGAGAGTGTGGGGGAGAGTAAGAGAGTGTGGGAGAGAGTGAGAGAGTGTGGGAGAGGGTGAGAGAGTGTGGGGGAGAGTTAGGGAGTGTGGGGGAGAGTGAGAGAGTGTGGGGGAGAGTGAGAGAGTGTGGGGGAGAGTGAGAGAGTGTGGGGGAGAGTGAGAGAGTGTGGGAGCGGTGCTAGCTGGGGTCAGCGGGTTGCAGCGGTCGACTATGCTAATGTTGTTGTTAATGACTTTGCTGTGAGTGATAATTGATCGTCTTCATTATCATATTAACTCCGGTGGAGGCCCTCCCCTCCGCTTCCCTCAGCTAACACCTCCCCCTCCCCCTCCCCTCCCCTCCCCCGCCATGCGGTAATGAATGCCCACCCGTTTGATCCTTTGGAATAATGAACTAATTAGCTTAATTAAAATCAATAGAGGTGCCAATAGGCGCTTAGCTGTCTCCTGGACCTGCTCTCTATCTGTGGGGAGGAGTTGTTGACGAGGGAGGTGGGGCCGGGGGAGAGAGGGGGCTGTGGGGGGAGACTGAGACATAGAATGAGGGGAGGTGGAAATAAAGGAGAAGGAAACAGAGACTGGTGAAAGGAGGAGGAGGAGGAGGAGGAGGAGGTAGAAGGAGGAGGAAAGGGACGGATAAAAGAGGGAGAGAAGCAACAACTAGAAAGTAGAGAGAGAGAGAGAGAGAGAGAGAGAGAGAGAGAGAGAGAGAGAGAGAGAGAGAGAGAGAGAGAGAGAGAGAGAGAGAGAGCGAGCAAAATAGGTTCCTAATGCTGATTTATGAGCGCCTGACAGTCGTTAGCTGCAATAAATGGCTTGTAGGAGCGGCAGCAGCATTCCCCCCCTGTAAGGGCTACTAAGTGCATTGTAAGGTCAAACATAAGGCCAAACTTACATATGTAGTGCGCTGCCCTTGTAAACCTTTGTTAATATATCAGCCACGGGATGGAACAACGAGTGAGTCCATCTCGCTCTGCGGGGAGCCTATATGTGCCATTTGCGTACATAATGGCCGCTGCCGCTAAATCTTCCACCCGATGCTTGCGCTCTGAATGTTTTAATAGGGCCCTGCAAAACGTACCTGGCTATTGTGCTAAGAGCTAGCGCTTTCATGTACCCTCCGCATCCGCTGTTTTATATTAGCCGCACGCCGCTAATGACTGTGCGCCGCTAATTATTGGGTACTACTTTGCATTATATTGAACAGTGGAGGCGAATTGCGGACAGCTCCAAGAGCCCCCGAGAACGACAATTACGGCGCAGGCTGTCGTGGGGAGAGCCGGATTGCGTCTCTCGTTGGAGTGACGCCAGAAGGCTTGTTCGGAAAAATAAAAATGGAAAAAAGCCGACCACAATGCCTTTTTTCAAGAGAGGGAAAAAAAGTTTCTTTGGTATTTCTAGGGCCTATTTCTCCATGTAGTGGTCGTCTTTTATCCAGCGGTGAAGCACTTACGTCTTCATCGCCGCTCTGCTATTGATTGTGTGCCTTGACTGTCCTGCGTGTCGCCTGGATAACGCCGTCTGCACGGCGACTCCACGTGAATGTAAATGTTTTTTTATGCAGTGAATGCCACATTGAGACGTGGCTTTCTCATTAAAATGCAGCGGCGGAGAACAGGCAGGACATTCCTGGTCCAGCACACCTGAAGGTGGAGGATGTCTCCGCCTTTTGTTGCACCGCCGCTCGCCCCCAACCAAGGCTGAGACCCAAACAACAGCGCCACAACAGGCAAAGAAAAAGCACCTTATTTTACAAAATGGAAGGCTATTTTGAGTTCCCGGTGAGACGTGAACAGGAACCAGGAGTTAGAATGTACTACTATTGTAGGATGGTGCTAAGGTGCTAAGTCTAGGGAAGAAATGGACAACTGTGTGTGTGTGTGTGTGTGTGTGAGAGAGTGTTAGTGTATGCATGCATGAGTGTGTGTGCGTGTGTATACATACGTGTGCGTGGAATGAGGGGTGAGTCTGAGTCTGGAAGGCTGGAAGTGAGGATGGAAGGGGAGGGACATTAAAAGAGGAGAGGGAACAGATAATGACAGTAAGAGCAGTGAGGGATAATGGGGTTGGTGTGTGTGTGTGTGTGTGTGTGTGTGTGTGTTTGTGTGTGTGTGTGTGTGTTTGTGTGTGTGTTTGTGTGTGTGTGTGTGTGTGTGTGTGTGTGTGTGTGTGTGTGTGTGTGTGTGTGTGTGTGTGTGTGTGTGTGGATGTGGGTGGTTCCCAGTCATTCCAAATACGTTTGAAATCGTCCCATTTCTGTCCTGCATGCTTTATTTTACTCTGTCTTTCTCTCGCTCTCGATCTATACTGTATATATATATATATATATATATATATATATATATATATATATATATATATATATTAACCATGCCAAGCACTAACAAATTAGCCTGCTATGGTCATGGCCTTCACAGGGCTCATTATAATAGATTGCAGGCTTTTCATAACGCAGGGACTTCCATTGACGGATTAGTAGTGCCATGGACACCCATGCAAATGCCCGGCGCGCGTGCACACACACACACACACACACACACTCACACACACACACACACACACAAACACACACACACACACACACACACACACACACACACACACACACACACACACACACACACATACACACACACACACACACACACACACTGTGGTCTTAATGAGACCTTATTCCGGACACACAGCCCTCCGGTGCCCGTAAATTGCGTCCGTCACTCCGCCATACATACTTAATCAGGTAATGTTGTTTTATTTCTTTATTATTAATTTGCCCGGCGTTTCTGATTTATCGTAAGCACTCCGGATCACACCGATATGCGGCCTCCTTTACAGTTCAGAGTGGGACAAGTGGAGGTAGAGGAGGGCGGGAGAGAGAGAGAGCGGGCGAGAGAGGTATAAAGCGAACTGCGTGCTTATTCATGTACTTAGGGAATTGCCTGGGTAATGAATTGACTGGCTGTTTAGGCATACATAACATTGCCTACTACTCCCCTTAATAATGTAAGCAGGTCGTAACTCCTGCTAACCCAAGGGTACTGGAGGCCAAGCACGCGTGTTCACACGCACACGCACACACACGCACACACACACACACATGCACGCAAACATATTAGCTACTGACCTCTGGATATGTGTCAGGTCTTTTCATTATCATATTGCAGCCATATATTTTGAATTCAAATGTTCTGTTATTGTGAAAATATCATCAGTGTTCTGTCCGAATAATATGTAAATGTAGGAGTTTGTCTCTTTTCGTGTTTGTGAATAAACTTGAAGTGTGTGCGTGTGTGTGTGTGTGTGTGTGCGTGTGTGTGTTTCATAATTGCGTTTCTGGGAGGTTTTACCTTGTAACTACAACATCATGATATCACCTATACCTCACGTGAGCATGCGGTACCTTTCATTTAACCAGCGTTGTGTTTTTGTGTTGTCTGTCATTACGGCATAATGGAGTCGAGGCTGAACGAAGGAAGCCAGACCAGAGCGGCTGATTCACGGCGACCGTGTTTTGCATTAAATACTTCAGTCGCATCCGCAGCTCCATGCAGGGAGAGCTTTGCTGCACATGTTATTCCCCGTATCTGGGTGCATAATTAAAGTTATAGGAGCATGCAGCGCACAATGCAGTGTGTCTGTGTGCGCTGCCCTTAAACACTCCCACTTCACCCACGTGTAGCGACACAAAGCCCACTTAAAACGCACGCACAAGTGCGCTTCCATTTAACTACCACACACACTTAACTCACACACACACACACACACACAAACACACACACACAGGGACACACACACGGACACACACACGGTCTCACACGCGGGCCACGCGTTGACCTGTGAGTCATTACTGTCAGCATTGATTTCCTTTCCCAGAGTGACCCCTGTCACCATGGCGATAGAGAGCGCCAATCTTTTACCATCACTGCCAGCTCTCTATCGCTCTCTGCTTTTCCTTTTTTCTTCAACCTCTCTCCCCGTGCCACTCCCTCTCTCCCTGAACTCACACACACGCACACACACACACACGCACACACGCCACACACGCACACACACACACACACACACGCACACACACACACACACACACACACACACACACACACACACACACACACACACACACTGACGCACTTAATCTCTCTCTCTCTCTGTGTTTTATTCCCTTTGCTCTGGTTCAGGGCGAGTTAGGCTCAGGCGGAGGGTTACCGGAATCTGACTCTTTTTACTCGATCAGAGGGTGGCGCTGTGTGTTTTTGTGTGTGCGTGTGCGTGTTTGCATGTTGCCTCTCTAATATAACCGTCTTCCCTTTCAGTCCGAGGACTGTCCGTGCGCTTCTGCGGCATCAAAGATTTAGTTTTTATAT
>JAXIVH010000418.1:99337-101837 GCA_036785325.1 Urophycis tenuis
ATTATTCTTATAAATTATGTCTAGCTGCTGTAATGATGTAGAAAGAATTGGGTTTACCGAACCAATGTCTATAGCCTTAGGGGCACACACATATACACACACACACACACACACACATATACACACACTCACACACACACACACACACACACACACACACACACACACACACACACACACACACACACACACACAAGGGTGAGGGTTGGAGGTGGCAATTTGCATGTTATTACTGCATATTCATGACTAATTTTGTTAGCCTTGCCTAATAGGCCTGAGTGACAGCTTGAGAAATCGGGGCCCTGCCGTAATATGTACACACACACACACACACACACACACACTCACTGTGCATCACACTGGTTCTGGTTCTCGTCGTCGTGACAATCATCACAACACGTGTGTGTCTCAGTGTTCCTCTTCACGTGTGCTGTCATGTTATTGATAAGGGCTGACCACAGTATTGTGATGCATCACCAGACACCAGTGGTCGTCTCCAGGTCACACACACCACAATCTGATCTGAACACACACACGTGGATTATAATCACAGATGGATTCAGGTCAATTTCTGAATTTGATCATTGATATGTTAATATCAATCATTAATATGTTTGTTATGTTAACCTGTCATTGTTCAGATTCAGAAATTGTCAACGTAAATTACTTTGTGTGAGTGTGTGTGTGTGTAGGGGACAGCACACACACACACACACACACACACACACACACACACACACACACACAGCCCACCTGCGAAAAAAACAACTTGTCCATTGGAGGTGTAAAATAAGGATAAAATTGCCCAACGTTACTTTCTGTTCAAAACCCTCTTCACCATTTTCCAACCTCTTCCCATTTCTGCCTACTTGTCCCCAACACAAAAAAAAAACATCTCCCAAATTTTGTGTGATTGAGACATTTTTCTTCCAGTCTGACAGGAAAATGACTTATAAAATTGCTAATAATTTATCCACGATTTTGTCCCATCATTTACCCCCCCCATAAACCCCCTCTGGGAGGTGCAGCGTGTCCCTTCAGCCTTCAGCACCACTCAGTGAGACGACTGGACTGGCTTGATGTTTCCTGTGTTAGTTATTATTTCAGCTGAACTTTTCTTTGTTTTTTTAAATTTTTTAGTATTTGTCAAATTCTTGTTGGCGTCACGTGTTTGTAGGTGTACAATTATGTCCGCGCAGAGGTATCTTATTGATCGGAATTATTTTGCACTTTTCTCTGCATTCAATAATAAATCACGCCCACACACACACACACACACACACACACACACACACACACACACACACAGACACACACACACACACGCACACACACACACACACACACGCGCGCGCACACACGCGCACACACACGCACACACACACACACACGCACGCACACACACACACACACACACACACACACACACACACACACACACACACACACACACACACACACACACACACGTATGTAGATGTGTTGTCAGATTGTGAGTGTGCTCCTTGGTGGCTTCCTTTGACTGTTTGACAGGATTTGTATTTTATTTTTATTTTTTTTAAAGGTTCGACTCGCTCAAACCCGCGTCTCTCCCGCGCTGCATGCTGCGGATGCATGCAGACATGTTTGATCAAACTGCGAGTTAACTGTTTTTAATCCCCGCAAAGTTTTATCAAAATAGCACATCCCTGCCAAGAGTCTCTCTGAATATGAATATATACATGTTGTGTGTGTGTGTGTGTGTGTGTGTGTGTGTGTGTGTGTGTGTCTGTGTGTGTGTGTGTGTGTGTGTGTGAGAGAGGGAGTGTCATGGGTATATCATGGGTAGGTGACAGCTGACACTATAGTGGTTCTGAAAGACGTGGGGTGTAATCTTCCAGCCCCCCCATAAGGAGACACACACACACACTCACACACGTACACACTTTCACCCAACATTGTACCCCCCGCGTTGCAGAACAAGGCCTTTTGCCAAACTTTTCTCCCACTGTCAAATTGTACGACTCAAGCGCACAACAACTTTGAATCGTCTTGGTGAACTCAGATGAACTCATCGCCGGATCAATAATGTAATTAGTCACAACTCTTCTTGCTTCTCGCTCCTCGCTCTCATCTCTTTCCCCTTCCTCCGTGTCTTCCTCCCCCTCTGGACCCCCTCTGTGTGTCTGTCCCAGGGTGCAGGCAGAGGACTGTGAGGCCCAGAGGCCTGGGGCGCAGCCGGGCGGAGCTGGGTGGTGCAGTGAGCTCCACCAGCAGAGAGAGGTGAGCTGGGTGGTGCAGTGGTGGGTGGTGCAGTGAGCTCCACCAGCAGACAGAGGTGAGTTGGGTGGTGCAGTGAGCTCCACCAGCAGAGAGAGGTGAGCTGGGTGGTGCAGTGGTGGGTGGTGCAGTGAGCTCCACCAGCAGACAGAGGTGAGTTGGGTGGTGCAGTGGTGGGTGGTGCAGTGAGCTCCACCAGCAGACAGAGGTGAGTTGGGTGGTGCAGTGGTGGGTGGTGCAG
>JAXIVH010000419.1:0-5000 GCA_036785325.1 Urophycis tenuis
GGGGAGCGTCGGACCCGGTACGGTAGTCTGGGGTGCGCCGCGGGGCCCCGGCGGTCGACCCTGGTGAGTGCGCACCACCGTCGGGTCATGCCAGGGCCGGCTGGCCAGCCTGCATCCCTCCTACCGTCCGTTGGTTCGATCCGACGGCTGTTCCCCCTCGGGTCCGGTCCTGGGGGGCTGGGCTCGGGTCTGGGGTGTGCACCGTGCCGCCGGGGAGGGCCGACGCCGGCCGCTCCTCACTCTGACAAACGGTGTTTGGTAAAATCGGCTGTTTGAGAAACGTACGCTTCGGAAGAACCGTGGCGATCGGGGGGACCGGATCGACTTAGGCCACAACCCGGGGCGGGTGCGTCTTCGTCGGGCTCCGGACTCTCCTCAACCACGGCCCGGCCTGGTAGGACAACCTGGGCAGACGGGGCGACTCGGGTCTCTTTCAAACGTGAGTTATTCACCGGTCCTCCAAAACGTTGGGAGACCGGGTCCGGGGGGGTCCGGGGGGTCTGGGGGGACGCTGGTGTGAGGAGCCTGTCGGGGTGGAGCGTGGCCACCCTGGAGGCCCTCACCGGGGCGTCCCTCTCTTGCCGTGTCCGGGAGAGGCGAGGTCATCTCGGATAAGAAACCTCATTCGAACTCCATGGAAGAAGCTTCGAAAGTGCCTCTCCTATATATGCTGCGGGAGGTGCTCAACTCGCCTCACAAAATTCGCACGCCTTGACTCAGAGAATTGAGTCAACTTTGCGAGTAAGCCCATGGTGATCCAAATCCCATTGAAATGAATGGGGCCCATGGTGATCCACTCTTTGGGTGAGCCCATGGTGATCCACTCGACACTTAGAATATTTTCAACATTTTGAGGGTGTCCCATGGTGATCTGCTCGACACTTAGAATATTTTCCACATTTTCAGAGTTTCCCATGGTGGTCCAGCTCGACACTTAGAATATTTTTCACCACTTTCAGAGTTGCCCATGGTGGTCCAGCTCGACACTTAGAATATTTTCACCACTTTCAGAGTTTCCCATGGTGGTCCAGCTCGACACTTAGAATATTTTCCACCACTTTCAGAGTTTCCCATGGTGGTCCAGCTCGACACTTAGAATATTTTCCACCACTTTCAGAGTTTCCCATGGTGGTCCAGCTCGACACTTAGAATATTTTCCACCACTTTCAGAGTTTCCCATGGTGGTCCAGCTCGACACTTAGAATATTTTTCACCACTTTCAGAGTTTCCCATGGTGGTCCAGCTCGACACTTAGAATATTTTTCACCACTTTCAGAGTTACCCATGGTGGTCCGTACCCATGGTGGTCCGGGCCCATGGTGATCCAACCCATGGTGGTCCAGCCCCATGGTGGTCCACTGAGTCTCATGGTGGTCCAGCTCGACACTTAGAATATTTTTCACCTCTTTCAGAGTTACCCATGGTGGTCCGTACCCATGGTGGTCCGGGCCCATGGTGATCCAACCCATGGTGGTCCAGCCCCATGGTGGTCCACTGAGTCTCATGGTGGTCCAGCTCGACACTTAGAATATTTTTCACCTCTTTCAGAGTTACCCATGGTGGTCCGTACCCATGGTGGTCCGGGCCCATGGTGATCCAACCCATGGTGGTCCAGCCCCATGGTGGTCCAGCCCTGACCATGGTGGTCCGCTGGGACACTTTGAATATTTTCATCGTTTTCAGCTAGGCCCATTGTGAATGGGGCTTACCCATAGTGGTCCGTGGTGGTCCAAGCAGATATGAAGCCCACAACCATGGGGGACCAGGCCGGTGCGGGGCCCTGGGAGCCCTGGGACCTGGCCCACCCCCGGGGGTCCGATGGGGGGGCCTCAGCCCATGGGGGACCAAGGTGGTCCCGGCCCTATAGGCCCATAGGGGAGCCTGGGCCCTGGGCCTTTTCGCGTGGACCCAGGGTGAGCGGGGCCTACCCATAGTGGTCCATGGTGGTCCGTGGTGGTCCAAGCAGATATGAAGCCCACAACCATGGGGGACCAGGCCGGTGTGGGGCCCTGGGACCCCTGGGACCTGGCCCACCCCCGGGGGTCCGATGGGGGGGCCTCAGCCCATGGGGGACCAAGGTGGTCCCGGCCTTATAGGCCCATAGGGGAGCCTGGGCCCTGGGCCTTTTCGCATGGACCCAGGGTGAGCGGGGCCTACCCATAGTGGTCCATGGTGGTCCGTGGTGGTCCAAGCAGATATGAAGCCCGCAACCGTGGGGGACCAGGCCGGTGTGGGGCCCTGGGACCCCTGGGACCTGGCCCACCCCCGGGGGTCCGATGGGGGGGCCTCAGCCCATGGGGGACCGAGGTGGTCCCGGCCCTATAGGCCCATAGGGGGCCCTGGGCCCGGGGGCTTTTCGCACGGACCCAGGGTGAGCGGGGCCTACCCATAGTGGTCCATGGTGGTCCGTGGTGGTCCAAGCAGATATGAAGCCCGCAAGCGTGGGGGACCAGGCCGGTGTGGGGCCCTGGGACCCCTGGGACCTGGCCCACCCCCGGGGGTCCGATGGGGGGGCCTCAGCCCATGGGGGACCAAGGTGGCCCCGGCCCTATAGGCCCATAGGGGGCCCTGGGCCCTGGGCCTTTTCGCACGGACCCAGGGTGAGCGGGGCCTACCCATAGTGGTCCACGGTGGTCCGTGGTGGTCCGGGCAGATGTGTAGCCCGCAAGCGTGGGGGACCAGGCCGGTGTGGGGCCCTGGGAGCCCTGGGACCTGGCCCAGACCCGGGGGTCTGATGGGGGGGCCTCAGCCCATGGGGGACCAAGGTGGCCCCGGCCCTATAGGCCCATAGGGGGCCCTGGGCCCGGGGGCTTTTCGCACGGACCCAGGGTGAGCGGGGCCTACCCATAGTGGTCCATGGTGGTCCGTGGTGGTCCAAGCAGATATGAAGCCCGCAAGCGTGGGGGACCAGGCCGGTGTGGGGCCCTGGGACCCCTGGGACCTTGCCCACCCCCGGGGGTCCGATGGGGGGTTCTCAGCCCATGGGGGATCAAGGTGGTCCCGGCCCTATAGGCCCATAGGGGGCCCTGGGCCCGGGGGCTTTTCGCACGGACCCACGGTGAGCGGGGGCTTTTCGCACGGACCCACGGTGAGCGGGGGCTTTTCGCACGGACCCAGGGTGAGCGGGGCCTACCCATAGTGGTCCACGGTGGTCCGTGGTGGTCCGTGGTCCACGCAGATGTGTAGCCCGCAACCGTGGGGGACCAGGCCGGTGTGGGGCCCTGGGAGCCCTGGGACCTGGCCCACCCCCGGGGGTCCGATGGGGGGGCCTCAGCCCATGGGGGACCAAGGTGGCCCCGGCCCTATAGGCCCATAGGGGGCCCTGGGCCCTGGGCCTTTTCGCACGGACCCAGGGTGAGCGGGGCCTACCCATAGTGGTCCACGGTGGTCCGTGGTGGTCCAAGCAGATATGAAGCCCGCAAGCGTGGGGGACCAGGCCGGTGTGGGGCCCTGGGACCCCTGGGACCTTGCCCACACCCCGGGGGTCCGATGGGGGGTTCTCAGCCCATGGGGGATCAAGGTGGTCCCGGCCCTATAGGCCCATAGGGGGCCCTGGGCCCGGGGGCTTTTCGCACGGACCCACGGTGAGCGGGGGCTTTTCGCACGGACCCACGGTGAGCGGGGGCTTTTCGCACGGACCCAGGGTGAGCGGGGCCTACCCATAGTGGTCCACGGTGGTCCGTGGTGGTCCGTGGTCCACGCAGATGTGTAGCCCGCAACCGTGGGGGACCAGGCCGGTGTGGGGCCCTGGGAGCCCTGGGACCTGGCCCACCCCCGGGGGTCCGATGGGGGGGCCTCAGCCCATGGGGGACCAAGGTGGCCCCGGCCCTATAGGCCCATAGGGGGCCCTGGGCCCTGGGCCTTTTCGCACGGACCCAGGGTGAGCGGGGCCTACCCATAGTGGTCCACGGTGGTCCGTGGTGGTCCACGCAGATATGAAGCCCGCAACCGTGGGGGACCAGGCCGGTGTGGGGCCCTGGGAGCCCTGGGACCTGGCCCACCCCCGGGGGTCCGATGGGGGGGCCTCAGCCCATGGGGGACCAAGGTGGCCCCGGCCCTATAGGCCCATAGGGGGCCCTGGGCCCTGGGCCTTTTCGCACGGACCCAGGGTGAGCGGGGCCTACCCATAGTGGTCCACGGTGGTCCGTGGTGGTCCGGGCAGATGTGTAGCCCGCAAGCGTGGGGGACCAGGCCGGTGTGGGGCCCTGGGAGCCCTGGGACCTGGCCCACCCCCGGGGGTCCGATGGGGGGGCCTCAGCCCATGGGGGACCAAGGTGGCCCCGGCCCTATAGGCCCATAGGGGGCCCTGGGCCCTGGGCCTTTTCGCACGGACCCAGGGTGAGCGGGGCCTACCCATAGTGGTCCACGGTGGTCCGTGGTGGTCCAAGCAGATATGAAGCCCGCAAGCGTGGGGGACCAGGCCGGTGTGGGGCCCTGGGACCCCTGGGACCTTGCCCACCCCCGGGGGTCTGATGGGGGGGCCTCAGCCCATGGGGGACCAAGGTGGCCCCGGCCCTATAGGCCCATAGGGGGCCCTGGGCCCTGGGCCTTTTCACATGGACCCAGGGTGAGCGGGGCCTACCCATAGTGGTCCATGGTGGTCTGGGCAGATGTGTAGCCCGCAAGCGTGGGGGACCAGGCCGGTGTGGGGCCCTGGGACCCCTGGGACCTGGCCCACCCCCGGGGGTCCGATGGGGGGGCCTCAGCCCATGGGGGATCAAGGTGGTCCCGGCCCTATAGGCCCATAGGGGAGCCTGGGCCCGGGGGCTTTTCGCATGGACCCAGGGTGAGCTGGGCCTACCCATAGTGGTCCATGGTGGTCCGTGGTGGTCCACGCAGATATGAAGCCCGCCACCGTGGGGGACCAGGCCGGTGTGGGGCCCTGGGAGCCCTGGGACCTGGCCCACCCCCGGGGGTCCGATGGGGGGGCCTCAGCCCATGGGGGACCAAGGTGGTCCCGGCCCTATAGGCCCATAGGGGGCCCTGGGCCCGGGGGCTTT
>JAXIVH010000419.1:15000-25000 GCA_036785325.1 Urophycis tenuis
ACGGTGTTTGGTAAAATCGGCTGTTTGAGAAACGTACGCTTCGGAAGAACCGTGGCGATCGGGGGGACCGGATCGACTTAGGCCACAACCCGGGGCGGGTGCGTCTTCGTCGGGCTCCGGACTCTCCTCAACCACGGCCCGGCCTGGTAGGACAACCTGGGCAGACGGGGCGACTCGGGTCTCTTTCAAACGTGAGTTATTCACCGGTCCTCCAAAACGTTGGGAGACCGGGTCCGGGGGGGTCCGGGGGGTCTGGGGGGACGCTGGTGTGAGGAGCCTGTCGGGGTGGAGCGTGGCCACCCTGGAGGCCCTCACCGGGGCGTCCCTCTCTTGCCGTGTCCGGGAGAGGCGAGGTCATCTCGGATAAGAAACCTCATTCGAACTCCATGGAAGAAGCTTCGAAAGTGCCTCTCCTATATATGCTGCGGGAGGTGCTCAACTCGCCTCACAAAATTCGCACGCCTTGACTCAGAGAATTGAGTCAACTTTGCGAGTAAGCCCATGGTGATCCAAATCCCATTGAAATGAATGGGGCCCATGGTGATCCACTCTTTGGGTGAGCCCATGGTGATCCACTCGACACTTAGAATATTTTCAACATTTTGAGGGTGTCCCATGGTGATCTGCTCGACACTTAGAATATTTTCCACATTTTCAGAGTTTCCCATGGTGGTCCAGCTCGACACTTAGAATATTTTTCACCACTTTCAGAGTTGCCCATGGTGGTCCAGCTCGACACTTAGAATATTTTCACCACTTTCAGAGTTTCCCATGGTGGTCCAGCTCGACACTTAGAATATTTTCCACCACTTTCAGAGTTTCCCATGGTGGTCCAGCTCGACACTTAGAATATTTTCCACCACTTTCAGAGTTTCCCATGGTGGTCCAGCTCGACACTTAGAATATTTTCCACCACTTTCAGAGTTTCCCATGGTGGTCCAGCTCGACACTTAGAATATTTTTCACCACTTTCAGAGTTTCCCATGGTGGTCCAGCTCGACACTTAGAATATTTTTCACCACTTTCAGAGTTACCCATGGTGGTCCGTACCCATGGTGGTCCGGGCCCATGGTGATCCAACCCATGGTGGTCCAGCCCCATGGTGGTCCACTGAGTCTCATGGTGGTCCAGCTCGACACTTAGAATATTTTTCACCTCTTTCAGAGTTACCCATGGTGGTCCGTACCCATGGTGGTCCGGGCCCATGGTGATCCAACCCATGGTGGTCCAGCCCCATGGTGGTCCACTGAGTCTCATGGTGGTCCAGCTCGACACTTAGAATATTTTTCACCTCTTTCAGAGTTACCCATGGTGGTCCGTACCCATGGTGGTCCGGGCCCATGGTGATCCAACCCATGGTGGTCCAGCCCCATGGTGGTCCAGCCCTGACCATGGTGGTCCGCTGGGACACTTTGAATATTTTCATCGTTTTCAGCTAGGCCCATTGTGAATGGGGCTTACCCATAGTGGTCCGTGGTGGTCCAAGCAGATATGAAGCCCACAACCATGGGGGACCAGGCCGGTGCGGGGCCCTGGGAGCCCTGGGACCTGGCCCACCCCCGGGGGTCCGATGGGGGGGCCTCAGCCCATGGGGGACCAAGGTGGTCCCGGCCCTATAGGCCCATAGGGGAGCCTGGGCCCTGGGCCTTTTCGCGTGGACCCAGGGTGAGCGGGGCCTACCCATAGTGGTCCATGGTGGTCCGTGGTGGTCCAAGCAGATATGAAGCCCACAACCATGGGGGACCAGGCCGGTGTGGGGCCCTGGGACCCCTGGGACCTGGCCCACCCCCGGGGGTCCGATGGGGGGGCCTCAGCCCATGGGGGACCAAGGTGGTCCCGGCCTTATAGGCCCATAGGGGAGCCTGGGCCCTGGGCCTTTTCGCATGGACCCAGGGTGAGCGGGGCCTACCCATAGTGGTCCATGGTGGTCCGTGGTGGTCCAAGCAGATATGAAGCCCGCAACCGTGGGGGACCAGGCCGGTGTGGGGCCCTGGGACCCCTGGGACCTGGCCCACCCCCGGGGGTCCGATGGGGGGGCCTCAGCCCATGGGGGACCGAGGTGGTCCCGGCCCTATAGGCCCATAGGGGGCCCTGGGCCCGGGGGCTTTTCGCACGGACCCAGGGTGAGCGGGGCCTACCCATAGTGGTCCATGGTGGTCCGTGGTGGTCCAAGCAGATATGAAGCCCGCAAGCGTGGGGGACCAGGCCGGTGTGGGGCCCTGGGACCCCTGGGACCTGGCCCACCCCCGGGGGTCCGATGGGGGGGCCTCAGCCCATGGGGGACCAAGGTGGCCCCGGCCCTATAGGCCCATAGGGGGCCCTGGGCCCTGGGCCTTTTCGCACGGACCCAGGGTGAGCGGGGCCTACCCATAGTGGTCCACGGTGGTCCGTGGTGGTCCGGGCAGATGTGTAGCCCGCAAGCGTGGGGGACCAGGCCGGTGTGGGGCCCTGGGAGCCCTGGGACCTGGCCCAGACCCGGGGGTCTGATGGGGGGGCCTCAGCCCATGGGGGACCAAGGTGGCCCCGGCCCTATAGGCCCATAGGGGGCCCTGGGCCCGGGGGCTTTTCGCACGGACCCAGGGTGAGCGGGGCCTACCCATAGTGGTCCATGGTGGTCCGTGGTGGTCCAAGCAGATATGAAGCCCGCAAGCGTGGGGGACCAGGCCGGTGTGGGGCCCTGGGACCCCTGGGACCTTGCCCACCCCCGGGGGTCCGATGGGGGGTTCTCAGCCCATGGGGGATCAAGGTGGTCCCGGCCCTATAGGCCCATAGGGGGCCCTGGGCCCGGGGGCTTTTCGCACGGACCCACGGTGAGCGGGGGCTTTTCGCACGGACCCACGGTGAGCGGGGGCTTTTCGCACGGACCCAGGGTGAGCGGGGCCTACCCATAGTGGTCCACGGTGGTCCGTGGTGGTCCGTGGTCCACGCAGATGTGTAGCCCGCAACCGTGGGGGACCAGGCCGGTGTGGGGCCCTGGGAGCCCTGGGACCTGGCCCACCCCCGGGGGTCCGATGGGGGGGCCTCAGCCCATGGGGGACCAAGGTGGCCCCGGCCCTATAGGCCCATAGGGGGCCCTGGGCCCTGGGCCTTTTCGCACGGACCCAGGGTGAGCGGGGCCTACCCATAGTGGTCCACGGTGGTCCGTGGTGGTCCAAGCAGATATGAAGCCCGCAAGCGTGGGGGACCAGGCCGGTGTGGGGCCCTGGGACCCCTGGGACCTTGCCCACCCCCGGGGGTCCGATGGGGGGTTCTCAGCCCATGGGGGATCAAGGTGGTCCCGGCCCTATAGGCCCATAGGGGGCCCTGGGCCCGGGGGCTTTTCGCACGGACCCACGGTGAGCGGGGGCTTTTCGCACGGACCCACGGTGAGCGGGGGCTTTTCGCACGGACCCAGGGTGAGCGGGGCCTACCCATAGTGGTCCACGGTGGTCCGTGGTGGTCCGTGGTCCACGCAGATGTGTAGCCCGCAACCGTGGGGGACCAGGCCGGTGTGGGGCCCTGGGAGCCCTGGGACCTGGCCCACCCCCGGGGGTCCGATGGGGGGGCCTCAGCCCATGGGGGACCAAGGTGGCCCCGGCCCTATAGGCCCATAGGGGGCCCTGGGCCCTGGGCCTTTTCGCACGGACCCAGGGTGAGCGGGGCCTACCCATAGTGGTCCACGGTGGTCCGTGGTGGTCCACGCAGATATGAAGCCCGCAACCGTGGGGGACCAGGCCGGTGTGGGGCCCTGGGAGCCCTGGGACCTGGCCCACCCCCGGGGGTCCGATGGGGGGGCCTCAGCCCATGGGGGACCAAGGTGGCCCCGGCCCTATAGGCCCATAGGGGGCCCTGGGCCCTGGGCCTTTTCGCACGGACCCAGGGTGAGCGGGGCCTACCCATAGTGGTCCACGGTGGTCCGTGGTGGTCCGGGCAGATGTGTAGCCCGCAAGCGTGGGGGACCAGGCCGGTGTGGGGCCCTGGGAGCCCTGGGACCTGGCCCACCCCCGGGGGTCCGATGGGGGGGCCTCAGCCCATGGGGGACCAAGGTGGCCCCGGCCCTATAGGCCCATAGGGGGCCCTGGGCCCTGGGCCTTTTCGCACGGACCCAGGGTGAGCGGGGCCTACCCATAGTGGTCCACGGTGGTCCGTGGTGGTCCAAGCAGATATGAAGCCCGCAAGCGTGGGGGACCAGGCCGGTGTGGGGCCCTGGGACCCCTGGGACCTTGCCCACCCCCGGGGGTCTGATGGGGGGGCCTCAGCCCATGGGGGACCAAGGTGGCCCCGGCCCTATAGGCCCATAGGGGGCCCTGGGCCCTGGGCCTTTTCACATGGACCCAGGGTGAGCGGGGCCTACCCATAGTGGTCCATGGTGGTCTGGGCAGATGTGTAGCCCGCAAGCGTGGGGGACCAGGCCGGTGTGGGGCCCTGGGACCCCTGGGACCTGGCCCACCCCCGGGGGTCCGATGGGGGGGCCTCAGCCCATGGGGGATCAAGGTGGTCCCGGCCCTATAGGCCCATAGGGGAGCCTGGGCCCGGGGGCTTTTCGCATGGACCCAGGGTGAGCTGGGCCTACCCATAGTGGTCCATGGTGGTCCGTGGTGGTCCACGCAGATATGAAGCCCGCCACCGTGGGGGACCAGGCCGGTGTGGGGCCCTGGGAGCCCTGGGACCTGGCCCACCCCCGGGGGTCCGATGGGGGGGCCTCAGCCCATGGGGGACCAAGGTGGTCCCGGCCCTATAGGCCCATAGGGGGCCCTGGGCCCGGGGGCTTTTCGCACGGACCCAGGGTGAGCGGGGCCTACCCATAGTGGTCCACGGTGGTCCGTGGTGGTCCACGCAGATATGAAGCCCGCAAGCGTGGGGGACCAGGCCGGTGTGGGGCCCTGGGACCCCTGGGACCCGGCCCACCCCCGGGGGTCCGATGGGGGGGCCTCAGCCCATGGGGGACCGAGGTGGTCCCGGCCCTATAGGCCCACAGGGGGCCCTGGGCCCGGGGGCTTTTCGCACGGACCCAGGGTGAGCGGGGCCTACCCATAGTGGTCCATGGTGGTCCACGCAGATGTGTAGCCCGCAAGCGTGGGGGACCAGGCCGGTGTGGGGCCCTGGGAGCCCTGGGACCTGGCCCACCCCCGGGGGTCCGATGGGGGGGCCTCAGCCCATGGGGGACCAAGGTGGCCCCGGCCCTATAGGCCCATAGGGGGCCCTGGGCCCTGGGCCTTTTCGCATGGACCCAGGGTGAGCGGGGCCTACCCATAGTGGTCCACGGTGGTCCACGCAGATGTGTAGCCCGCAACCGTGGGGGACCAGGCCGGTGTGGGGCCCTGGGACCCCTGGGACCTGGCCCAGACCCGGGGGTCCGATGGGGGGGCCTCAGCCCATGGGGGACCGAGGTGGTCCCGGCCCTATAGGCCCATAGGGGGCACTGGGCCCGGGGGCTTTTCGCACGGACCCACGGTGAGCGGGGCTTGCCCGTTGCTGTCTATGCCGGTGGTACATGGTGCTCCACGTAGATCCTTCGCCCACAACCGTGGGGGGGCAAGCCGGTGTGGGGCCCTGGGTCCCCTGGGACCTGGCCCACCCCCGGCGGTCTGATGGGGGGACTTTACCCACGGGGGCCCACGGTGGTCCTGGCCCTCTAGGCCCATAGGGGGGCTGTGTGGGCCTGGGTTGTTTTCACGTGGACCCACGTTGAATAGGGCTTGCCCATGGTGGTCCACATGGAACATACTACTATTACTAGCACCGGCACCACCACCACCACCACCACCACCCACCAGCAGCGCCCGTCCCAGGGAGAGGGCACCACACGCGGACACAGTAGCCAGCAAGAGTACCCACCCTACATCCACCCCCACCACCACCACCACCACCACCGCTACTACAAGTGCCCGTGTGCCTCATCCAAAAGCGCCTACGGCCATACCGCCCTGAACACGCCCCTTTTTTCCCAGAACCAGGAAGTGTGCGCAGAGAGCAGCAGCTAGCAGCAGGAGCAAAGAGCAGGTGGAGTGAAAGTTTGTTTGTATGGTATTTTGTTCGTTTGTATGAAAGTATTGGTAGATTGTTTGTCTAGTTGAGTGTTTGTGTTGTATCCCCCTACAGCGTGAGCTGTTTGGGGGAACGTGAGTGTGTTTGTTTGTTTGTTTGTTTGGAATGATTGCTGAGTGTATGGAGAGTGTAGATAGAGTAGAGAGGAAGGATACAACGGTTAATGACTTTGGACTGAACAAAACGACTATGGCAATGGATAAAGGACTGGTAGCAAAGGAACTAACAAAAACGAACAAAGGACTGACTGACCAAGGCCAAGCACGAGCACACACACATGGTGAAGGGGAAGGTAGCAAGGATAGTGAAGCACGGGGAGCACAGGGTGAAATGTATGGTGAAGATTTAACTGTGGATGTGGAAGTGGAGGGGAAAGAAAACATAACGATGATGGATTTGCTGAGGGAAGTGAAGAAGGAGTGTGGAGTGGTCATGGGATGTAGGGTGAAGGGGGAAAGGTGCTATGAAGTCACCATGAAAGACGAGGAGGGAAGGAACAAGTTGATGGACGGGATAAGGGTGAAAGGGGCATTGGTTCATGTGAGAAGAATCATAAACAATGAGATGGTGGTGTCCTTCATTAACCTCCCGGTTTATATGAAGGACACGAAGATTGTGGAGAAACTCGTGGAGTGGGGGGTGAAGCCCATATCAGGAATCAAGAGGCGTATGTGGCCTGGAACGGAGATAGCGGATGGAACGCGGTACCTGAAGGTACGATTTAATGAGGAAGTGAAATCGCTGCCGTATTCGACCAGGTTTGCGACGCTGAGAGGAGCGGAGTACTTCCGCGTAATACACGATAGACAAGTGAGGGTCTGCAGGCTGTGCATAAAGCCGGGCCACATCTTCAGAGAGTGCCCGGAGTTTAAATGCTACAGGTGCCAGCAGACCGGACACTATGCACGAGAGTGTGAGGGAAGGAGGGAGGAGGAGACTACGGTGGCCCGGAGAGACGCGGAGCCAGAGGTGGAAACCAGACGGGAGGACGAAGAGGAGGCGAGCGACGTGGAGGAGGAGGGCGAGGACGGAGACGACAGGAGAGCTAGCGGAGGAGGAGGACAAGGAGAGGAGGAAGAGACGACACCAGATGTGATGATCGTGGAGGAAACGCAGCTGACGATGGAGGGAGAGGAGAGGAGAGAAAGGGACGGAGAGCGAGGAGGGAGAAAGACGGAGATCGCAAGAGAGGAGAGACGAGAGGACGACGGAGGCGGAATGAGGAAGAGGCCGGAGGAGGAGACGATCGAGAGAAGGACGAGCAGCAGAGACAGGAGACAGGAGGACAGTGATGACTTGTCGGACATGGACACCTCTACGGCTCAGAGGGTAAGAGTCAAAAGAAAGGCAGCCATAGCTGCAGGAATGGCAAAGACTCGGACGGAAAGAATGAAAGGATTGAGGTCAGGAATGGGGGATAAAAACTGATAAATGAATTGTTTATTTTTTATTTTTGCTCTCATGGTCACTGTTACCTCAATAAATGTCAACGGATTGAGGAATATGACTAAATTAAAGGACGTAATGTACAGATATAGAAGTGATATTATATGCATTCAGGAAACAAATTGGGATAGTGAAAAGGTTACGGAAGCCAAGAGGGAGTGGAAAGGAGAGATATATTACAGCAATGGGGAAGTGAACGCAAGGGGGGTAGCAATACTAGTAAAAGAAGACAGAGTAGAAGAGATAGAGGTAAAGTATAGAGATAACATAGGGAGGATAATAGTTATAGAATTCAAATACAAAAAGGTAAGGTTTAGATTGATAAATGTGTACGTACCAAACATAGAGAAAGATAAAAGGAATACATTAGAGGAATTAAAGGGATTAATAAATAGGGATAGTATAGTGGCAGGGGACTTTAACATAAAATGTAGTAGGTTAGATATAGGGAAAGAGGTTGAATTTAGGCAGGAAGGATCAAGTAGGGAATTGATAAATATAATGGGGGAAAAAAATTTATTAGATGTATGGAGAAATGAAAATCCTGGGAAAAGAGAGTACACGAGGAGACAAATAAAGGGGGGAAAATTGAAACAGAGTAGAATAGATTTAGTATTAGTGAATGAGAGTAAGAGTAGATACATAGAAGACATAAAACATCAGGGAAATAGCTTTAGTGACCATGACGGAGTAAGATTTAGAATTAGGATAGGGAAAGAGGAAGTGGGGGGAGGGGTATGGATTATGAATGCAGGATATATAGAAGAAGAAGGATATAAAAGACAGATGAAGGAAGTGTTGGAAGAAGAAGACGAGAATAGAGAGGAAAATGCAGAGAATGGGGAAATAGGAGAGAGATGGGAGAAGATAAAGGATAAAATAAAGGATATTAGTATTAAATATAGCAAAGAAAGAAAGATCAAAAGGACAAAGGAAGAGAATAGACTGAGAGAAAGAATGGGAGTAGAACTAAAAAGAACAGAAGAAGAAGAAGGATATAACATAGAAAATTATATCAAAATAAAAATGGAGATAGAACAGTATGATAAAGAAAAATGTAGAGGGGCGATCCTAAGGGCAAAGGCAAAATATGTATTGGAAGGAGAGAGAAGCACAAAATATTTCCTGGGACTAGAAAGAGGAAAACAAAGGAGAACATACATACATGAGGTGCAGAAAAAAGATGGGGAGGTAACAGAAGACTATGTAGAAGTATTAGAAACAGTGCAAGAGTTTTATGGGGAACTATATAAGGGAGGGGGAGTAGATGAAGAAGTAATGGAAAGAATACTAGACAGCGTAGGAAACAAACTGAGTGAGGAAGATAGAATTTATTGTGACGGAGAAATTAAGGAAAGGGAAGTGAGGGAGGCAATTGAGGGTTTGAATAGTGGGAAGAGTCCCGGGAGTGATGGAATCGTGGTAGAGTGGTATAAAGTATATAAAAATGAAATAGTGCCGATATTAGTGGAGGTATATGGAGAGATAGAAAGAACAGGGAGAGTTCAGGAGAGAATGACTGAGGGGATAATAACCATCATACACAAGAAAGGGGATAAAGCTGACTTGAAAAACTATAGGCCTATAAGTCTTCTGAATGTGGATTATAAAATATTGATGAAAATATTAGCAAACAGAATTAAAAAAGTGATAGGAGAAATAGTGGAACCCACGCAATGCTACAGTGTACCGGGGAGGGATATAGCTGATACGATAGGGACAGTGAGGGACGTGATTGAATACATGAAGAGGGATAGAGGAGGGATAGTGATAGGGTTAGATTGGTGCAAAGCATTTGATAGAGTAGAGCATAGGTTCCTATTTAGAACATTGGAGAGGTTTGGGTTTGGGGAGAGACTAGTGGGATGGGTAGAAAGAATGTATAGGGGGGCTAAAAGCTGTATAAAATTAAATGGTGTAGTGACGGATAAATTCATAATAGAAAGATCAATAAGACAGGGGTGTCCATTGTCGGCATTACTGTATGCAATTTCAGTGGAACCCCTGGCACTGATTATAAAGAAGGACAAAGGAGTAGAAGGGATAGAGTTGCCATATGGAGGGAAATGTGTTGTGAACCAATACGCGGACGACACAACGATAACAGTGAGAGACGGGAGTAGTGCGAAGAGGGTAATAGAATTGGTTGAGGAATACGGGAAGGCATCAGGAGCGAGGATAAACAAGGGAAAATCGGAGATAATGTACATAGGTAAGATAGACAAAGTGGAGATAGGTTTAAAGGAGGAAGAGAGTTATTTAAGAGTACTGGGAGTGAATTTAGGGGTAAAAAGTAGAGAGGGAAGAGATGAGACATGGACAGGGGTGATAAACAAGATAAGAACAGTATGTACAAGGTGGAAAGGGAGAAAATTAAGGTTGAAAGGGAAAGTAGAGGTAGTTAATAGTCTTTTGTTGTCAGTATGTGTGTATGTGATGAGTGTGATGGAAATGCCGCAATGGGCTTTGAATGAGTTGAACAGAATAGTAAACGAATTTATATGGGAAGGGAAAGGGGTAAAAATAG
>JAXIVH010000419.1:35000-45000 GCA_036785325.1 Urophycis tenuis
CCCCGCGTTCGATCGGGGGCGCCTTCCGCGCTTCGCCGCCCCTTTCTCGGCCTTCGGGGAGCGTCGGACCCGGTACGGTAGTCTGGGGTGCGCCGCGGGGCCCCGGCGGTCGACCCTGGTGAGTGCGCACCACCGTCGGGTCATGCCAGGGCCGGCTGGCCAGCCTGCATCCCTCCTACCGTCCGTTGGTTCGATCCGACGGCTGTTCCCCCTCGGGTCCGGTCCTGGGGGGCTGGGCTCGGGTCTGGGGTGTGCACCGTGCCGCCGGGGAGGGCCGACGCCGGCCGCTCCTCACTCTGACAAACGGTGTTTGGTAAAATCGGCTGTTTGAGAAACGTACGCTTCGGAAGAACCGTGGCGATCGGGGGGACCGGATCGACTTAGGCCACAACCCGGGGCGGGTGCGTCTTCGTCGGGCTCCGGACTCTCCTCAACCACGGCCCGGCCTGGTAGGACAACCTGGGCAGACGGGGCGACTCGGGTCTCTTTCAAACGTGAGTTATTCACCGGTCCTCCAAAACGTTGGGAGACCGGGTCCGGGGGGGTCCGGGGGGTCTGGGGGGACGCTGGTGTGAGGAGCCTGTCGGGGTGGAGCGTGGCCACCCTGGAGGCCCTCACCGGGGCGTCCCTCTCTTGCCGTGTCCGGGAGAGGCGAGGTCATCTCGGATAAGAAACCTCATTCGAACTCCATGGAAGAAGCTTCGAAAGTGCCTCTCCTATATATGCTGCGGGAGGTGCTCAACTCGCCTCACAAAATTCGCACGCCTTGACTCAGAGAATTGAGTCAACTTTGCGAGTAAGCCCATGGTGATCCAAATCCCATTGAAATGAATGGGGCCCATGGTGATCCACTCTTTGGGTGAGCCCATGGTGATCCACTCGACACTTAGAATATTTTCAACATTTTGAGGGTGTCCCATGGTGATCTGCTCGACACTTAGAATATTTTCCACATTTTCAGAGTTTCCCATGGTGGTCCAGCTCGACACTTAGAATATTTTTCACCACTTTCAGAGTTGCCCATGGTGGTCCAGCTCGACACTTAGAATATTTTCACCACTTTCAGAGTTTCCCATGGTGGTCCAGCTCGACACTTAGAATATTTTCCACCACTTTCAGAGTTTCCCATGGTGGTCCAGCTCGACACTTAGAATATTTTCCACCACTTTCAGAGTTTCCCATGGTGGTCCAGCTCGACACTTAGAATATTTTCCACCACTTTCAGAGTTTCCCATGGTGGTCCAGCTCGACACTTAGAATATTTTTCACCACTTTCAGAGTTTCCCATGGTGGTCCAGCTCGACACTTAGAATATTTTTCACCACTTTCAGAGTTACCCATGGTGGTCCGTACCCATGGTGGTCCGGGCCCATGGTGATCCAACCCATGGTGGTCCAGCCCCATGGTGGTCCACTGAGTCTCATGGTGGTCCAGCTCGACACTTAGAATATTTTTCACCTCTTTCAGAGTTACCCATGGTGGTCCGTACCCATGGTGGTCCGGGCCCATGGTGATCCAACCCATGGTGGTCCAGCCCCATGGTGGTCCACTGAGTCTCATGGTGGTCCAGCTCGACACTTAGAATATTTTTCACCTCTTTCAGAGTTACCCATGGTGGTCCGTACCCATGGTGGTCCGGGCCCATGGTGATCCAACCCATGGTGGTCCAGCCCCATGGTGGTCCAGCCCTGACCATGGTGGTCCGCTGGGACACTTTGAATATTTTCATCGTTTTCAGCTAGGCCCATTGTGAATGGGGCTTACCCATAGTGGTCCGTGGTGGTCCAAGCAGATATGAAGCCCACAACCATGGGGGACCAGGCCGGTGCGGGGCCCTGGGAGCCCTGGGACCTGGCCCACCCCCGGGGGTCCGATGGGGGGGCCTCAGCCCATGGGGGACCAAGGTGGTCCCGGCCCTATAGGCCCATAGGGGAGCCTGGGCCCTGGGCCTTTTCGCGTGGACCCAGGGTGAGCGGGGCCTACCCATAGTGGTCCATGGTGGTCCGTGGTGGTCCAAGCAGATATGAAGCCCACAACCATGGGGGACCAGGCCGGTGTGGGGCCCTGGGACCCCTGGGACCTGGCCCACCCCCGGGGGTCCGATGGGGGGGCCTCAGCCCATGGGGGACCAAGGTGGTCCCGGCCTTATAGGCCCATAGGGGAGCCTGGGCCCTGGGCCTTTTCGCATGGACCCAGGGTGAGCGGGGCCTACCCATAGTGGTCCATGGTGGTCCGTGGTGGTCCAAGCAGATATGAAGCCCGCAACCGTGGGGGACCAGGCCGGTGTGGGGCCCTGGGACCCCTGGGACCTGGCCCACCCCCGGGGGTCCGATGGGGGGGCCTCAGCCCATGGGGGACCGAGGTGGTCCCGGCCCTATAGGCCCATAGGGGGCCCTGGGCCCGGGGGCTTTTCGCACGGACCCAGGGTGAGCGGGGCCTACCCATAGTGGTCCATGGTGGTCCGTGGTGGTCCAAGCAGATATGAAGCCCGCAAGCGTGGGGGACCAGGCCGGTGTGGGGCCCTGGGACCCCTGGGACCTGGCCCACCCCCGGGGGTCCGATGGGGGGGCCTCAGCCCATGGGGGACCAAGGTGGCCCCGGCCCTATAGGCCCATAGGGGGCCCTGGGCCCTGGGCCTTTTCGCACGGACCCAGGGTGAGCGGGGCCTACCCATAGTGGTCCACGGTGGTCCGTGGTGGTCCGGGCAGATGTGTAGCCCGCAAGCGTGGGGGACCAGGCCGGTGTGGGGCCCTGGGAGCCCTGGGACCTGGCCCAGACCCGGGGGTCTGATGGGGGGGCCTCAGCCCATGGGGGACCAAGGTGGCCCCGGCCCTATAGGCCCATAGGGGGCCCTGGGCCCGGGGGCTTTTCGCACGGACCCAGGGTGAGCGGGGCCTACCCATAGTGGTCCATGGTGGTCCGTGGTGGTCCAAGCAGATATGAAGCCCGCAAGCGTGGGGGACCAGGCCGGTGTGGGGCCCTGGGACCCCTGGGACCTTGCCCACCCCCGGGGGTCCGATGGGGGGTTCTCAGCCCATGGGGGATCAAGGTGGTCCCGGCCCTATAGGCCCATAGGGGGCCCTGGGCCCGGGGGCTTTTCGCACGGACCCACGGTGAGCGGGGGCTTTTCGCACGGACCCACGGTGAGCGGGGGCTTTTCGCACGGACCCAGGGTGAGCGGGGCCTACCCATAGTGGTCCACGGTGGTCCGTGGTGGTCCGTGGTCCACGCAGATGTGTAGCCCGCAACCGTGGGGGACCAGGCCGGTGTGGGGCCCTGGGAGCCCTGGGACCTGGCCCACCCCCGGGGGTCCGATGGGGGGGCCTCAGCCCATGGGGGACCAAGGTGGCCCCGGCCCTATAGGCCCATAGGGGGCCCTGGGCCCTGGGCCTTTTCGCACGGACCCAGGGTGAGCGGGGCCTACCCATAGTGGTCCACGGTGGTCCGTGGTGGTCCAAGCAGATATGAAGCCCGCAAGCGTGGGGGACCAGGCCGGTGTGGGGCCCTGGGACCCCTGGGACCTTGCCCACCCCCGGGGGTCCGATGGGGGGTTCTCAGCCCATGGGGGATCAAGGTGGTCCCGGCCCTATAGGCCCATAGGGGGCCCTGGGCCCGGGGGCTTTTCGCACGGACCCACGGTGAGCGGGGGCTTTTCGCACGGACCCACGGTGAGCGGGGGCTTTTCGCACGGACCCAGGGTGAGCGGGGCCTACCCATAGTGGTCCACGGTGGTCCGTGGTGGTCCGTGGTCCACGCAGATGTGTAGCCCGCAACCGTGGGGGACCAGGCCGGTGTGGGGCCCTGGGAGCCCTGGGACCTGGCCCACCCCCGGGGGTCCGATGGGGGGGCCTCAGCCCATGGGGGACCAAGGTGGCCCCGGCCCTATAGGCCCATAGGGGGCCCTGGGCCCTGGGCCTTTTCGCACGGACCCAGGGTGAGCGGGGCCTACCCATAGTGGTCCACGGTGGTCCGTGGTGGTCCACGCAGATATGAAGCCCGCAACCGTGGGGGACCAGGCCGGTGTGGGGCCCTGGGAGCCCTGGGACCTGGCCCACCCCCGGGGGTCCGATGGGGGGGCCTCAGCCCATGGGGGACCAAGGTGGCCCCGGCCCTATAGGCCCATAGGGGGCCCTGGGCCCTGGGCCTTTTCGCACGGACCCAGGGTGAGCGGGGCCTACCCATAGTGGTCCACGGTGGTCCGTGGTGGTCCGGGCAGATGTGTAGCCCGCAAGCGTGGGGGACCAGGCCGGTGTGGGGCCCTGGGAGCCCTGGGACCTGGCCCACCCCCGGGGGTCCGATGGGGGGGCCTCAGCCCATGGGGGACCAAGGTGGCCCCGGCCCTATAGGCCCATAGGGGGCCCTGGGCCCTGGGCCTTTTCGCACGGACCCAGGGTGAGCGGGGCCTACCCATAGTGGTCCACGGTGGTCCGTGGTGGTCCAAGCAGATATGAAGCCCGCAAGCGTGGGGGACCAGGCCGGTGTGGGGCCCTGGGACCCCTGGGACCTTGCCCACCCCCGGGGGTCTGATGGGGGGGCCTCAGCCCATGGGGGACCAAGGTGGCCCCGGCCCTATAGGCCCATAGGGGGCCCTGGGCCCTGGGCCTTTTCACATGGACCCAGGGTGAGCGGGGCCTACCCATAGTGGTCCATGGTGGTCTGGGCAGATGTGTAGCCCGCAAGCGTGGGGGACCAGGCCGGTGTGGGGCCCTGGGACCCCTGGGACCTGGCCCACCCCCGGGGGTCCGATGGGGGGGCCTCAGCCCATGGGGGATCAAGGTGGTCCCGGCCCTATAGGCCCATAGGGGAGCCTGGGCCCGGGGGCTTTTCGCATGGACCCAGGGTGAGCTGGGCCTACCCATAGTGGTCCATGGTGGTCCGTGGTGGTCCACGCAGATATGAAGCCCGCCACCGTGGGGGACCAGGCCGGTGTGGGGCCCTGGGAGCCCTGGGACCTGGCCCACCCCCGGGGGTCCGATGGGGGGGCCTCAGCCCATGGGGGACCAAGGTGGTCCCGGCCCTATAGGCCCATAGGGGGCCCTGGGCCCGGGGGCTTTTCGCACGGACCCAGGGTGAGCGGGGCCTACCCATAGTGGTCCACGGTGGTCCGTGGTGGTCCACGCAGATATGAAGCCCGCAAGCGTGGGGGACCAGGCCGGTGTGGGGCCCTGGGACCCCTGGGACCCGGCCCACCCCCGGGGGTCCGATGGGGGGGCCTCAGCCCATGGGGGACCGAGGTGGTCCCGGCCCTATAGGCCCACAGGGGGCCCTGGGCCCGGGGGCTTTTCGCACGGACCCAGGGTGAGCGGGGCCTACCCATAGTGGTCCATGGTGGTCCACGCAGATGTGTAGCCCGCAAGCGTGGGGGACCAGGCCGGTGTGGGGCCCTGGGAGCCCTGGGACCTGGCCCACCCCCGGGGGTCCGATGGGGGGGCCTCAGCCCATGGGGGACCAAGGTGGCCCCGGCCCTATAGGCCCATAGGGGGCCCTGGGCCCTGGGCCTTTTCGCATGGACCCAGGGTGAGCGGGGCCTACCCATAGTGGTCCACGGTGGTCCACGCAGATGTGTAGCCCGCAACCGTGGGGGACCAGGCCGGTGTGGGGCCCTGGGACCCCTGGGACCTGGCCCAGACCCGGGGGTCCGATGGGGGGGCCTCAGCCCATGGGGGACCGAGGTGGTCCCGGCCCTATAGGCCCATAGGGGGCACTGGGCCCGGGGGCTTTTCGCACGGACCCACGGTGAGCGGGGCTTGCCCGTTGCTGTCTATGCCGGTGGTACATGGTGCTCCACGTAGATCCTTCGCCCACAACCGTGGGGGGGCAAGCCGGTGTGGGGCCCTGGGTCCCCTGGGACCTGGCCCACCCCCGGCGGTCTGATGGGGGGACTTTACCCACGGGGGCCCACGGTGGTCCTGGCCCTCTAGGCCCATAGGGGGGCTGTGTGGGCCTGGGTTGTTTTCACGTGGACCCACGTTGAATAGGGCTTGCCCATGGTGGTCCACATGGAACATACTACTATTACTAGCACCGGCACCACCACCACCACCACCACCACCCACCAGCAGCGCCCGTCCCAGGGAGAGGGCACCACACGCGGACACAGTAGCCAGCAAGAGTACCCACCCTACATCCACCCCCACCACCACCACCACCACCACCGCTACTACAAGTGCCCGTGTGCCTCATCCAAAAGCGCCTACGGCCATACCGCCCTGAACACGCCCCTTTTTTCCCAGAACCAGGAAGTGTGCGCAGAGAGCAGCAGCTAGCAGCAGGAGCAAAGAGCAGGTGGAGTGAAAGTTTGTTTGTATGGTATTTTGTTCGTTTGTATGAAAGTATTGGTAGATTGTTTGTCTAGTTGAGTGTTTGTGTTGTATCCCCCTACAGCGTGAGCTGTTTGGGGGAACGTGAGTGTGTTTGTTTGTTTGTTTGTTTGGAATGATTGCTGAGTGTATGGAGAGTGTAGATAGAGTAGAGAGGAAGGATACAACGGTTAATGACTTTGGACTGAACAAAACGACTATGGCAATGGATAAAGGACTGGTAGCAAAGGAACTAACAAAAACGAACAAAGGACTGACTGACCAAGGCCAAGCACGAGCACACACACATGGTGAAGGGGAAGGTAGCAAGGATAGTGAAGCACGGGGAGCACAGGGTGAAATGTATGGTGAAGATTTAACTGTGGATGTGGAAGTGGAGGGGAAAGAAAACATAACGATGATGGATTTGCTGAGGGAAGTGAAGAAGGAGTGTGGAGTGGTCATGGGATGTAGGGTGAAGGGGGAAAGGTGCTATGAAGTCACCATGAAAGACGAGGAGGGAAGGAACAAGTTGATGGACGGGATAAGGGTGAAAGGGGCATTGGTTCATGTGAGAAGAATCATAAACAATGAGATGGTGGTGTCCTTCATTAACCTCCCGGTTTATATGAAGGACACGAAGATTGTGGAGAAACTCGTGGAGTGGGGGGTGAAGCCCATATCAGGAATCAAGAGGCGTATGTGGCCTGGAACGGAGATAGCGGATGGAACGCGGTACCTGAAGGTACGATTTAATGAGGAAGTGAAATCGCTGCCGTATTCGACCAGGTTTGCGACGCTGAGAGGAGCGGAGTACTTCCGCGTAATACACGATAGACAAGTGAGGGTCTGCAGGCTGTGCATAAAGCCGGGCCACATCTTCAGAGAGTGCCCGGAGTTTAAATGCTACAGGTGCCAGCAGACCGGACACTATGCACGAGAGTGTGAGGGAAGGAGGGAGGAGGAGACTACGGTGGCCCGGAGAGACGCGGAGCCAGAGGTGGAAACCAGACGGGAGGACGAAGAGGAGGCGAGCGACGTGGAGGAGGAGGGCGAGGACGGAGACGACAGGAGAGCTAGCGGAGGAGGAGGACAAGGAGAGGAGGAAGAGACGACACCAGATGTGATGATCGTGGAGGAAACGCAGCTGACGATGGAGGGAGAGGAGAGGAGAGAAAGGGACGGAGAGCGAGGAGGGAGAAAGACGGAGATCGCAAGAGAGGAGAGACGAGAGGACGACGGAGGCGGAATGAGGAAGAGGCCGGAGGAGGAGACGATCGAGAGAAGGACGAGCAGCAGAGACAGGAGACAGGAGGACAGTGATGACTTGTCGGACATGGACACCTCTACGGCTCAGAGGGTAAGAGTCAAAAGAAAGGCAGCCATAGCTGCAGGAATGGCAAAGACTCGGACGGAAAGAATGAAAGGATTGAGGTCAGGAATGGGGGATAAAAACTGATAAATGAATTGTTTATTTTTTATTTTTGCTCTCATGGTCACTGTTACCTCAATAAATGTCAACGGATTGAGGAATATGACTAAATTAAAGGACGTAATGTACAGATATAGAAGTGATATTATATGCATTCAGGAAACAAATTGGGATAGTGAAAAGGTTACGGAAGCCAAGAGGGAGTGGAAAGGAGAGATATATTACAGCAATGGGGAAGTGAACGCAAGGGGGGTAGCAATACTAGTAAAAGAAGACAGAGTAGAAGAGATAGAGGTAAAGTATAGAGATAACATAGGGAGGATAATAGTTATAGAATTCAAATACAAAAAGGTAAGGTTTAGATTGATAAATGTGTACGTACCAAACATAGAGAAAGATAAAAGGAATACATTAGAGGAATTAAAGGGATTAATAAATAGGGATAGTATAGTGGCAGGGGACTTTAACATAAAATGTAGTAGGTTAGATATAGGGAAAGAGGTTGAATTTAGGCAGGAAGGATCAAGTAGGGAATTGATAAATATAATGGGGGAAAAAAATTTATTAGATGTATGGAGAAATGAAAATCCTGGGAAAAGAGAGTACACGAGGAGACAAATAAAGGGGGGAAAATTGAAACAGAGTAGAATAGATTTAGTATTAGTGAATGAGAGTAAGAGTAGATACATAGAAGACATAAAACATCAGGGAAATAGCTTTAGTGACCATGACGGAGTAAGATTTAGAATTAGGATAGGGAAAGAGGAAGTGGGGGGAGGGGTATGGATTATGAATGCAGGATATATAGAAGAAGAAGGATATAAAAGACAGATGAAGGAAGTGTTGGAAGAAGAAGACGAGAATAGAGAGGAAAATGCAGAGAATGGGGAAATAGGAGAGAGATGGGAGAAGATAAAGGATAAAATAAAGGATATTAGTATTAAATATAGCAAAGAAAGAAAGATCAAAAGGACAAAGGAAGAGAATAGACTGAGAGAAAGAATGGGAGTAGAACTAAAAAGAACAGAAGAAGAAGAAGGATATAACATAGAAAATTATATCAAAATAAAAATGGAGATAGAACAGTATGATAAAGAAAAATGTAGAGGGGCGATCCTAAGGGCAAAGGCAAAATATGTATTGGAAGGAGAGAGAAGCACAAAATATTTCCTGGGACTAGAAAGAGGAAAACAAAGGAGAACATACATACATGAGGTGCAGAAAAAAGATGGGGAGGTAACAGAAGACTATGTAGAAGTATTAGAAACAGTGCAAGAGTTTTATGGGGAACTATATAAGGGAGGGGGAGTAGATGAAGAAGTAATGGAAAGAATACTAGACAGCGTAGGAAACAAACTGAGTGAGGAAGATAGAATTTATTGTGACGGAGAAATTAAGGAAAGGGAAGTGAGGGAGGCAATTGAGGGTTTGAATAGTGGGAAGAGTCCCGGGAGTGATGGAATCGTGGTAGAGTGGTATAAAGTATATAAAAATGAAATAGTGCCGATATTAGTGGAGGTATATGGAGAGATAGAAAGAACAGGGAGAGTTCAGGAGAGAATGACTGAGGGGATAATAACCATCATACACAAGAAAGGGGATAAAGCTGACTTGAAAAACTATAGGCCTATAAGTCTTCTGAATGTGGATTATAAAATATTGATGAAAATATTAGCAAACAGAATTAAAAAAGTGATAGGAGAAATAGTGGAACCCACGCAATGCTACAGTGTACCGGGGAGGGATATAGCTGATACGATAGGGACAGTGAGGGACGTGATTGAATACATGAAGAGGGATAGAGGAGGGATAGTGATAGGGTTAGATTGGTGCAAAGCATTTGATAGAGTAGAGCATAGGTTCCTATTTAGAACATTGGAGAGGTTTGGGTTTGGGGAGAGACTAGTGGGATGGGTAGAAAGAATGTATAGGGGGGCTAAAAGCTGTATAAAATTAAATGGTGTAGTGACGGATAAATTCATAATAGAAAGATCAATAAGACAGGGGTGTCCATTGTCGGCATTACTGTATGCAATTTCAGTGGAACCCCTGGCACTGATTATAAAGAAGGACAAAGGAGTAGAAGGGATAGAGTTGCCATATGGAGGGAAATGTGTTGTGAACCAATACGCGGACGACACAACGATAACAGTGAGAGACGGGAGTAGTGCGAAGAGGGTAATAGAATTGGTTGAGGAATACGGGAAGGCATCAGGAGCGAGGATAAACAAGGGAAAATCGGAGATAATGTACATAGGTAAGATAGACA
>JAXIVH010000419.1:55000-60000 GCA_036785325.1 Urophycis tenuis
GGGTGAGCGATCAAAGGAACCATAACTGATTTAATGAGCCATTCGCAGTTTCACTTTTCCAGCCGTGTGGACTTATACATGCATGGCTTAAACTTTGAGACAAGCATATGCTACTGGCAGGATCAACCAGGATGGCCGTGGACTCTCTGCCGACCCGCTGCTGGAGCGAGCGGCGTTCGAATCGGACCGCGTCCCCGCGTTCGATCGGGGGCGCCTTCCGCGCTTCGCCGCCCCTTTCTCGGCCTTCGGGGAGCGTCGGACCCGGTACGGTAGTCTGGGGTGCGCCGCGGGGCCCCGGCGGTCGACCCTGGTGAGTGCGCACCACCGTCGGGTCATGCCAGGGCCGGCTGGCCAGCCTGCATCCCTCCTACCGTCCGTTGGTTCGATCCGACGGCTGTTCCCCCTCGGGTCCGGTCCTGGGGGGCTGGGCTCGGGTCTGGGGTGTGCACCGTGCCGCCGGGGAGGGCCGACGCCGGCCGCTCCTCACTCTGACAAACGGTGTTTGGTAAAATCGGCTGTTTGAGAAACGTACGCTTCGGAAGAACCGTGGCGATCGGGGGGACCGGATCGACTTAGGCCACAACCCGGGGCGGGTGCGTCTGGTCGGGCTCCGGACTCTCCTCAACCACGGCCCGGCCTGGTAGGACAACCTGGGCAGACGGGGCGACTCGGGTCTCTTTCAAACGTGAGTTATTCACCGGTCCTCCAAAACGTTGGGAGACCGGGTCCGGGGGGGTCCGGGGGGTCTGGGGGGACGCTGGTGTGAGGAGCCTGTCGGGGTGGAGCGTGGCCACCCTGGAGGCCCTCACCGGGGCGTCCCTCTCTTGCCGTGTCCGGGAGAGGCGAGGTCATCTCGGATAAGAAACCTCATTCGAACTCCATGGAAGAAGCTTCGAAAGTGCCTCTCCTATATATGCTGCGGGAGGTGCTCAACTCGCCTCACAAAATTCGCACGCCTCGACTCAGAGAATTGAGTCAACTTTGCGAGTAAGCCCATGGTGATCCAAATCCCATTGAAATGAATGGGGCCCATGGTGATCCACTCTTTGGGTGAGCCCATGGTGATCCACTCGACACTTAGAATATTTTCAACATTTTGAGGGTGTCCCATGGTGATCTGCTCGACACTTAGAATATTTTCAACATTTTCAGAGTTGCCCATGGTGGTCCAGCTCGACACTTAGAATATTTTCAACACTTTCAGAGTTTCCCATGGTGGTCCAGCTCGACACTTAGAATATTTTCCACCACTTTCAGAGTTTCCCATGGTGGTCCAGCTCGACACTTAGAATATTTTCCACCACTTTCAGAGTTTCCCATGGTGGTCCAGCTCGACACTTAGAATATTTTTCACCACTTTCAGAGTTTCCCATGGTGGTCCAGCTCGACACTTAGAATATTTTCCACCACTTTCAGAGTTTCCCATGGTGGTCCAGCGGGACACTTAGAATATTTTTCACCACTTTCAGAGTTACCCATGGTGGTCCGTACCCATGGTGGTCCGGGCCCATGGTGATCCAACCCATGGTGGTCCAGCCCCATGGTGGTCCACTGAGTCCCATGGTGGTCCAGCTCGACACTTAGAATATTTTTCACCACTTTCAGAGTTACCCATGGTGGTCCGTACCCATGGTGGTCCGGGCCCATGGTGATCCAACCCATGGTGGTCCAGCCCCATGGTGGTCCACTGAGTCCCATGGTGGTCCAGCTCGACACTTAGAATATTTTTCACCACTTTCAGAGTTACCCATGGTGGTCCGTACCCATGGTGGTCCGGGCCCATGGTGATCCAACCCATGGTGGTCCACCCCCATGGTGGTCCATTGAGTCCCATGGTGGTCCAGCTCGACACTTAGAATATTTTTCACCACTTTCAGAGTTGGTGGTCCGCTGGGACACTTTGAATATTTTCATCGTTTTCAGCTAGGCCCATTGTGAATGGGGCTTACCCATAGTGGTCCGTGGTGGTCCAAGCAGATATGAAGCCCACAACCGTGGGGGACCAGGCCGGTGTGGGGCCCTGGGAGCCCTGGGACCTGGCCCACCCCCGGGGGTCCGATGGGGGGGCCTCAGCCCATGGGGGACCAAGGTGGTCCCGGCCCTATAGGCCCACAGGGGACCCTGGGCCCGGGGGCTTTTCGCACGGACCCAGGGTGAGCGGGGCCTACCCATAGTGGTCCACGGTGGTCCGTGGTGGTCCACGCAGATATGAAGCCCGCAACCGTGGGGGACCAGGCCGGTGTGGGGCCCTGGGAGCCCTGGGACCTGGCCCACCCCCGGGGGTCCGATGGGGGGGCCTCAGCCCATGGGGGACCAAGGTGGCCCCGGCCCTATAGGCCCACAGGGGGCCCTGGGCCCGGGGGCTTTTCGCATGGACCCAGGGTGAGCGGGGCCTACCCATAGTGGTCCATGGTGGTCCGTGGTGGTCCAAGCAGATACGAAGCCCACAACCATGGGGGACCAGGCCGGTGGGGGGCCCTGGGAGCCCTGGGACCTGGCCCACCCCCGGGGGTCCGATGGGGGGGCCTCAGCCCATGGGGGACCAAGGTGGTCCCGGCCCTATAGGCCCATAGGGGAGCCTGGGCCCTGGGCCTTTTCGCACGGACCCAGGGTGAGCGGGGCCTACCCATAGTGGTCCACGGTGGTCCGTGGTGGTCCAAGCAGATATGAAGCCCGCAACCGTGGGGGACCAGGCCGGTGTGGGGCCCTGGGAGCCCTGGGACCTGGCCCACCCCCGGGGGTCCGATGGGGGGGCCTCAGCCCATGGGGGACCAAGGTGGCCCCGGCCCTATAGGCCCATAGGGGGCCCTGGGCCCTGGGCCTTTTCGCACGGACCCAGGGTGAGCGGGGCCTACCCATAGTGGTCCACGGTGGTCCGTGGTGGTCCGGGCAGATGTGTAGCCCGCAACCGTGGGGGACCAGGCCGGTGTGGGGCCCTGGGACCCCTGGGCCTTTTCGCACGGACCCAGGGTGAGCGGGGCCTACCCATAGTGGTCCACGGTGGTCCATGGTGGTCCACGCAGATGTGTAGCCCGCAACCGTGGGGGACCAGGCCGGTGTGGGGCCCTGGGACCCCTGGGACCTGGCCCAGACCCGGGGGTCTGATGGGGGGGCCTCAGCCCATGGGGGACCAAGGTGGCCCCGGCCCTATAGGCCCATAGGGGGCCCTGGGCCCGGGGGCTTTTCGCACGGACCCAGGGTGAGCGGGGCCTACCCATAGTGGTCCACGGTGGTCCACGCAGATGTGTAGCCCGCAACCGTGGGGGGGCAAGCCGGTGTGGGGCCCTGGGAGCCCTGGGACCTGGCCCACCCCCGGGGGTCCGATGGGGGGGCCTCAGCCCATGGGGGACCAAGGTGGTCCCGGCCCTATAGGCCCATAGGGGGCCCTGGGCCCTGGGCCTTTTCGCATGGACCCAGGGTGAGCGGGGCCTACCCATAGCGGTCCACGGTGGTCCGTGGTGGTCCACGCAGATGTGAAGCCCGCAAGCGTGGGGGACCAGGCCGGTGTGGGGCCCTGGGAGCCCTGGGACCTGGCCCACCCCCGGGGGTCCGATGGGGGGGCCTCAGCCCATGGGGGACCGAGGTGGTCCCGGCCCTATAGGCCCACAGGGGGCCTTGGGCCCGGGGGCTTTTCGCACGGACCCAGGGTGAGCGGGGCCTACCCATAGTGGTCCGTGGTGGTCCACGCAGATATGAAGCCCGCAACCGTGGGGGACCAGGCCGGTGTGGGGCCCTGGGACCCCTGGGACCTGGCCCACCCCCGGGGGTCCGATGGGGGGGCCTCAGCCCATGGGGGACCAAGGTGGTCCCGGCCCTAAAGGCCCATAGGGGGCCCTGGGCCCGGGGCCTTTTCGCACGGACCCACGGTGAGCGGGGCTTGCCCGTTGCTGTCTATGCCGGTGGTACATGGTGCTCCACGTAGATCCTTCGCCCACAACCGTGGGGGGGCAAGCCGGTGTGGGGCCCTGGGTCCCCTGGGACCTGGCCCACCCCCGGGAGTCTGATGGGGGGGACTGCGGCGGTCCTGGGCCCGGGGCCTTTTCGCACGGACCCCGGGTTGAGTGGGGCTCGCCCGTAGCTGTCTGTGCCGGTGGTACATGGTGCTCCACGTAGATCCTTCGCCCACAACCGTGGGGGGGGCAAGCCGGTGTGGGGCCCTGGGTCCCCTGGGACCTGGCCCACCCCCGGCGGTCTGATGGGGGGACTTTACCCACGGGGGCCCACGGTGGTCCTGGCCCTCTAGGCCCATAGGGGGGCTGTGTGGGCCTGGGTTGTTTTCACGTGGACCCACGTTGAATAGGGCTTGCCCATGGTGGTCCACATGGAACATACTACTATTACTGGCACCGGCACCACCACCACCACCACCACCACCCACCAGCAGCGCCCGTCCCAGGGAGAGGGCACCACACGCGGACACAGTAGCCAGCAAGAGTACCCACCCAACATCCACCCCCCACCACCACCACCACCACCACCACCACCACCACCACCACCACCCACCAGCAGCGCCCGTCCCAGGGAGAGGCCACCACACACGCGGACACAGTAGCCAGCAAGAGTACCCACCCTACATCCACCCCCACCACCACCACCACCACCACCACCACCACCACCCACCAGCAGCGCCCGTCCCAGGGAGAGGGCACCACACGCGGACACAGTAGCCAGCAAGAGTACCCACCCTACATCCACCCCCACCACCACCACCACCACCACCACCACCACCACCACCACCCACCAGCAGCGCCCGTCCCAGGGAGAGGGCACCACACGCGGACACAGTAGCCAGCAAGAGTACCCACCCAACATCCACCCCCACCAACACCACCACCACCACCACCACCACCACCACCCACCAGCAGCGCCCGTCCCAGGGAGAGGGCACCACACGCGGACACAGTAGCCAGCAAGAGTACCCACCCTACATCCACCCCCACCACCACCACCACCACCACCACCACCACCACCGCTACTACAAGTGCCCGTGTGCCTCATCC
>JAXIVH010000419.1:70000-77500 GCA_036785325.1 Urophycis tenuis
AGAGTTACCCATGGTGGTCCGTACCCATGGTGGTCCGGGCCCATGGTGATCCAACCCATGGTGGTCCACCCCCATGGTGGTCCATTGAGTCCCATGGTGGTCCAGCTCGACACTTAGAATATTTTTCACCACTTTCAGAGTTGGTGGTCCGCTGGGACACTTTGAATATTTTCATCGTTTTCAGCTAGGCCCATTGTGAATGGGGCTTACCCATAGTGGTCCGTGGTGGTCCAAGCAGATATGAAGCCCACAACCGTGGGGGACCAGGCCGGTGTGGGGCCCTGGGAGCCCTGGGACCTGGCCCACCCCCGGGGGTCCGATGGGGGGGCCTCAGCCCATGGGGGACCAAGGTGGTCCCGGCCCTATAGGCCCACAGGGGACCCTGGGCCCGGGGGCTTTTCGCACGGACCCAGGGTGAGCGGGGCCTACCCATAGTGGTCCACGGTGGTCCGTGGTGGTCCACGCAGATATGAAGCCCGCAACCGTGGGGGACCAGGCCGGTGTGGGGCCCTGGGAGCCCTGGGACCTGGCCCACCCCCGGGGGTCCGATGGGGGGGCCTCAGCCCATGGGGGACCAAGGTGGCCCCGGCCCTATAGGCCCACAGGGGGCCCTGGGCCCGGGGGCTTTTCGCATGGACCCAGGGTGAGCGGGGCCTACCCATAGTGGTCCATGGTGGTCCGTGGTGGTCCAAGCAGATACGAAGCCCACAACCATGGGGGACCAGGCCGGTGGGGGGCCCTGGGAGCCCTGGGACCTGGCCCACCCCCGGGGGTCCGATGGGGGGGCCTCAGCCCATGGGGGACCAAGGTGGTCCCGGCCCTATAGGCCCATAGGGGAGCCTGGGCCCTGGGCCTTTTCGCACGGACCCAGGGTGAGCGGGGCCTACCCATAGTGGTCCACGGTGGTCCGTGGTGGTCCAAGCAGATATGAAGCCCGCAACCGTGGGGGACCAGGCCGGTGTGGGGCCCTGGGAGCCCTGGGACCTGGCCCACCCCCGGGGGTCCGATGGGGGGGCCTCAGCCCATGGGGGACCAAGGTGGCCCCGGCCCTATAGGCCCATAGGGGGCCCTGGGCCCTGGGCCTTTTCGCACGGACCCAGGGTGAGCGGGGCCTACCCATAGTGGTCCACGGTGGTCCGTGGTGGTCCGGGCAGATGTGTAGCCCGCAACCGTGGGGGACCAGGCCGGTGTGGGGCCCTGGGACCCCTGGGCCTTTTCGCACGGACCCAGGGTGAGCGGGGCCTACCCATAGTGGTCCACGGTGGTCCATGGTGGTCCACGCAGATGTGTAGCCCGCAACCGTGGGGGACCAGGCCGGTGTGGGGCCCTGGGACCCCTGGGACCTGGCCCAGACCCGGGGGTCTGATGGGGGGGCCTCAGCCCATGGGGGACCAAGGTGGCCCCGGCCCTATAGGCCCATAGGGGGCCCTGGGCCCGGGGGCTTTTCGCACGGACCCAGGGTGAGCGGGGCCTACCCATAGTGGTCCACGGTGGTCCACGCAGATGTGTAGCCCGCAACCGTGGGGGGGCAAGCCGGTGTGGGGCCCTGGGAGCCCTGGGACCTGGCCCACCCCCGGGGGTCCGATGGGGGGGCCTCAGCCCATGGGGGACCAAGGTGGTCCCGGCCCTATAGGCCCATAGGGGGCCCTGGGCCCTGGGCCTTTTCGCATGGACCCAGGGTGAGCGGGGCCTACCCATAGCGGTCCACGGTGGTCCGTGGTGGTCCACGCAGATGTGAAGCCCGCAAGCGTGGGGGACCAGGCCGGTGTGGGGCCCTGGGAGCCCTGGGACCTGGCCCACCCCCGGGGGTCCGATGGGGGGGCCTCAGCCCATGGGGGACCGAGGTGGTCCCGGCCCTATAGGCCCACAGGGGGCCTTGGGCCCGGGGGCTTTTCGCACGGACCCAGGGTGAGCGGGGCCTACCCATAGTGGTCCGTGGTGGTCCACGCAGATATGAAGCCCGCAACCGTGGGGGACCAGGCCGGTGTGGGGCCCTGGGACCCCTGGGACCTGGCCCACCCCCGGGGGTCCGATGGGGGGGCCTCAGCCCATGGGGGACCAAGGTGGTCCCGGCCCTAAAGGCCCATAGGGGGCCCTGGGCCCGGGGCCTTTTCGCACGGACCCACGGTGAGCGGGGCTTGCCCGTTGCTGTCTATGCCGGTGGTACATGGTGCTCCACGTAGATCCTTCGCCCACAACCGTGGGGGGGCAAGCCGGTGTGGGGCCCTGGGTCCCCTGGGACCTGGCCCACCCCCGGGAGTCTGATGGGGGGGACTGCGGCGGTCCTGGGCCCGGGGCCTTTTCGCACGGACCCCGGGTTGAGTGGGGCTCGCCCGTAGCTGTCTGTGCCGGTGGTACATGGTGCTCCACGTAGATCCTTCGCCCACAACCGTGGGGGGGGCAAGCCGGTGTGGGGCCCTGGGTCCCCTGGGACCTGGCCCACCCCCGGCGGTCTGATGGGGGGACTTTACCCACGGGGGCCCACGGTGGTCCTGGCCCTCTAGGCCCATAGGGGGGCTGTGTGGGCCTGGGTTGTTTTCACGTGGACCCACGTTGAATAGGGCTTGCCCATGGTGGTCCACATGGAACATACTACTATTACTGGCACCGGCACCACCACCACCACCACCACCACCCACCAGCAGCGCCCGTCCCAGGGAGAGGGCACCACACGCGGACACAGTAGCCAGCAAGAGTACCCACCCAACATCCACCCCCCACCACCACCACCACCACCACCACCACCACCACCACCACCACCCACCAGCAGCGCCCGTCCCAGGGAGAGGCCACCACACACGCGGACACAGTAGCCAGCAAGAGTACCCACCCTACATCCACCCCCACCACCACCACCACCACCACCACCACCACCACCCACCAGCAGCGCCCGTCCCAGGGAGAGGGCACCACACGCGGACACAGTAGCCAGCAAGAGTACCCACCCTACATCCACCCCCACCACCACCACCACCACCACCACCACCACCACCACCACCCACCAGCAGCGCCCGTCCCAGGGAGAGGGCACCACACGCGGACACAGTAGCCAGCAAGAGTACCCACCCAACATCCACCCCCACCAACACCACCACCACCACCACCACCACCACCACCCACCAGCAGCGCCCGTCCCAGGGAGAGGGCACCACACGCGGACACAGTAGCCAGCAAGAGTACCCACCCTACATCCACCCCCACCACCACCACCACCACCACCACCACCACCACCGCTACTACAAGTGCCCGTGTGCCTCATCCAAAAGCGCCTACGGCCATACCGCCCTGAACACGCCCCTTTTTCCCAGAACCAGGAAGTGTGCGCAGAGAGTAGCAGCTAGCAGCAGGAGCAAAGAGCAGGTGGAGTGAAAGTTTGTTTGTATGGTATTTTGTTCGTTTGTATGAGAGTATTGGTAGATTGTTTGTCTAGTTGAGTGTTTGTGTTGTATCCCCCTACAGCGTGAGCTGTTTGGGGGAACGTGAGTGTGTTTGTTTGTTTGTTTGTTTGGAATGATTGCTGAGTGTATGGAGAGTGTAGATAGAGTAGAGAGGAAGGATACAACGGTTAATGACTTTGGACTGAACAAAACGACTATGGCAATGGATAAAGGACTGGTATCAAAGGAACTAACAAAAACGAACAAAGGACTGACTGACCAAGGCCAAGCACGAGCACACACACATGGTGAAGGGGAAGGTAGCAAGGATAGTGAAGCACGGGGAGCACAGGGTGAAATGTATGGTGAAGATTTAACTGTGGATGTGGAAGTGGAGGGGAAAGAAAACATAACGATGATGGATTTGCTGAGGGAAGTGAAGAAGGAGTGTGGAGTGGTCATGGGATGTAGGGTGAAGGGGGAAAGGTGCTATGAAGTCACCATGAAAGACGAGGAGGGAAGGAACAAGTTGATGGACGGGATAAGGGTGAAAGGGGCATTGGTTCATGTGAGAAGAATCATAAACAATGAGATGGTGGTGTCCTTCATTAACCTCCCGGTTTATATGAAGGACACGAAGATTGTGGAGAAACTCGTGGAGTGGGGGGTGAAGCCCATATCAGGAATTAAGAGGCGTATGTGGCCTGGAACGGAGATAGCGGATGGAACGCGGTACCTGAAGGTCCGATTTAATGAGGAAGTGAAATCGCTGCCGTATTCGACCAGGTTTGCGACGCTGAGAGGAGCGGAGTACTTCCGCGTAATACACGATAGACAAGTGAGGGTCTGCAGGCTGTGCATAAAGCCGGGCCACATCTTCAGAGAGTGCCCGGAGTTTAAATGCTACAGGTGCCAGCAGACCGGACATTATGCACGAGAGTGTGAGGGAAGGAGGGAGGAGGAGACTACGGTGGCCCGGAGAGACGCGGAGCCAGAGGTGGAAACCAGACGGGAGGACGAAGAGGAGGCGAGCGACGTGGAGGAGGAGGGCGAGGACGGAGACGACAGGAGAGCTAGCGGAGGAGGAGGACAAGGAGAGGAGGAAGAGACGACACCAGATGTGATGATCGTGGAGGAAACGCAGCTGACGATGGAGGGAGAGGAGAGGAGAGAAAGGGACGGAGAGCGAGGAGGGAGAAAGACGGAGATCGCAAGAGAGGAGAGACGAGAGGACGACGGAGGCGGAATGAGGAAGAGGCCGGAGGAGGAGACGATCGAGAGAAGGACGAGCAGCAGAGACAGGAGACAGGAGGACAGTGATGACTTGTCGGACATGGACACCTCTACGGCTCAGAGGGTAAGAGTCAAAAGAAAGGCAGCCATAGCTGCAGGAATGGCAAAGACTCGGACGGAAAGAATGAAAGGATTGAGGTCAGGAATGGGGGATAAAAACTGATAAATGAATTGTTTATTTTTTATTTTTGCTCTCATGGTCACTGTTACCTCAATAAATGTCAACGGATTGAGGAATATGACTAAATTAAAGGACGTAATGTACAGATATAGAAGTGATATTATATGCATTCAGGAAACAAATTGGGATAGTGAAAAGGTTACGGAAGCCAAGAGGGAGTGGAAAGGAGAGATATATTACAGCAATGGGGAAGTGAACGCAAGGGGGGTAGCAATACTAGTAAAAGAAGACAGAGTAGAAGAGATAGAGGTAAAGTATAGAGATAACATAGGGAGGATAATAGTTATAGAATTCAAATACAAAAAGGTAAGGTTTAGATTGATAAATGTGTACGTACCAAACATAGAGAAAGATAAAAGGAATACATTAGAGGAATTAAAGGGATTAATAAATAGGGATAGTATAGTGGCAGGGGACTTTAACATAAAATGTAGTAGGTTAGATATAGGGAAAGAGGTTGAATTTAGGCAGGAAGGATCAAGTAGGGAATTGATAAATATAATGGGGGAAAAAAATTTATTAGATGTATGGAGAAATGAAAATCCTGGGAAAAGAGAGTACACGAGGAGACAAATAAAGGGGGGAAAATTGAAACAGAGTAGAATAGATTTAGTATTAGTGAATGAGAGTAAGAGTAGATACATAGAAGACATAAAACATCAGGGAAATAGCTTTAGTGACCATGACGGAGTAAGATTTAGAATTAGGATAGGGAAAGAGGAAGTGGGGGGAGGGGTATGGATTATGAATGCAGGATATATAGAAGAAGAAGGATATAAAAGACAGATGAAGGAAGTGTTGGAAGAAGAAGACGAGAATAGAGAGGAAAATGTAGAGAATGGGGAAATAGGAGAGAGATGGGAGAAGATAAAGGATAAAATAAAGGATATTAGTATTAAATATAGCAAAGAAAGAAAGATCAAAAGGACAAAGGAAGAGAATAGACTGAGAGAAAGAATGGGAGTAGAACTAAAAAGAACAGAAGAAGAAGAAGGATATAACATAGAAAATTATATCAAAATAAAAATGGAGATAGAACAGTATGATAAAGAAAAATGTAGAGGGGCGATCCTAAGGGCAAAGGCAAAATATGTATTGGAAGGAGAGAGAAGCACAAAATATTTCCTGGGACTAGAAAGAGGAAAACAAAGGAGAACATACATACATGAGGTGCAGAAAAAAGATGGGGAGGTAACAGAAGACTATGTAGAAGTATTAGAAACAGTGCAAGAGTTTTATGGGGAACTATATAAGGGAGGAGGAGTAGATGAAGAAGTAATGGAAAGAATACTAGACAGCGTAGGAAACAAACTGAGTGAGGAAGATAGAATTTATTGTGAGGGAGAAATTAAGGAAAGGGAAGTGAGGGAGGCAATTGAGGGTTTGAATAGTGGGAAGAGTCCCGGGAGTGATGGAATCGTGGTAGAGTGGTATAAAGTATATAAAAATGAAATAGTGCCGATATTAGTGGAGGTATATGGAGAGATAGAAAGAACAGGGAGAGTTCAGGAGAGAATGACTGAGGGGATAATAACCATCATACACAAGAAAGGGGATAAAGCTGACTTGAAAAACTATAGGCCTATAAGTCTTCTGAATGTGGATTATAAAATATTGATGAAAATATTAGCAAACAGAATTAAAAAAGTGATAGGAGAAATAGTGGAACCCACGCAATGCTACAGTGTACCGGGGAGGGATATAGCTGATACGATAGGGACAGTGAGGGACGTGATTGAATACATGAAGAGGGATAGAGGAGGGATAGTGATAGGGTTAGATTGGTGCAAAGCATTTGATAGAGTAGAGCATAGGTTCCTATTTAGAACATTGGAGAGGTTTGGGTTTGGGGAGAGACTAGTGGGATGGGTAGAAAGAATGTATAGGGGGGCTAAAAGCTGTATAAAATTAAATGGTGTAGTGACGGATAAATTCATAATAGAAAGATCAATAAGACAGGGGTGTCCATTGTCGGCATTACTGTATGCAATTTCAGTGGAACCCCTGGCACTGATTATAAAGAAGGACAAAGGAGTAGAAGGGATAGAGTTGCCATATGGAGGGAAATGTGTTGTGAACCAATACGCGGACGACACAACGATAACAGTGAGAGACGGGAGTAGTGCGAAGAGGGTAATAGAATTGGTTGAGGAATACGGGAAGGCATCAGGAGCGAGGATAAACAAGGGAAAATCGGAGATAATGTACATAGGTAAGATAGACAAAGTGGAGATAGGTTTAAAGGAGGAAGAGAGTTATTTAAGAGTACTGGGAGTGAATTTAGGGGTAAAAAGTAGAGAGGGAAGAGATGAGACATGGACAGGGGTGATAAACAAGATAAGAACAGTATGTACAAGGTGGAAAGGGAGAAAATTAAGGTTGAAAGGGAAAGTAGAGGTAGTTAATAGTCTTTTGTTGTCAGTATGTGTGTATGTGATGAGTGTGATGGAAATGCCGCAATGGGCTTTGAATGAGTTGAACAGAATAGTAAACGAATTTATATGGGAAGGGAAAGGGGTAAAAATAGCACAGAAAACATTGGTAGGGAAAAGAGAGAAGGGAGGGTTGAAGCTTATGGATTTAGAGATAAAGAAAACAGCACTAAGGGTAAAAACTGTGCAGAAATACATGACAGGTAGGTGGGAATAC
>JAXIVH010000419.1:87500-92500 GCA_036785325.1 Urophycis tenuis
TGGGCTCGGGTCTGGGGTGTGCACCGTGCCGCCGGGGAGGGCCGACGCCGGCCGCTCCTCACTCTGACAAACGGTGTTTGGTAAAATCGGCTGTTTGAGAAACGTACGCTTCGGAAGAACCGTGGCGATCGGGGGGACCGGATCGACTTAGGCCACAACCCGGGGCGGGTGCGTCTGGTCGGGCTCCGGACTCTCCTCAACCACGGCCCGGCCTGGTAGGACAACCTGGGCAGACGGGGCGACTCGGGTCTCTTTCAAACGTGAGTTATTCACCGGTCCTCCAAAACGTTGGGAGACCGGGTCCGGGGGGGTCCGGGGGGTCTGGGGGGACGCTGGTGTGAGGAGCCTGTCGGGGTGGAGCGTGGCCACCCTGGAGGCCCTCACCGGGGCGTCCCTCTCTTGCCGTGTCCGGGAGAGGCGAGGTCATCTCGGATAAGAAACCTCATTCGAACTCCATGGAAGAAGCTTCGAAAGTGCCTCTCCTATATATGCTGCGGGAGGTGCTCAACTCGCCTCACAAAATTCGCACGCCTCGACTCAGAGAATTGAGTCAACTTTGCGAGTAAGCCCATGGTGATCCAAATCCCATTGAAATGAATGGGGCCCATGGTGATCCACTCTTTGGGTGAGCCCATGGTGATCCACTCGACACTTAGAATATTTTCAACATTTTGAGGGTGTCCCATGGTGATCTGCTCGACACTTAGAATATTTTCAACATTTTCAGAGTTGCCCATGGTGGTCCAGCTCGACACTTAGAATATTTTCAACACTTTCAGAGTTTCCCATGGTGGTCCAGCTCGACACTTAGAATATTTTCCACCACTTTCAGAGTTTCCCATGGTGGTCCAGCTCGACACTTAGAATATTTTCCACCACTTTCAGAGTTTCCCATGGTGGTCCAGCTCGACACTTAGAATATTTTTCACCACTTTCAGAGTTTCCCATGGTGGTCCAGCTCGACACTTAGAATATTTTCCACCACTTTCAGAGTTTCCCATGGTGGTCCAGCGGGACACTTAGAATATTTTTCACCACTTTCAGAGTTACCCATGGTGGTCCGTACCCATGGTGGTCCGGGCCCATGGTGATCCAACCCATGGTGGTCCAGCCCCATGGTGGTCCACTGAGTCCCATGGTGGTCCAGCTCGACACTTAGAATATTTTTCACCACTTTCAGAGTTACCCATGGTGGTCCGTACCCATGGTGGTCCGGGCCCATGGTGATCCAACCCATGGTGGTCCAGCCCCATGGTGGTCCACTGAGTCCCATGGTGGTCCAGCTCGACACTTAGAATATTTTTCACCACTTTCAGAGTTACCCATGGTGGTCCGTACCCATGGTGGTCCGGGCCCATGGTGATCCAACCCATGGTGGTCCACCCCCATGGTGGTCCATTGAGTCCCATGGTGGTCCAGCTCGACACTTAGAATATTTTTCACCACTTTCAGAGTTGGTGGTCCGCTGGGACACTTTGAATATTTTCATCGTTTTCAGCTAGGCCCATTGTGAATGGGGCTTACCCATAGTGGTCCGTGGTGGTCCAAGCAGATATGAAGCCCACAACCGTGGGGGACCAGGCCGGTGTGGGGCCCTGGGAGCCCTGGGACCTGGCCCACCCCCGGGGGTCCGATGGGGGGGCCTCAGCCCATGGGGGACCAAGGTGGTCCCGGCCCTATAGGCCCACAGGGGACCCTGGGCCCGGGGGCTTTTCGCACGGACCCAGGGTGAGCGGGGCCTACCCATAGTGGTCCACGGTGGTCCGTGGTGGTCCACGCAGATATGAAGCCCGCAACCGTGGGGGACCAGGCCGGTGTGGGGCCCTGGGAGCCCTGGGACCTGGCCCACCCCCGGGGGTCCGATGGGGGGGCCTCAGCCCATGGGGGACCAAGGTGGCCCCGGCCCTATAGGCCCACAGGGGGCCCTGGGCCCGGGGGCTTTTCGCATGGACCCAGGGTGAGCGGGGCCTACCCATAGTGGTCCATGGTGGTCCGTGGTGGTCCAAGCAGATACGAAGCCCACAACCATGGGGGACCAGGCCGGTGGGGGGCCCTGGGAGCCCTGGGACCTGGCCCACCCCCGGGGGTCCGATGGGGGGGCCTCAGCCCATGGGGGACCAAGGTGGTCCCGGCCCTATAGGCCCATAGGGGAGCCTGGGCCCTGGGCCTTTTCGCACGGACCCAGGGTGAGCGGGGCCTACCCATAGTGGTCCACGGTGGTCCGTGGTGGTCCAAGCAGATATGAAGCCCGCAACCGTGGGGGACCAGGCCGGTGTGGGGCCCTGGGAGCCCTGGGACCTGGCCCACCCCCGGGGGTCCGATGGGGGGGCCTCAGCCCATGGGGGACCAAGGTGGCCCCGGCCCTATAGGCCCATAGGGGGCCCTGGGCCCTGGGCCTTTTCGCACGGACCCAGGGTGAGCGGGGCCTACCCATAGTGGTCCACGGTGGTCCGTGGTGGTCCGGGCAGATGTGTAGCCCGCAACCGTGGGGGACCAGGCCGGTGTGGGGCCCTGGGACCCCTGGGCCTTTTCGCACGGACCCAGGGTGAGCGGGGCCTACCCATAGTGGTCCACGGTGGTCCATGGTGGTCCACGCAGATGTGTAGCCCGCAACCGTGGGGGACCAGGCCGGTGTGGGGCCCTGGGACCCCTGGGACCTGGCCCAGACCCGGGGGTCTGATGGGGGGGCCTCAGCCCATGGGGGACCAAGGTGGCCCCGGCCCTATAGGCCCATAGGGGGCCCTGGGCCCGGGGGCTTTTCGCACGGACCCAGGGTGAGCGGGGCCTACCCATAGTGGTCCACGGTGGTCCACGCAGATGTGTAGCCCGCAACCGTGGGGGGGCAAGCCGGTGTGGGGCCCTGGGAGCCCTGGGACCTGGCCCACCCCCGGGGGTCCGATGGGGGGGCCTCAGCCCATGGGGGACCAAGGTGGTCCCGGCCCTATAGGCCCATAGGGGGCCCTGGGCCCTGGGCCTTTTCGCATGGACCCAGGGTGAGCGGGGCCTACCCATAGCGGTCCACGGTGGTCCGTGGTGGTCCACGCAGATGTGAAGCCCGCAAGCGTGGGGGACCAGGCCGGTGTGGGGCCCTGGGAGCCCTGGGACCTGGCCCACCCCCGGGGGTCCGATGGGGGGGCCTCAGCCCATGGGGGACCGAGGTGGTCCCGGCCCTATAGGCCCACAGGGGGCCTTGGGCCCGGGGGCTTTTCGCACGGACCCAGGGTGAGCGGGGCCTACCCATAGTGGTCCGTGGTGGTCCACGCAGATATGAAGCCCGCAACCGTGGGGGACCAGGCCGGTGTGGGGCCCTGGGACCCCTGGGACCTGGCCCACCCCCGGGGGTCCGATGGGGGGGCCTCAGCCCATGGGGGACCAAGGTGGTCCCGGCCCTAAAGGCCCATAGGGGGCCCTGGGCCCGGGGCCTTTTCGCACGGACCCACGGTGAGCGGGGCTTGCCCGTTGCTGTCTATGCCGGTGGTACATGGTGCTCCACGTAGATCCTTCGCCCACAACCGTGGGGGGGCAAGCCGGTGTGGGGCCCTGGGTCCCCTGGGACCTGGCCCACCCCCGGGAGTCTGATGGGGGGGACTGCGGCGGTCCTGGGCCCGGGGCCTTTTCGCACGGACCCCGGGTTGAGTGGGGCTCGCCCGTAGCTGTCTGTGCCGGTGGTACATGGTGCTCCACGTAGATCCTTCGCCCACAACCGTGGGGGGGGCAAGCCGGTGTGGGGCCCTGGGTCCCCTGGGACCTGGCCCACCCCCGGCGGTCTGATGGGGGGACTTTACCCACGGGGGCCCACGGTGGTCCTGGCCCTCTAGGCCCATAGGGGGGCTGTGTGGGCCTGGGTTGTTTTCACGTGGACCCACGTTGAATAGGGCTTGCCCATGGTGGTCCACATGGAACATACTACTATTACTGGCACCGGCACCACCACCACCACCACCACCACCCACCAGCAGCGCCCGTCCCAGGGAGAGGGCACCACACGCGGACACAGTAGCCAGCAAGAGTACCCACCCAACATCCACCCCCCACCACCACCACCACCACCACCACCACCACCACCACCACCACCCACCAGCAGCGCCCGTCCCAGGGAGAGGCCACCACACACGCGGACACAGTAGCCAGCAAGAGTACCCACCCTACATCCACCCCCACCACCACCACCACCACCACCACCACCACCACCCACCAGCAGCGCCCGTCCCAGGGAGAGGGCACCACACGCGGACACAGTAGCCAGCAAGAGTACCCACCCTACATCCACCCCCACCACCACCACCACCACCACCACCACCACCACCACCACCCACCAGCAGCGCCCGTCCCAGGGAGAGGGCACCACACGCGGACACAGTAGCCAGCAAGAGTACCCACCCAACATCCACCCCCACCAACACCACCACCACCACCACCACCACCACCACCCACCAGCAGCGCCCGTCCCAGGGAGAGGGCACCACACGCGGACACAGTAGCCAGCAAGAGTACCCACCCTACATCCACCCCCACCACCACCACCACCACCACCACCACCACCACCGCTACTACAAGTGCCCGTGTGCCTCATCCAAAAGCGCCTACGGCCATACCGCCCTGAACACGCCCGATCTCGTCTGATCTCGGAAGCTAAGCAGGGTCGGGCCTGGTTAGTACTTGGATGGAAGACCGCCTAGGAATACCAGGTGCTGTATGCTTTTTCTCTCTCTCTGCTTTTCTCTGGCACCAGCCTTATGATCGTGATGATAAACAAAGTGCTTTCCATCAACAAAATGAGTACTCGCCTTTCATCCACCGCACCCACCCCAGGGAGAGGCCACCACACACGCGGACACAGTAGCCAGCAAGAGTACCCACCCTACATCCACCCCCACCCACCCACCCACCCACCCCAGGCACAGAGCACCGTGGCCGGACTAGAACCACCGACTAGAACCACCACTCACCCACCATCTCCACGGCACACCCAGCAACAGTAGCCAGCAAGAGTACCCACC
>JAXIVH010000419.1:102500-103715 GCA_036785325.1 Urophycis tenuis
CTACCCATAGTGGTCCACGGTGGTCCGTGGTGGTCCACGCAGATATGAAGCCCGCAACCGTGGGGGACCAGGCCGGTGTGGGGCCCTGGGAGCCCTGGGACCTGGCCCACCCCCGGGGGTCCGATGGGGGGGCCTCAGCCCATGGGGGACCAAGGTGGCCCCGGCCCTATAGGCCCACAGGGGGCCCTGGGCCCGGGGGCTTTTCGCATGGACCCAGGGTGAGCGGGGCCTACCCATAGTGGTCCATGGTGGTCCGTGGTGGTCCAAGCAGATACGAAGCCCACAACCATGGGGGACCAGGCCGGTGGGGGGCCCTGGGAGCCCTGGGACCTGGCCCACCCCCGGGGGTCCGATGGGGGGGCCTCAGCCCATGGGGGACCAAGGTGGTCCCGGCCCTATAGGCCCATAGGGGAGCCTGGGCCCTGGGCCTTTTCGCACGGACCCAGGGTGAGCGGGGCCTACCCATAGTGGTCCACGGTGGTCCGTGGTGGTCCAAGCAGATATGAAGCCCGCAACCGTGGGGGACCAGGCCGGTGTGGGGCCCTGGGAGCCCTGGGACCTGGCCCACCCCCGGGGGTCCGATGGGGGGGCCTCAGCCCATGGGGGACCAAGGTGGCCCCGGCCCTATAGGCCCATAGGGGGCCCTGGGCCCTGGGCCTTTTCGCACGGACCCAGGGTGAGCGGGGCCTACCCATAGTGGTCCACGGTGGTCCGTGGTGGTCCGGGCAGATGTGTAGCCCGCAACCGTGGGGGACCAGGCCGGTGTGGGGCCCTGGGACCCCTGGGCCTTTTCGCACGGACCCAGGGTGAGCGGGGCCTACCCATAGTGGTCCACGGTGGTCCATGGTGGTCCACGCAGATGTGTAGCCCGCAACCGTGGGGGACCAGGCCGGTGTGGGGCCCTGGGACCCCTGGGACCTGGCCCAGACCCGGGGGTCTGATGGGGGGGCCTCAGCCCATGGGGGACCAAGGTGGCCCCGGCCCTATAGGCCCATAGGGGGCCCTGGGCCCGGGGGCTTTTCGCACGGACCCAGGGTGAGCGGGGCCTACCCATAGTGGTCCACGGTGGTCCACGCAGATGTGTAGCCCGCAACCGTGGGGGGGCAAGCCGGTGTGGGGCCCTGGGAGCCCTGGGACCTGGCCCACCCCCGGGGGTCCGATGGGGGGGCCTCAGCCCATGGGGGACCAAGGTGGTCCCGGCCCTATAGGCCCATA
>JAXIVH010000042.1:0-2500 GCA_036785325.1 Urophycis tenuis
GACTAAGCTCCACCCAGCGGTCTCCACTCCCCTGCCACTGGAAGGACTAAGCTCCACCCAGCGGTCTCCACTCTACCACTGGAAGGACTAAGCTCCACCCAGCGGTCTCCACTCCCCTACCACTGGAAGGACTAAGCTCCACCCCAGCGGTCTCCACTCCCCTACCACTGGAAGGACTAAGCTCCACCCAGCGGTCTCCACTCTACCACTGGAAGGACTAAGCTCCACCCAGCGGTCTCCACTCTACCACTGGAAGGACTAAGCTCCACCCAGCGGTCTCCACTCTACCACTGGAAGGACTAAGCTCCACCCAGCGGTCTGCACTCTACCACTGGAAGGACTAAGCTCCACCCAGCGGTCTCCACTCTACCACTGGAAGGACTAAGCTCCACCCAGCGGTCTCCACTCCCTACCACTGGAAGGACTAAGCTCCACCCAGCGGTCTCCACTCTACCATTGGAAGGACTAAGCTCCACCCAGCGGTCTCCACTCTTACCACTGGAAGGACTAAGCTCCACACCCAGCGGTCTCCACTCCCCTACCACTGGAAGGACTAAGCTCCACCCAGCGGTCTCCACTCTACCACTGGAAGGACTAAGCTCCACCCAGCGGTCTCCACTCCTACCACTGGAAGGACTAAGCTCCACCCAGCGGTCTCCACTCTACCACTGGAAGGACTAAGCTCCACCCAGCGGTCTCCACTCTACCACTGGAAGGACTAAGCTCCACCCAGCGGTCTCCACTCTACCACTGGAAGGACTAAGCTCCACCCAGCGGTCTCCACTCCCCTACCACTGGAAGGACTAAGCTCCACCCAGCGGTCTCCACTCCCCTAACCACTGGAAAGGACTAAGCTCCACCCAGCGGTCTCCACTCTACCACTGAAGGACTAAGCTCCACCCAGCGGTCTCCACTCTACCACTGGATGGACTGCCTGGGGTTCTGGAATGCATTCCACTGCAGGAGCAGCACAGCCCTCGCTATGTGGATGCTTATTAACCTTTAGGTTGTTCCTTGGTCTGATTCTACTTCTGTGGCATGACTCCACAAGTGTCCTTGGAAGGTGAAGCATGCTGGGTAAATACCCCCAGATGAAGTCTTCCTGCTGTGAAACCAAAGCCAAACACTCTCCTTCCTCCTCTCAGTTTGTTTGTTTCTAAAGGTGCTGGATCCAGACTGCTCCTCCATGTGAATGTTCTCTGGCGTCAGGACGTTTGCTTTGACTTAGAAGAAGCTTTTCAGATTAGTGGCCTCCAGTCCTCCCTCTCCACAATGCGTCTCCACCAGGAGGGGGGAGGACTCAGGAGCTCTCTGCCTTCCCCTGTAGCGGTCCAGCCCTAACATTAAAGGTGTAGTAGTGCTGTCCTAACATTAAAGGTGTAGTAGTTCTGTCCTAACGTTGTAGTTCTGTCCTAACGTTAAAGGGTGTAGTACTACTGTCCTAACATCAAAGGTGTAGCGGTCCTGTCCTAACATTGAAGATGTAGGCATTCCTGTACAAACATTAAAGGTGTAAGTAGTCCTGTGTCTGGTGTCATGTTATGTTGCTTCTATCAATATAAGTTTTGGTGCTCGCCCAATAACCAAAGTACCCAAATGGTAAAGTGATATTAACGTTTTTTACAGTCTAAGAATACTTTCTTCCTCTCAAGGGGAAATCCCTTGTTGTGTGTGAAGGGTCATGTGGTCTTCAGAAGAGGGGGTAAGGAGGGGGAGGAGGAAACAGACCTTCCTGAGGATGTGGTAGGAGGTGGAGGCGTTGGCGTCGATGATGATGGTGGCCACCTTGTCGTCCCTGATCTCCTTGAGCAGGGGGGTGGGGTCCTGGCTGTCGTCCAGCATGCGCACAGACAGCGTCTCCCGCGAGATCAGGAAGCGCCGGACCAGCTCCTCCAATCGCAGCAGGCCTGGAGGGCGGGGCCACCAAACAGGAAGTGTTTTCAGACGTAGACATTTAACGCTTCCTGGGTGAATCCACATGTGGATCATGTACGGAGAAACCAGTTTGAAGACCAGCGAGCCGCGGCGAGCAGACAGGAAGGGCTCAGCAGGGTCACACATGGTGCTCCTCAGAGGAAACACATGCAACATTCATTCATTCATTCATTCATTCATTCATTCATTCATTGTGTGGCTCACTGGTCCCTGGTGGCCCTGGTTCCAGTTACCCCTCACTGGTCCCTGGTGGGCCCTGGTTCCAGTTACCCCTCACTGGTCCCTGGTGGCCCCTGGTTCCAGTTACCCCTCACTGGTCCCTGGTGGGCCCTGGTTTCCAGTTACCCCTCACTGGTCTCACAGCCCACTATCTACTCTCTGGTCTCACTTGTGAGTTTTTTAGCGAGGCAATTCTGAGGACATCTGGACAGCTAAGTCTAACAAATTAAAATGGAATGGATCCTCTGTGTAGGCCTACTGTCCTCGCACCTTAAACCTGCCAGTGGCTCGTTAACCTCAGTGGTGCTGAGAGACGCCTTCCAACAGACAGACATCCTTTGAAAGC